>CM017440.1:45415222-45823746 GCA_007726485.1 Eragrostis curvula
CGGGCCAGCTCAACCATGGCGGCCACGGAGCTCGCCCTGCCGGCAGAGGGCGTAGGGATCAACAGGATCTCGCCACTCTTGGCGGCTTGCCGTCCGCCTGGTGTGACACCCCGTGTCACTGGAGCTAGATAGTACGCACATCACCATCTGAACCTAAGACAAAAAGAAAACCAAGTTCAGATTCGAATTTCAAATTTCAAAATAATGGCCTACCATGCTTGTTGAAACAACTCAATTTTTGCATAACAACTTGGAAACCAAAAATACCAGTGGATAGCCCTACTCAAGGGATAATTTTGGAGACTTTTATGGTGATTTTACAAATTCATTTGATAGGTCAATAAAATCCCCAAAGCTGAAAAAGTGATCAACTTTGAAATGTTGCCATTTGACATACCTTTGGATTCCAGATGTGCATGTTGGCGAGTGGATAGAACTTTTCAAGAGCTTTCCAATGGTACAAAAATTGCTAATTTTGGAGCCTGTTTGCTAGGGCAATTTGTGTGCCAAATATTGGGGAAAAAATCGGAGTTTGAATAATTCGCGAAAATAAAAGATGCCGCCGGGGCCCACCAGTCAGCCTCGTCTCTCTCGCTGAACGTTGCTGGCGCCTTTCCGCCGCGTGGACGCCGTCGTACGGCGCTTGCCGCACCGCCCTCGCCGCTCCCCGCTCGGACAGACGCGGATAAGACCCCCCCCCTGTCCGAAACTGCTCCCCACCCCAGCCTGCTCTTCGTCGTCCTCCCCGCGCCTAACCCTAGCTCACCATTGCCGCAGTCGAACTCGAGCTCGCCCCATCGCCGTCGCGCCAGCACCGGCCCAACCACTACTTCCCGTGGCACGCCATGCACTCCTGGGGCTAGCATCGAGGTCATCTTCGTGTCCGCGTGCTGTGAGTCCACAGATTTGAGCTCGTCACTGAGTCCGGCCATGGGAATAGCTCGACGGTTCGTCGTCGTGTTCTTCACTTCCGGTGAGTGGATTGTCGATTGCTCGCACCCAGAGGTGCCCGTCTCGGTGGCGCACACTCCAGTACTCACCATCCTCCTTCTCCCTCAGTCGAGTCGACGGATTTTGACTTTTTCCCCACCGTCGAGCTGCCGTGCGCCACCCGCCGGCGAACTCCGCCATCCCGGCTTCCTCCACGTCGAGGTGTCGGCCGTTGAGGTCCGCGGGAGCACGCTGAAGCTCGTGCGCGCGCCAACTCGACCTCGCGGCCACCCCGAGACGCCAGAACGACGCCGCCACCGCCACACGTCCGCCTCCGGCGTCGCCAACCCTTCCCCGGCCCACCTCGTCGTCGCCTTGTTCCTCGCCTAGAACCGCTCGAGCACGGTGAGCCTCGCGCGCCTTTCCTTTTTCCATCTCGTCGCCCTCCGTCGCCGGAACGGCGACCATGCCAGTGGCCGCGCCGCCACGTCTGGCACCTCTCCGGCAGCCACACGGGTACCCACAAGGTGTGGATAGGGGTGGCCGACCCTGTGGCCTTCGGTGTGCCCTCAGATCTGAGTGGCTGGATCCCCTTTGTGGCCCGCCCGGATCTGATGTGGCCAGAACCCTGTGGCCAACTTTGTGGCACAGATCTGATTGGCCCGGCTCGTTTTCAATTTCTTTTTCGGATTAGTTTAAATTCTAGAAAATCACAGAAATTTCAAAAATGCATAGGAAAATAAATACAACTCAGAAAAATATGAAACTAATTTTGTTAGTTTCCTTGTGCCCCTCTCTGTCTAGAAAAAATAGCAGATAGCTTAATACCCTTCATCGTTTTCCTGTATAAATACAAGTGTTCAGACCTTGTTTAAATCATAATTAATCCTCTGTTGCCCCATAAATCCTAAACTCTTGCATGCCTGTTAAGATACTGTTAACACACCTACAGAGAATTTTTCCACTGTCATAGCTTACTTAATTTTTTTCCTATGATTTAAATCGTTCCTGCATTGTTTAAAATTAATATAAATAATCTGTAAGGAAACAAATCATCAAACTTCACAGTAAATTACTTCCAGTGGTGGATTTCACCAGAAAAATGCCACTGGACATAAATTAATTTTCAAAATCACATTATCATTTAACCTACCCAAGTTATTAATGGTGAACTTAATTAAAAGTTAATGAAG
The DNA here is from genome assembly GCA_007726485.1 of Eragrostis curvula. Lineage (NCBI taxonomy): Eukaryota > Viridiplantae > Streptophyta > Magnoliopsida > Poales > Poaceae > Eragrostis > Eragrostis curvula. The sequence continues at coordinate 45,417,346 of CM017440.1, forward strand.
GAAATACTCCAGACGAAATTAAATAACAAAGTTAATTCAATTGGCACTTACAGTGGAAATGACTGTCCTATCAATTAATTAAATCATTAATTGCATCATATTCTGCATCTAAACTTGCATTATTTCCTTGTCATAACGTGTAGTGACAGAGACGACTCCGGAGCCGTTCGACTTCCAGCTGCCGGAGGAGCAGGCCCAGGAGGTGCAGGAGGAGCCGCCGCAGCAGGACACTGACCCTGCTGACCCTGTTAGCTACGCTCCTGAGCCAGGCAAGCCCCGGTGCATGCCTCCCTATTTAGGATTTTATTTTTGCACTTGATTGGGGCTAGTATTTGATTGTGCATTAGGTTTATTAGGAATTGTTGTGAAACCTTAGTACTGCACTAGGACTACCCTTCCATATCCTGCCTTGTGTCCTATTTTTGTAGATGTGGTCTAGGATACGTTAGAACTTGCTATGCTTAGTGGCTAGCGGACGGTAGAAGTCGAGTGGTAGGTCCTACTCGCGAGTTAGGAATTACCCTGGATTGTACTAGATGGATTTAGGATTTGTTGAGACCGGACGGGGGAATTGTTTATGTAGGATGGTTGGAGAAGGCTGGGCCTTCATGGTGGTGTAGCCCCGTCTGTGTCGATTAAGGACCGTTCGTTGTTGGCCCTATTGAGCAAGTTCGAACGTACTGATCACATACTAGTGTTTTTATAGTCCTAGTAAACTTAGTAGCTCGAGTTGCCCTGGTGTGCGGTGGAAGCCTGCCCTTTGTATCATGGTATTCGTGAGAGAAAGGATGCTTCCCAATCGGGGCGTACGTCTGGGACGGGGACCGTGCGGGAAGGCCTTTCCCCGGAGGGGTTGGATCCGGCCTAGCTTTAGGGGGACCCTTGCAAACGGTTTGCCGCATGCGACTTTACGCGTGTGCGTCGTTAACACTCAGGTTTTCTCCTGCAGGATGTACATCGATGGCCGCCGCTCTCGGTCATGAGCAACCTTGTTCTGTGCGCCACCTCGTAGTGTGATATGATTGATGATGATGACTAGTACTTATATTTATTGTAATCTCATTACTGCTATATTGATGATCTGATGTATTGTTACTTATATCTGTTTAGCTATATGCACACTGCTTTATTGGATAAGTAATTAACTTGAAACTAAAACTTGAAAGTAAGGACCAAGTAATTAGTGCAGTTTTATGCTATCGAGTCAGCCACCCTTTTGTAGCCTTGCATATTAGGAGTCGGCTGTAGTTAGCCACGTTGACGGGTAAGTCTTGCTGAGTATTAGTTGCTCAGGGTTTGGCTCTTTATGTTTTATTGCAGGTAGCACCTTTATCCCCGACTCTACAGGTGGAGGTGGACAGTGGGATGGCCAGCTTCCCTTTGGTTGGACAGCCCACTGGGAGACTAAGGAGTGATCTCCTCCCGAGTCCGCATCTTCATGGCTTTGGATGCGGGCTCTTATTGTATCGTGAGCGCGTGCGCTTGTACTTTTATTAGCTTTGGACTTGTATCTGCATCGTTTAATTCCGTTGTGCGACTCTATGTTTTAATTGGACTAATGTAACCACTTAAAGACTTAATTTGTGTTTTTTATATGTTGTTCTGTTGCGTCTGTTCATCAGCGCTATACCGACTCGATCCTGCGAAAAGCGGAGACGCTTCACCTGGAACTTGTTGTTGTTGTCTTACCGAGCTCTTCGCTCTGTCTCACGGGCTGAGGAAGAAGACAAGCGAGGCGAGGTCGTGATCAGAGTAGGTGGGCCCTAGCACGTGGCTTTGAGTCTCGGAGGGTGTGTTCAGCCGGTCACCGCAGACGCGACTAGAGGGGTGTTCGTTGCATGGGGTCTAAAATTTAGAGGGAAGAATCTTGTTATTTAAAAGTATTAAATAAAGTTTCATTACAAAACTAACTGCAGAACCCCTGATCTAAATCGCGAGACGAATCTAATGAGGATAGGTAAGCCGTGATTAGACGCTGGTTACTATAGCATTACTGTAGCATCACTGTAACAAAATATAGATTAATTAGGCTCGTTAGATTCGTCTCGTAAAGATGTACCTGTCTGTAAAAAGGTTTTGTCATTAAATTTTATTTAGTACTCTTAAATAATAAGATTCTCTTTGATGTGACAGGTCTAAATGCTAAATGCTAAAGCAACGAACACCCCCTAGGTCGTCTTTCTCTCTCCTTCACAATAGTTTTTTAACTAAAGTATCGGTCAATACACCTTTTATTGGGTTGGTTTGCTCTTAAAGATGCATTGCTTGGGAGATGAAATGACGTCACATTAAAGACAAATCCCCATTTCAAAGGTAAATTAATGGGACGGCCCAATCGAGGAGTTGCACTCCTCAACAAATTTCCACCGCAAAAGGATCCACGGTGACCTTCGGCGAATTGTGGCGGACCCAGAGCAGAAGCTCTGGCCGTTAAAAAACCAATGGCACAACATATAAAATGTTCAAGAAAAAAAACAAATGATCATCGTCTCAAAAAAAAAATGATCATACTACTCTGTTATCATAATACAAATACAGATTGCGCCGATTAGATAATGGCTCAACTATTTTAAAAAATATTCCTCGTTGGAGTATTTTGGCCGGACCAAATGATATCCGAAGCATGTCAGAGGAGGAACTTGGCTAATGTACTTGAATAGATGCACTTGAGGAGAAGAGTTTACCCAAAACAATTTGGGCATTCATGTGCATGCCCTTGAAAAGGGAAGGCCGCCCTGTCGGCGAACGTACAACACCTTCGGACCAAGTACAACACCTTCGATGAAAAGCTATAACATCGCCAAGAATGCCAAACCTTGGGTCAGATAAAACTTTCAAGAAACGAAAAACTCCTTCGACGAAGCACGCCAAACCTTCAGAAGAGCCCAAACAGGGGATGCTTAGCAGACCTTGCGAAGAACACAATTTCGGCCCTATCGAAGGTGAATCTCGACTCTATGAGGTTAGTTGGGGACCTTCTATACATAAGGCGTCCTATAGTTAACATATGATAGATCGGCCCAATAGCCAACCAAATCAAAGTAGCCCAACTCAACTCAGGAGGTCAACATACTATTTCAACATTTTTCAAATGAAATCAACTTTTTTTTGAAAAATATTGACTATTAACAAAAAAAATGTTGACATGGTACAAACAAAATGTTGACGCAGTACATTCAAAATGTTGACGAAAATTTGAATTTTTTATAAATTCAAAAAATAGTTCATATTGGATCTCATTTTAAAGAATTAATTGTAACGAACACCTAGGTTCAAACGGATTCAAAAACGGACTTACAGTTTAGGAGAAAAATGCGTTTAAAGTTTGAAATCCGATTCTTTTTCTCCCACTCCCCACCCGCTCCAATTAGAAGGCGGAACGTATCGCCCATCTGCCGTCTCTTTCTCAACCCGCAGTGCACGTGAGGCGCCGTTGGATACTCCACCACACGACTCTCAAAGCGTTTTATCAAAAGGTTTTTATAGGACATGCTACATATAGGATCCACCGTTAGTTGTTGTGGGCAGCCCGCTATGCCCTCCTCCTGCCTCTAAGGCCCGGCGTGGTATATAGGTCCATTAAGGCTTATAAGGATAGTGAGAATAAGACAAAGTTGGCCTACAGCCCACTAGGGTTTGCAAAACCCTTCTTATAATAAGAAAATACTATATTGCCCTTTTTAGGAGGGCATTATTGTCCTTAGGTTTTTAGGGTTGAGAGGTTATATAAATACCCACTCCTTGTCCATGGCTTTCATTTGATCTTCCAGGTCCTTCCCAAGGTAAATCCTTCAAGAACAACGGCGTGCTCATCATCCTCTCTTTCCTCAGGCCTTGCTCAGCTCGTTCTTCTCCTGCAGATCACGGCAGAACAAAACAAGTACGAGCGGGTTGGACTCCAGCGACAAGACACCACCAACTCGTCGAAAACCAGCAGGTAATTTCCTGGTCTTGTGTTCCCCTGCCTTCTTCTCCCTTTTCCCACCGTAGCACCGGCCATCTTCTGACCGGCTGACCGTTTCTTGTTTTGCAGCGTCGACACCTCCCGCCTGTTCGACTAAATGCCTCCGGCGAGAAAAGGGGAAAAGGCCAAGAAACAGCATGAGGCGACCGGCATCGACGCGCTGCCGAACGGCGTCCTGGAGCACATCCTCGGGTTCCTGCCGGCGGAGGAGGCCGTACGGACGTGCGTGCTTGCACGGCGCTGGCGCCACCGCTGGAAGTCGGCCGCAGCCCTGCGCATCGTCAGCGCCGGCGGCGAGTTCTTGGCGCCCGCGGACAAGCTCCGTGATTTCATGGAGCATCTGCTCCTTGGCCGTGGAGGCGCGCCGCTTGATTTTTGTGAGTTCAGGCTAGGTGACCTCGACAATGTGCTCGAAGATGAAGACGTGCTGTCTCGCGTGGATAACTGGTTTCGGCATGCTGTAGGATGCAATGTTCAGGATCTCAGGTTCCGTATACACACCACCAGATCCCAGGAGCTAGAGGATCTACCTCTGGTCTCTAAGCACCTGACAAGGCTAGCGCTCTTTGATGTGGAGGTTCATGGCAGCTTTCTTAACTTCTCCAGAAGTCCGAACCTCCAATATCTCGAGTTGGAATGCTGTAAACTTCAGTCGGAGTCAACAGCCCTGATCACCTTCCAGTCCCTAAAACATCTCCACATCACTTTCTGCTGTCTCTTTTTGCATATGACTTTGGATTCCCGCGCTCGTATTTATGGCCGCACCCGTATTTATGCCCCGAAGCTTGTTTCACTTGTTATGAAAGAAAATTTGGGAACCAGTCCAATATTTGAGACCATGCCATCTTTAATGGAGGCATCTATCGAAATAGCTAATTCTTCCGACCACTGCATGCTATGGAATGCAAACTATTGGGATTGCAATTGTGAATCTTGTGACAATTATGGTAACACTCGTGGTGACAGCAAAAGTTGTGTTCTTCTTGAAGGCTTATCAAAAGCAAAGAGTTTGCGGCTGATTTCTGAGCCTGTGGAGGTAGAGCTTCATCTTCTATATTAAATGTCATCTCAATATTTCCCTGGCATTTTCTGTATTTCTGTTAGGTATTAGTAGATGTCGTCTAAATTGGCGCTACTTTTTTTTTGCATTCATTGCCAACAGTTCTTATAAATAAATCAGCATGCACACAGACGATTATTTTATCTTTTTCCTTTGCATTTTGTCCAGTTCATTTTCAAAAGGGATATGAGATGGTGCCCCATGTTTAGCAATTTAAAGAACTTGTGGCTCAATGACTACTGGTGTGTACCTGATGACTTCAACATGCTAGCTTGTATTCTTGAACATTCACCAATTCTAGAGAAACTAACTCTTCAACTTTTTTCTGAGGTACGTGTTTTCCCATTGGGCTTATTAGATTATTGTTTCGTCTTAGTTAACCACTTCCTGTTAACTGCAGGGGCCTGAACATAAAATGGAATTGGAAGGACGTGTGAGTCCGACTGAGAGACCGGCTGCAATTTCTGAATCCCTGAATACAGTCGAAGTAAAATGCGTAAAGATTGATGAGAGAATTGTCAAAGTTCTGAGGTTCCTTCATGTATCTGACATATGTATGTGGACTTGTTTCACTATCAGCTCCTATGTTCTGTTATTTGCTATAACCTCCATTCGCATCAGAGAAAGATACCACTACCAACATTAGAAGTGCGTTTCAAGATCATGAACTGTAGTGCAATACCACATGTGCCTTGGTCCTTGATGTTTGGTTCTAAACACTAGTACAAATGATCGCATTTATGAACTCTGGGCCATATGTTGCTTCCCTTTTTCTTGGCTCATCTACATGCATGCCAGTGCTGGCTGACACTTTGATACCTGATTTGTTTTGTCAGATATATTGAATCTTTGGTCCCACAAGTTCAATCATAGGATTTGGCCCTCCTTTTTTCTTTTCTGCTTCTGTCATTTTGAAAATGGGTGACCTGTTTTGGTGACAATCTGCATCTTGCTTCCTGTATTGACTTGTGGCCTATCATGTTAAAAAAAACCAACAAGTGACTACTGTAAAAAGTTCAAACTTTAAAATATGTTGTGTTAAAACATGGTTAGCTCTCTATTATTGTGTTGATATGTTTAGCCAGATGTTCTTAGAAGAAGAAATGGCTATAGACTGTAGTCTATCATAGCTGGAAAAATGTGTATCTGACAATGAATTGATGGTTTTGTTCATCCCTCGAGTAAGTGAATTTCTTAGTGAAGCACATTTCTTCTTGTTCCAGCTGTTTAAGTTTGTTGTTGAGGAAGACATGATATTTTATCATCTCTGTGGATAAGATAAATTCTGATTGAATGTTTGTTTTCTCCTTTACAGGGTCCAGGTAGGTGATCTACTGTTTCACTGTACCAAAATTTTGTTGAAGGTAACATTCAAAAAGCTATGGACTTATTTAAATTTGAAGAGCATTTAGTACAGCAAATGTCGACTTCCCAAATATTTCAGAACTTTCACCTGTTTTTTTTGTTTGGAATGAGCGCCAGACTGAATTGGCTTCCAGAGTATCTTTTCACTGCCAAATAGTTCTGAAATGTTACAAAAATATCTACTATTAGTTAACACTCTTTTTCTTGAAATCTTGTTAGATATAAATAGGTGCATGCTATTGTCCCTACTGATTGTATTTTTTGTTTCACTAAAGGCGTGTATGTGACCGGCCTCTTAATTATTGCTTCTCCATATGCTTTGTTGACTATACTTGCTCGCCCCTTCTGAATTGGCTTCCAGAGTATGTTTTCGCTGCCGAATAGTTCTGAACTGTAGCAAAAAAGTATATAAATTAAGTTAACACTCATTTTCTTGAAATCTCGCTATATATAAATAGGTGCAGGCCCCTACTGATTGTATTTTTGTTTCACTTACGGCATGTATGTGAGCGGCCTGTTAATTTTGCTTCTCCATATGTTTTGGTTATTATATTTGCTCACCCCTTCTGTAACGTCTTATATAAATGTATTACAAACATTGGCTTGGTATCTTTGCACTGTATTTTCGTTCTTCGATCAATCCTCTCTTGCCTTAGGCAGTCTGTCTGAACATATTTTCTGTCGCTGATTTATTCTCTCGTTCATGCTTTCAAATCAGTTTTCCTTCGCTCTGCAATTGAGTATGATACTTAGCAGACCTTGTTCTCATACTTTTCAGAACATGTACTTCCACATATTTAGTTGTTTGATTTGACTTACTGGTTGCGTTTTTTTGAAACAACCCACATCTCTTACTTTTGCTCCGTTCGTGCATCAGTTTCTTTGCATACACATTGAACTTTTAAAATGAGTTCAAAGTGTATTTTGTCTTCTTCTCAAAAGATAGTTGATCCAGATGCATTCTCATTAGAAGTAGAATGGAGTCATCAGTCACTGTTTTGGCTCATGTTTGAATATATTGATCGATCAGATTAAATTCAAAGTCAGTCAAGTGAATTCCTATCGATGGAATCTGTTTGAACCTTTTACATTTTTTATTTTTGTATCAAGGAGCTTGATTTTATGTCATGGGTTGCAACTAATTATGCCATTCCATTTTGTACAGGTTGTAGTATTTTACCAGATGTGCGAGAATTTCTAAGCTGTTGTGGATCTACCACCTCTCCCTGTTAAGAATTGCAAGGCTAAAATTAATTGAGACAATGTTGCTGTATTTTGTCAATATATAGTTTGGTGCTTTCCTGTCATTGTAACATGTTGAATTGGCATCATAATGTGTTCAGCACTTTCGAAACCTAGTTGGATCAGTCTATCAGATACTGTTTGCACTTTTAGTTCATTAGGATTAGGAATTGTTGGTTGGACAAGCTTGTTTTTAGCGTGCTTTTACTCAGCGTCGCTCTGGGAAGGTGCCTTGTTCTCGTTGTGTAACGTGGTTGGTTCAGTCCATGGATGGATTTATGCCCTCTAAACTCAAAACTAGGATCGGTGGTACGATGAGAGCTTCATTGCTCGTTGGGGGTCCTAGCATACTCGTGTGATCTGTCTAGTAGTCTAGCTTAATTGCTTAAATGGGTGATGTGTTGGAGCTTGTGTTCCACCTTTTTTACCTCTTCGTGCCAGTGTTTGAAAATGGCTGGTCGGCAGTAAGCTTGTTGTCATTTCCCTCTTTTGCCACTTTTTCCTCCTCCTGTCACCAACTTGAGCTCTGGTGACTCCATCTCGTCAGAGTGAACCTAGACGCCGGAAGCTGATGAGCACTTCCTAGTCACTGGTTCAAACTGGAGCTACAGCTCTTCCAATATTTTTTTTTTGCCTGGCTTCTTTGGGGTAACCCGCGAACACTGTAGCTCAATCTTCTCCACAAGAACATCATCCAAGATAGGGAATCCAAGTGTGAGAAATGCCTAGCGGCACTTGATGACATGGAGCACTTTAATTAACTGTCTGGCTACCTCGGCTGTCTGGCGCTGCTTGCAAATTGAACAAAGGGCCAATTTATGAATCTTGCTCCTTCAAAAGCAAACCATCCAGAAGCCAAAACAAAATATCTCCCAAACGTACGAAACATCAAATATTTAGTTAAGATGTCCGCCTAATGGACAGACCCACAGCCACTCACACTATGACATCGTGGGAAAGTGGTTCCCCGGGGCGTCATATTTTTCTATGTTTTCCGAAGAACTTTGCTAGAGCTTCCTACAATCACGAGTCCGACGATGACGTCTAACCGAAACTCTTGATGATATTCTTCCCGACATGATTGTTCTGGCCTTGCCAAAGTTCTCAGGACATGATATATAGTTGGCCAAACGGCCTGGCCATAAAACTTCCAGGGACGGGTCATAAATATGCGTGCGGAAACTCTGGTGAGTGTTTGAGAATGCAAGATAAAGCATCCAAGTCAAGAGTGACACATAAACAGTCACTGAGTAGTAGAGTCTTCAAGTTGCAAAATACAGAGGCAGCGTTGTGGAGGATATAGGTTCATCTGGATTTACCACGCGAGGTCTAACTTCATTTTAGCCATGAGTATACTATGGTTAGCAAATATTGGTAGGAAAAGTTGGAAGCGCACAACATTATATGTATATTGTAGTGAGGAAAATCCCTTCGTAAGATAAAATGACTCACATAGAAAAGAAAGTCCCTTAATAAGCAAAGATTCACATAATAAGAAATATATGCTTCCGATTCTCGAAAAAAAGAAAAAAGAAATAAATGCTTCCTAGTCCCTGGCACACCGACAGGAAATGAGCATGCAACTAGAGCCAGCAATTAGACAACATGGTAGCAAAACAAATGTAGAATGGCCTAGCTGGCCAGATAATCATGATTGTTGAGATCATTTTCATAAAACATGCAGATAAAAGACGACCGTTGTGGCATTGGTGATCCATCTTCATTCGAAGACTTCTACTCATTAGAACCGAAACCCTGCAGTCACGAGGGCATAGTAAGTTTGGAGCATCATACTGAAAAAGAAGTGTGGGGAAATGGTCAAGGAAAATTGGAAGAACAGGCTAGTGCATGAGGATTCTATTTACTCCAAAATGTAAGTAGAACAACTATTCCCTTGATAATATTTTTCTCCCCTTGATAACTACCAAAATGAGTAACCCTATTTCCTACATGTAAACGAGTTTGTACGTTTGAAAGCAAGGTGCCATATGAAAGAGATTAATTTCAACACAATTAGTAATATATGTTGAGCAATGTACCATTTCCACACTGGAAAAATGTAGCTGTGCTATGTAGATGACAGACACACGACAACAAAATGACTTGCCTTGTTTCAGTTTGGCACATGGGTCTCAATTTCTGTCAAACCTGGTTCAATCTTTATTACTTTCTAAAGAAATTTGAGGTTTCTTCTTAGCTTTATTTCATTCTTTGTAAAATATGAATGCAAGAAGCATGAATTATATATGCAGTCGATCCATCAGTTCAATATCCTTTTAGACTCACAAACAGCAGAGAAGTTTTTCGCTCCTCTTCTGAAACATTCACTGTTTATCTAGATTGCTTTGGAGTTCTTCATCAGTTCTACGTTCACCTTTATAAATTAGAATAATAATGTTTCAACTAAATGCAAAGGTAAACGGTAGAAATTTGGAAAAGTAGAGATTTGTGGCTCGTAGTCAGCTTACATATATGTTAAGTGCACCCATGAACTTCAAAAGGTTGTAAACCCCTTCATCAACGACTTCACATTTGACTTTGATAATTTTAAGGTGGTGTGATATTGCAACTGATCTCTCCGTCCGATCAAGGCGTCCTTCCATTTCCACTTTATAGTTGTCCTCAACCTACGATATATATAGAAGCACTTTTTCACCAAGCTCGATCAATCTAAAGCTCTCTTGTTTAGTAAAAACAATTAAACAACAATATACAATTATTCTGCCATGAAATGGTTGGATATTTAATTAGAAAGTTTTACCTCACACGAGAACAGAACAGTGAGCTTCTCTAAAACCGGAGCATGCTCAAGAATGCATCCTAGTGGGCGGCAGTCAGCAGGGTAGCACCAGTAATCGTTGAGTAACAGAGTCTTCAACTTTGAAAATGTGGGACACCATCTCAAGTCCCTTCTGAAGATATACCAGGTAGCAACACACAAATTGTCATTGTAAACATTATGTGGTTGCTTATTCATTTATGGCAAAAAGACCATGAAAATGATGATGTAACAGTTGTCGGGTCGCATCGATGAAAGATGGATGACAATTGACAGGAAAAAAAATTGAAAAATAATATAGGCTTAAGTATACGTACCCTTGAGTCTTCAGAGATTAGGATCAAATCTGTCGCTTCTGATAAGCCACCGAGGAGCACACACTTTTTGGTATCTTGGCTAATATTGTCATCATCCGCAAACTGTTCAGCACCTTCATCGCCCTCCCTCTGTGAACAGCTGTCGCAGGTGTCCTCACTGTCCCAGTCAACGACCACATGCGCCGCCAGCAACTCAGGCATGCTCTCCAGCACAGGAGTCCTGCCTCTTGGCCCAAGGAGCCGCAAAGAAACCAGGCCTGGAGCACAAATACGCATGCGCGACTCGGTGGGGAGTTCCATTCCTTCCATGATCAGGCGTTTGAGCGAAGAAGGGCAAGTCATCCTCCTGCTGTCCCACACGTTGCAGTCCTCCATCTCCAAATCCTCTAGCACGGGACAGCTTGAGAAGTCCAGCAAGGTTTGGCTGAATAATACTATCACTTTATTTAATCAAAAAATTCTCCAAATAAGAGTTGTAGACCTTGAAAAGTTATACAACTTTATAGTTGAATACTTTTTAATTTGAATTCGTTTAGGGCTTCAAAAAAAATGATTTGAATTTCGCTTTGCCGAGTGTTAATTTTTGACACTCAGCAAAGATCTCTTTGCCGAGTGCTTTTTTCTGGCACTCGGCAAAGATTGTCTTTGCCGATTGTTTTTTTGTTGGCACTCGGCAAAGAATATTTTTGCCGAGTGTTTTAAAAAAACCCTCGGCAATACCCGATATAATACACTCGGCAAACAAAAGGACACTCGGCAAATAGCCGATATCCCGTAGTGGTACAAGAAGATCTAGTGGTCGTGTAACGCGCATGCTCTGCCACAGCAGCCATTGTCTTAGGCGTGCATAAACTGGAGAAGGTCAATCGGCTCTAGTGCTCCACCGTCATGGTAGAACAAGGCCGAACTGCTGCCATACCATCCATATTTATGACGTCGTAGATCCCTAGTAATCCCCACGCAAACGAAGACATCCAGACCGAACGAAAAGCGGCTTGACATGTTAATCGTAGCTTTCATGGATGAACGCCCCTCCTCTATCCATATGGTGAAAAGAGCTAAACATGTCAAGAATATCTAGACGAGATCACATAGAAAGAGGATAGAAACACCCAAACTGAAGGAGAAATGATTCCCAGTTTATTAATCCAATACATGTTGCTCAGTCATGCATCAATGAACAACTTAATTCAAAGGCGTGGAAGGGCCGCAGCAGCAGAAGGGTCGCCCTTGATTAATTCTACACTTGCCCCCTTGAGAACTGTAGCCAACATAATTGCACAAAACCTCGCAGCGTTGGTCTATGCAGCCCCTAAAAATGAGGCACTGCTGTCCTGGCGACCTTACGTCAAGCGGGAAGCTAGGGCCGGCAGCTGACGCAGCCGTGGCTGCAGCTGCACTGATGAGATTGGCCATCAGAAGCGGCCCGACTATGAAAACGAGCAGGGTCTTCATGGAGGACGCTGTGTTCATATATCTAAATGAGGTTCAAGGTTTGGATTCCGGATGCTCCACTATTTTCGGTGCACCGTGCATCCATGGCTTATGTAGGCAAGGACCACAATCAATTTGGTGTTGCGAATTCAATTCCTGCAAAGTGTTGTTACCACTTGATTTAATGGGAAATTAAGTTTTGTATTGTTACATCAACCCACATGCTGAAACCGTTGCTTTGGCCTTTAGGTGCATTAGTGGCAGCTGATATTATATTCTTCGTTAACTCAAAAGACATTGATCTTCGCTGACATCACCATGACACGCTGATCCCATTGGCATGATCGCTCTATTCTTTTAAATTTTAAAAAACTTCACGCGACTGGTACAACTCTTAGCAGTCTTGTCTATAACTTGACATTGGACTACTAATCTTAGGGCATGTTTGGTAGGGATCTGGCTCCTAGAAAATGGCTCCTCCTTCAAGAAGGGCTCCGGCTCCTAGAAAATAGCTCCTAATACAAAACGCTCAGATAGGAGGGTGTGCGAAGCTTTTTTCCTTTTTTTTTTTTTTTGCTCTAAACTCCCAGTTCATTTTGAAACATGGCTTCTCCCAGTTTGGTGCTGAAGCATTTGGCAGGCCTTCACAATGAAGCCAGAGCAGGAGCCTTTTTTTTAGTTGCCAATGAGAGCTGGAGCCAGTTTGGGAGCCCTACCACAGGGGGCCTTAGTTTGTACGTGGCACGTTCACATTTCTTCATTCTTCCGGCCTTGCTACCTGATGTCCTTTACAACCTTGGCACGTAATATCCTGCTTTATATACTTTCAAAACAAGATACTCCATGATTAGGTACATCTACCAAAGGTACCAAATATCATCCAACCATCCATCACACAAGGGCAAGATTGGAATCGGTGAATAAGTCACACCGCTAAAAAAAAGGAAAAAAAACTTCTCTTTGTCGCGTACACGGTGTTCGTAGCTGCGCAAGCTCTATTTGGAGAACAGATCATGGCGGCGATGGGCGCGGCCGTGACGACGGATCCCATGCAGCTTTACATCCCTTGCTGCCGCCTTCCTTCGTCAACTTCACCCCGGAGCTCACTTCCACGACGATGACGCAAGCTCAGGCATAGTGGTCCGAGTCGGGCGTTGCGAATCCACCGTGTAACGAATCGTCCGCCACGACAACTGAAAACGAATAGAATGAGAGTTTTGGGGAAAGGCTCAGCGCACGCATGTGGCGGCCTTCGGGCTTTATATTTATAGTCATGGACTCGTACATACAATGGGAAAGAATCCCGATATACAAGGAAACAGAGAGATCTCGGGAGAACAATCTAAACTACCGAGAACTATCCATAATATACACGTTAACACCCCCCCGCAGTCGTATCGTGAGGTTCCAGAACACACAGACTGGACCGAAAATCTTGAAACAGTTGAACTGGAAGACCTTTGGTCATGATGTCGGCAAACTGGTGACTGGAGGGGACGTGAAGAACACGAACATCACCGAGTGACACCTTCTCCCGGACGAAGTGTATATCGATCTCGATGTGCTTGGTGCGTCGATGATGTACTGGATTGGAGGCCATGTATACCGTACTGACATTATCACAGTACACAATGGTGGCAGAGCGCAAGGGAAGATGCAACTCTTGTAGAAGCTGGCGCACCCAACAACATTCAGCAACGACATGTGCAACTGCGCGATACTCAGCTTCAGCGCTGGAGCGAGATACTGTAGTCTGGCGCTTGGACGACCAAGAGATGATGTTGTCACCAAGGTAGACACAATACCCGGAAGTAGAACGACGAGAATCCGGGCAGCCAGCCCAATCCGCGTCAGAGTAGGCAATGAGGTCCATGGAGGACGAGGAAGTGAACGTGAGACCGAAATCCAATGAACCTTTGATATACCGCAAGATGCGCTTGATCATGTTGAGGTGGGGCTCTCGGGGATCATGCATGAAGAGACAAACTTGCTGGACGGCATAAGCTATATCGGGACGAGTGAGCGTCAAGTACTGTAGGGCGCCGGTAAGACTGCGGTACTCAGAGGGGTTAGCAACCGGTGGACCATCAATGGAAGAGAGCTTGGCCTTGGTGTCAACTGGAGTCGCATTAGGGTGACATTCTGACATACCGGCACGCTGTAGGAGCTCGACTGCGTACTGCCGTTGAGAAAGGAACAAACCAGCAGAGGAGCGACGAACGTCGATACCCAAAAAATAGTGTAAGTCTCCAAGATCAGACATGGCGAACTCAGCTTGAAGATGGCCAATAATCTCACGCATCAGACTATGAGTGGAGGCTGTGAGGATGATGTCGTCCACGTAAAGAAGAATATAGGCCAGGTCATCACCACGCGTGAGAACAAACAGTAAGGTATCTGAGAGTGAAGCTTTGAACCCCAAAGTGCAAATATAAGATGCAAACCGTTGATACCAGGCGCGCGGTGCTTGCTTCAAACCATATAAAGATTTCTGCAGACGGCACACATGATCAGGGCGTTCTGGATCAACAAACCCGGCAGGCTGCTGACAATACACGGTCTCGTCGAGGTTTCCATGTAGGAAGGCGTTTTTGACATCCAGTTGGTGAATAGGCCACGAGCGAGAGACAGCCAAGCTGAGAACTGTCCGGATGGTCGCTGGTTTCACAACGGGACTGAATGTTTCATCAAAATCAATACCTGGACGCTGTGAGTATCCTCGGACAACCCATCGGGCTTTGTAACGAGCAAGGGAGCCGTCAGCGTGATGCTTGTGCTTATAAATCCACTTGCCGGCGAAGATGTTGGCGTCGGGAGGCCGAGGGACCAAGACCCATGTATTGTTGTCGACGAGGGCCTGGTATTCATCCTGCATGGCACGAAACCAGTGAGGGTCAGCCAGCGCGGCGCGATAGGTCGCGGGCACCGGGGAGACGACAGCATGCTCGGCGTTGAGGTTCATTCGCTGTAGAGGTTGAACAATGCCGGCGCGGGCACGAGTCACCATCTCGTGAGGGCCCGTGCCGGGACGAGGCGCAGGGGCCGCCGGTGCCGCCGCTGGTGGTGCGCGAGCGTGAGTGGCAGGCACCGAGCGGAAATGCGGAGCGCGAGCGGCTGAGGGCGCCACGCCGGTGCGAGACGCGCGTGTGGACGGTGGCCTGCGCGGGGCCAAGGGCGCCGCACCAGAGGGGGGGTGAATGATAGATTAAACGGCAGCGGAAAACTTTTTCACCCTAAAACAGATTTTTGGATCGTCACTAAAACACAAGTCGTTCGTAGACTGTAAATCCTAAAATCATGATATTCAGTGATAAGAAAGGTAATTAAATTCTGAAACTACCCCAACAAGAATCACGTCAATCCGATGTCTAGAACTTGAGATATGATTAAAACACTATCGCTGTGTCAGGAAGTGACGCGAACCGACGAAACCTAGTCTGACTGTTCTGTACTAAAAATTAGATTAACCAAAATCTATCCAGCGAAACTAGATGAAAACTTTCTGGAACAAACTAGACTTCAGTAAGAATCCATAGAAACAAACCGCACTCGAATCCGATAAGTAGAGTGAAAACTGTAGGCGATCTAAGATCAATGGAAAAACTGAACGAAAACTCAGAGCAGATCAATCAACCATGGAAGACAAAACCTGTCGAATTTGCTGAGCTTTATTGATTGATTGAGTTTACAAGATGCTGCACAAAAGCATCCCTAAAAGCCCTAGAAGAGATCGCTCTTCTTTTCTCTGGAAACCGGCGGCTGTGGCTCCCTTGCGCACGCAAAAAACCGATCGATCTCCTCTTCCTTTATACAGCCAGCGCCTGCCAGAAAATATCCGGCCAGGCCCCGCAGCCTGCCGTGTCCTACCTGGACACAAACACACGCACAAGCACCTGAACCCCACGCACGGTTCAGCTTGCCACGAACCAGCCTAGCTGCTGGGTTCCTTTTTCTATTCGGTTTGGTGCACGCACACATGCATGCAACACAAACCAGGACATGCCAACCAGCCAGCCAACCTGCTGGCATTTTTCTTCATCCATGCAGGAGCCTCACATAGCCACTCACACAAGCTGGCTCATATGACGACTTTGCACTCCCTGCTCAACACGAGCACATCGCCAACGTCGACACCGAGTCACAACTCGCATATCGACAAGTCTTCACGTACACCGTTCTCTAGCCCGAACGTCTCGCATGACATCCTCGACCGATAAGACCTCAGTTCCTCCATGAACCTAGTCTCGAAACCTCAGTTCAACCCGAACCTAGTTCCAGTCCGTCATCGACAACGCCTGCACATGAACAAACAACCAATCGAGTACGAGCACAAGTCCACGACTTGACTCAACATCAGTCCGCAACACTACTCACACGGACATGTCGCATGTAAACCAAAATACCATGCTATCACAAGCATGTCAATCCGCACAAGCACTTCTACGCAAGTTCACTTTGCAATGCCATGTTCACTAGAAAGCCAATTTTTCAACACATGATTTCACACAGAGACATGTATCCTCGTAGAGGAGTTAGTGCTCGATGGGGGAAGAAGGAAGTCAAGACTAGAGGCCGAGTTTGATGCGGAAGCGGACGCAAAGGGAAAGACGGCCTCGTCGAAAGTGACATGGCGCGATGTTATGACATGCCGGGAGAGAATATCGAAGCAGCGATATCCTTTGTGTGCTAAGGGGTAGCCAAGGAAGATGCAAGCCGACGATCGGGGGGATAGTTTGTTGGTGGCAGTGGAGGAAATATTGGGATAACACAAGCAACCGAAAACGCGCAGGCTGCTAAGATCAGGATCGAATCCAAACAGCCGAGAAAAGGGGGTGGCGAATTGCAAGGGGGCAGCAGGGCGTCGGTTGATGAGATGTGCAGCAGCAGCAACGGCGTCGGCCCAAAAATTTGGTGGCATGTGTGCTTGGAAGAGTAGCGTGCGAACTACATCGTTGGTGGTGCGGATGGCTGTCTCGGCGAGGCCATTTTGTTGAGAGGTGTATGGACAAGAGAACCGCATGAAAATTCCGTGTTGGCGAAGAAACGCAAGGTTCAAAGAATTGGCGAATTCGCGACCATTGTCGACTTGTGGAAGGTGCCAATGGAGAAATCAAACTGATTTTTAACATACGCCAAGAAGGAAATCAAGATATAATGCACCTCTTATTTTTGACGGATAGGAAAAGTCCAAAAATACCGAGAGTAATCATCTACTATTATGAGATAGTATTTAAATCCAGAATTGCTGAGGACCGGAGAGTTCCAAATATCACAATGCACCAATTGAAAGGGACGCACACTATAGGAACTGGAGCGACGAAACGGCAACCGAGTTTGTTTGCCAAGTTGACACGCATGGCATACAGCCGTGCCTACTTTATTGTTACAAGAAATAAGCCTAGACTTTTGCAACGAAGACATGACGTCGCGGCCAGGGTGTCCCAAGCGTTGATGCCAAACGTGAAGGGATGTGGTGGCTGAGAGGAGCGCGACATGAAGAGCGACGTGAAGAGCAGCTGGAGTGACGGAGCCAAAGGTGTAGAGATCCCCATCACTGTTGCAGCGAAGGATCACCCTCCGTGTTCTGAGATCCTTAATCCAAAAACCAAAGGGGTCAAACTCAATGGAACAAGAATTGTCACGAGTAAATTGACGAACCGAAACTAGATTTTTGATTAAAGAGGGAACAATGAGAATGTTACTGAGACGAAACGAAGCATGTGGGGTGGAGATGATGGAGTGACCAGTGTGGGAGACGGGAACAATGGAGCCGTTCCCGACGGTCACGGATGTAGAAGGGGGGGGGGGGGGGGGGGAAGGGGAGTGGGAGAGTAATATACCGTCGTCCGAAGCCATGTGCGACGTGGCGCCGGTGTCCATCACCCAACCGCCAGGGGGTGGTGACTGCATGGCGTTGAGGGCGGCAATGAGATCGGAAGTGTCCTACTGTGGCCCAGATGGAGTCGAGGACGAGCTTTGAACTAGCGCGAAGGTGGTGTAGGCCTGCGCCGTTGCTGGGGCGGGGCGCGGGCTGAGAACACCGGCGCCGGAGGAGGTGTGCTGCTGCCCTGGCATGGGGAAGCCAGGGGCGCACACCATGGGCAGAGGGCCCCACAGGGTCATGCAGACCCACGGTCCACTGGACGGCGTGGGCCCACTGTTGTTGGAGCCGCGAGTAGGGTACGACGGAAACCCTACCCCCCCCCCCCCCCCCCCCCGCTGTTGGAGCGGTTTTGGCCGCCGCCGTTGCGCTGCTTGCCACGGCCGCGGCCTCGAGGGGCAGAGGGGTTGCCTGGGGAAGGAGGGCGCCCGAGGATGGAGTTGGTGGCGCCGGAACCGGAGCCAGGACCCGAGCCAGCGGAGTTGGTGGAGATGAGCGTCGAGGCGGAGTGCTGGAGGTTGGTGGTCGCCCGCTTCAGCTCGGTTGTCTGCAGGAGGGAGCGAGCCTTGGCGAAATTGGGGAGCGGCTCGATGAACGCGATGATGTCGGCCTGGGCGGAGAAGCGCGGGCTGAGCCCGCGGAGGGCATTGAGGACGAGATCGTCCTCTTTCACTGGGTGCCCAACGTCACGGAGCTCGTCGGCGGTGGTCTTCAACTGCTGGAAGTACTCGTTAATGGCGAGGTCCCCTTGAACCATGGAGTGGAACTTGGAGCTGAGGTAGACAGCGCGGCTTGCTTTGTTGGCCTGAAAGTGATCAGCGATGCGCTTCCAGATGTCGTAGGCCGTTTGATCCGGCTCCATGGTGAGGTCCTGGACCTTATCGGATACAGACGTGTAGATCCACGTCCGGACTGTGCAGTCCTCTTGCGCCCAGGCAGGGTCGTCGGGATTGGCCGGCACCGTGCTATCGATGTGGTGGGAGAGCCCGTACTTGCCACAGGCGGCAAGGATGAAGGTGCTCCACTTGGTGTAGTTGGCGGATTTGGTGGAGAGAATGATTGGAACATGGGAGCGGATGGAGGCTACGTTGATGGCCGGCATGGCGGTGGCGAGGGTGAGGTTGATGGGCGGCATGGAAGAAGAGGAGTGTGCCGTGGAGGATTCAGCGGCAGGTTCCGTCGAACCCATGGCAGCGATGGGAATTGGCGGCGAGCTTTTAGGGCAGCGGAAGATGGAGGTGCTAGGTTAGGATCGTAACCTAGTCGTCTGATACCATGAAAACGAATAGAATGAGAGTTTTGGGGAAAGGCTCAGCGCACGCATGTGGCGGCCTTCGGGCTTTATATTTATAGTCACGGACTCGTACATACAATGGGAAAGAATCCCGATATACAAGGAAACAGAGAGATCTCGGGAGAACAATCTAAACTACCGAGAACTATCCATAATATACACGTTAACAACAACGACGCTTCCGCTCCCCAACACTACAACGCGGCGGCGAGCCCTTTGTTTCCCATCCATGCAAGGGCATGGGCGACCACATGGGGCTGCAGCAGCTCGCCAAGCTGCAAGTTGAATAAATGGAGCGGAGATTTTTTTGAGAAATCAGTGCTTATTCTGTCTGAAATTACCCAATTTGTCCTTTGAAACTGGTGCCACATTTGTTTTCCATCGCTTCTTCTCGCTTCATGTCTAATTTTTCCCAACCGATGGATTGGAACATTCGAAACAGAATCAAAATTTCCCATTCAACATTCGAAACAAAACCAATTCCCTGCTTGCCCCAAGCCACTGTCCCACGGGCGCAACCAGCGTGGACGAAGCGGCGGCTGGCCCGTCGCCATGTGTGGAGGAACGGACGCGTAGCCGAGCGAGGAGATGGCGGTGCTGCTCAGGCAAACGAAGGATAAGAATTTACCAGGCTGAACGTTTTGGCAGGGAGCTACGGGTAAGGTACCGCAGATTCGTGCGGGAACACGCCGAGAGGTACCACTGACCCCGACCGTTCGATCTGGCTGCATCAAGGGCCAGAAAAATAAAGTACCTTTGATACGTGGCCTCTTGGAGGATGTGAAAAGACTTGATAATTAAAGTGTGGGGAAGATTACAATTTTAAATCCTATATCTCAGAACCCTGGTTGGATAGCTTGCCGAAGGTTGAGGCATTAATCTTTAAGCATACCAAAGGTGATAAAATCGCAAGAGTATTCAACCAAGAATATGTTGACACAAGCATTATAGCCAGCTGAATAACCTATTTGCTCAATAATCAGCCATGGTATTGTGTACCGTAACAATAACCAACTTATATATTAAAACGAGAATAATCTGTTCCTCAACAATCATGGATAAAAAAAAACAATGATCAATATTCAGTGAACAAGCTGGTTCACACTGACGAACATGGAGGGTTTTTGGGATGCAGCAACAGTTGGGAACCCCTCCGACGGTTTTGCATCTGCCAGCACCGTTGATGCCCACGGCGGCACACATTCCACCACACAACTTCTCCTCGGATGCTTTAACTTTGACACATTGGTCCTTGCTTCCAGCTTGCAGCGGGAAGCTGGCCCTTGCCGCCAACGTGGGCGGTGCGAGGAGAGCCATCAGCAGCGGAACGGCCATGAAAGCAAGGGACATCTTGGAGCAAGCCATTAAGCTAGAGTTTCGTATTAGACTAGTGGTTTCGTTATGCTGATCTTTTGGGGTTTGCTTGCTTATATAGATACGATCCAGGAACATATTAATCATGCTCAATCAATTCCTTCCAATTTCATGAACAAAAAAAACACTACACCACAGCACACAATAGCCAACTGACGGTGAGTCGCTAAAACGGCTTTTGCCGACTTACCATAAGTCGTTAAAGACATTTGCCGACCTTCTTGGTGAGTCGTTGTGAGTGGCGTCGGTAAAAGTTTCACCGACGCACCACTTTTTACCTACTTACCGTCGGTCGGTACTTTAAAGAATTACCGACCTATAGTTCAATGCTAATATGTATAATTACCGACGCACCATCCGTCGCCTACTGTATTTTTTCTTTAAAAAAAATAATACTCCAACCTAGTCCACCGATGAAATTTCAGAAATACAATCATTGAATCAAAAACTGTTATTTTAGACAAAACGTCGTAGCCCTTTATTTGAAAGCAAATGATTGTTTGCTGGGACACCAGCTTACAAGTTACAAGCATTCCACTCCCTTTCACATCATTCCACTCCCTCTCTACCTCGCAAAATCACAGTACAATTAGCACGATAATACACTGACTAGCAGAACTACTACTACTGAATCTAAAAGACTATCCAACTCCTTTTGTGCTTTCAACATTGGGGAGAACCCTGCAATGAAAAACAAAAGTTGTCAATCGCAATGTGACAACAAACCATTATGTACATTAATTACTATTGTACATCAATCACCATTAACACTAATCAACAATGAATTGACATCGTTTCACTGAACACACATCAGGGCCACACATGTTGGATCCAAAGAAAAACTGCACAGGAACTTGCTGGATCCAAAGATAAACTGAAGCACGCAAGCGCAGTAGCAAGAAAGCTCTAGCAGCAAGCAAGTATCATCAGCAAGCAGGCAGTCGCAGCAGCAGCGGGATGAGCGCATGGAGGAATTGGAGCAGAAGAGAGGACTGACCAAGCAGCGCGACGAGAGGAGAGAGGATCCACGACTTAGAGCCTGCTGCAGGACGAATTGGAGCCCACCGCCGGCCGCCCCTCCGCGACTCGACCTCCCCGTGCCGCACCAGGCTGCGGCGGATCCACACCGCGCCGCCTCGATCCGCGCCACCGGGAGGGAGGGAGCCCGACGGAGGCGGCTCGCCGGTGAAGGGGCGGGTGCCTGAGTAGGCGAGTAGCCGCTCGACGGAGAACCGGAAGGGGAGGAAGCCTGTGCTGGTGGTGCGGCTGGAGAAGGATTGGAGGACTTTGTGGCGGCTGGGGAAGGCAGGGAGGAGAAGGAGAGTAGTGGGACGCTAGGGTAAAGTCTGATTTTTATACATGAATGTTTAGCCTGGTTAGAGAATGGGCCGAGTCACAAAATGGGCCGGCCTTCATTTTTACCGACTCACCGTGGGACGTAACTAGATACATTTACCGACTCACCCTTCGTTGCTATTCATTGAGATTTTTAACGACCTATAGTCAGTCGGTAAATAGAGAATTACTGACTTATGGTTTGTTGTAAACTTTTACCGACCTATAGTGCGTCGCTATTAATCTATTTTTACCGACTCACTGGGGTTGCTAATTGTGTGCTGTGGTGCAGTGAAATCAATCCTTGCCATTTTCATTTAATTAAATTAATGTCTTTTTATGAATTGCTATATTTGTTTCATGTAAATCTTCTTATAAACCGTAAAGATATATTGAAAACATATTTCTCTGGCAGAACATTTTCAAGCAGAGTATTTGTATAAATGGTAATAAACAAGATAATTTCATCCGATTTCAGTTATTCTTTTATAGAAATATCTGAATAAATCATAATGATATATTGAAAAAAATGTTGTTATAGTAGTTTATTTTCCTGATAAGAATGCATTTATTATAGGCTGATAAAATATCCAATTAAATTTGATGCCACAAATGTTTTATTCTGAAAGGATTTAATTGCATGATAATATATTATAAATGTAGTTATTTAAGTGCACTTTATTGGCTGCTAATATATCATATACAAATTTAATCCTAATTAATTTTGAACTTAATCAGTGGCTCAGTTTGAGAATTCCTAAAACTTTCTAGCAGGAGCCTTAATTCCATATCTAATTATGTTTGGAGTCTGGAACAACATTGATATTGGGGAAATATTCTGTCAAATGGTCCAATCCCTGCAATGGTCAGAAAATTGTCATCCGTCAGATAATCATTTGAGTGGATCGCCTTTCTCCTACTATTTAGCAGATGGAGGATGCCCCCGGGGACGAGGAAGAAGAGCAAGGATCACCACAACTCATCACCGATACCGACCTTGACTTGCAAGATGACTTGCAAGGTTCGATTCGAGTTCAGCTCGATAGTTAAACGAGCCAAGCTTGAGCCTGGGCCAAAGCTCGCGAGCCTAACGAGCCCACGCGGCCTTCTGTCTCACTTAGTTTTCTTAAAAGCCTAAAGGCCCAAACAAGCAAACAGCCAGCCAGCTGAAGCCCATGAATGCAACAAGGCTATGGAGCGACTATTGATTCCTCAAGCCCATGAATGCAACAAGGCATGACTCATGCCTGCGCTGCCAGGGATCTTTTTCTGTTCTGTCATCAATCACCACCATTGATTCCTCAAGTCACGCCTTTGAATCCAATTTACTAGATGAATTCCCCGCGCGTTGCTGCGGGATTTTGAGTGTAATTTTATTTTTATAGCTTGGTGCTTGTAGGAATGGATCTCTATTTTTATGACGCCAGTTGTGACAGTGAAAAGAGGTTTTTTGCACCTCCTCATTGTGTCTAGATGAATCTGAGGCAATATAATCTATTACTTTTTGAAAGCTAACTATGCAATTAGTTGGCCAAAACAACAGAAACAAACTATGCAAATAGTTGGACAAAACAACATATATAAAGGATGCAAGCTCTGGAGGCTCAGATAATTTTAGCAGCTCTGCACTTCATGTTGAGCACCGTGTAGCATTGAACACTAAGAGTGAACAAACTCTGGAGGCTCAGATAATATATTAGATCAAATGCTACCGAAGACCTTCCAATGATTAATGATTGCCCCTTGGTTCAAGTTATATCCTGCAATTAAAAAAATGACGAAAGAAAAAATCAATGCAAAATCAGATTAAATCTAATGACAGAAGAAAGAGGTGATGAAATAAAAACAAGGAAGAAGTCCATTTTACTACCCTCAAGTATCCATGTAGTTCACTTAACCCCCTAAACTATTTTTTGGTCCATTTTACTCCCTTCAACTATTTAGATTGGTTCAATTCACTCCCTCATGAATTTTTTCTTTTTTTGTATCTCTAGGTACACATCATGTTTGAGTGTAAACTTTTGTGAGAGTATAGGTTAAAACATACCTTATGTTAGAAAATTGTTTAATTTTTTTTTAAATTCTATGCGGAAAGTGTGCAATACAAATTCGACATATAAGATAGAATAATGTTAAAAAACATTTCTAAAAGAATCTAAAACAATTTTTCTAGTATAGAGGATGATGTCATCTACCATCCTACAAAATTTGAACTTCAAATATAACCCATACAAAGAGAAACAAAAAAGTAAAAATTCACGAGGGGTTGAATTGAACCAATCTAGATAGTTCAGGCGAGTAAATTAGACCAAAGATTAGTTTAGGGGGTTAAATGAACTACATGTATACTTGAGGGTAGTAAAATGGACTTCTTCCTAAAATCAAAGCATCAGGAGAGGAATCGGATGGTGCCAACTGTCGGGATGCTCGTTAGCAAGAATGGCTGCCGACTACCCAGATTGGAGTGTGGTTTGACATTGCTACTGGTTGCCTTTGGCAGAGATTTGTGACGCAATGATCCGCTGTGTTGTAGAGCCACTGGACATGAGCGAAGCGGGTAAAATGGAGAGACCGAGAGAGAAGAGTGCAGCTCGAGTTGTATGGCCTGTTGGAGTGTAGTATAAATTATCAAGGATTGGCCATGGTGATTTATGCAAGCATCAAATGAGGCCTTTTAGGGGAATAGACAGTTCGGATATTGAATTGAAAGGACATAATAAGTATATGTGTTGTGCTGGAGGGAGGAGTTGAAGGAGAAACAATGCCATTAATCTAGCTTAATTGGGAGTAGTGGCGGCAGTTTTGGCATTAATCTAGATTAATTGGGAGGAAGAAAATGGGGGAAGACGTGCATGCCTGTGCAAACATCAAATGATGCAACGCTCGCTCTTTATGATTTACCACTGTTGCACGCCGGCAAAGGGAATAGAATGCATGCAAGAGAAGGTGTAGATAAAATGGAGGCCAATGGACGGGTAGATCAATGTGCAAACTAAGGATCTAATGGTTATAAAAATAGAGGTGATGTGGCGCAATGAGTATTGAGCTTTAGACACTTAGTGGGTATGACTTATATAGATATTATAGATTCCTAAATCCTTGCTCTCGTCTGCACCGATGATCAGCAGCTTCCACGGCTCCGGCGGGAACCTCTCCTTCGGCCTGATCAGATCAGATCACTATCACCGACTGCTGTATACAGCTCCTGCAGGTCAACGGTACGTCACATGCAAAGGCGTACATTTTATAAACATGCACCCTCAATTTCTTTTTGTCCAACTTGGCAGTCTAACGGTCATAATTTTGTGCTTGAACCGTCTTTACTGGCACAAAAAAAAAGTCAGCCAGGTCCAGAATTCACATTACTTCTTGCTCTCGATAAACATGTCCTTGGAAGAGTTGACCTGCTAGCAGTGATCGTTTTTTCTCAATGAGCTTTCAATTGCTATGACTATTCAAAGGAGGTAAGTATACTCTAAATAATCAGATGGAGAGAATGAATCAGCAATTAGCAACATCAACTTCACGAATTTCGCTAAATGGATGAGCAGGAAAGCCGACCAAACACCAAAGAGGACTGCAGCAGGAGGGCCATCTGCAGAACAGATGTGGTATATCCACAATTTTGACACTAACAAGACCCAAAATAAAATTGATAATTTGAAGGAACCAAATAATTTGATGGTTCCTCAAAAAGTACGTTCTTGCTCACTTAAAACCTTATTACGTAGATATAGTCAACCCAGTAATCATTTTGAGCAAGATGACACATAAACATTGCTCTAAAATGCTGTTACAAAATGCCTGAAACGTAGATATATCAACCCAGTAATCATTAGGCACAAGACAAACGACCCAACTGCTAGATGCCGGGTACAGGTACTCGGACGATGGGACGGAGCAGGAGACCACCCTTCCTGCCCACAATGAGACCAAACGTTTCATTCATGTCGAATTCGGCAGGGTCAGCCACGCCTGGTGCCTCCCAGTCAAAGTGGAAAAGGAGGCTAGCGAGCGGAAGCTCCACATTGGCAAGCCCGAACATCATCCCGGGGCAGATACGCCGGCCGGCGCCGAATGGCAGGAGCTCAAAGTCTGAGCCCCTAAAGTCCACTTCACTGGCCTCCTCAAACCGTTCCGGCCGGAACTCCTCGGGGTCCCCGGACCAGTATCTCTCATCGCGGCCCAGAGCCCATACATTTACAAACACCATGGTGCCCTGCGATATGTCATATCCGAGCACGCGGCAGGGCTCCCTGGCCTGCCGTGGCAGCAGCAAAGGGATTGGTGGGTGGAGCCGAAATGTCTCCCTGATGACGAGTTGCAGGTACCGTAGCTCACCTAGTGCTTGCTCAGTCACTCTGCTGTGTGAGCTGAAGACGCTGCGCACCTCAGCCGTCGCCCGTTTCATGGCTTTTGGGTTCTTGATGAGCTCTGCCATCGCCCACACTAGCGCCGTCGCCGATGTCTCGCTGCCGGCAGCAAAAATGTCCTGTGTGCAAAACATTAATTTTGCAATGAAGTGGATTTGTAACATTGAATGACATGGCCGGAAAATTATGACCATACCATCAAGCCATTTTAGTATAATGTCACTGCTAATGAATGCCACAATATTATATTAATCTCTATATATAGCCCCTGTCTTAATTATCAACATTCTTAAAAAATATATGGAGCTGTGCATCTAAACTAATAAAGCACAAGTTACCTACTTTTTGTTGGCGTACCTAAATCTTGTGTACCTAACCTCAGATCCACCCTTGATTGCTATTGTCATCACTACCTCCACCATCGGATTTAAAGATATGTAGGGCCATCACAGGGAATGCGACACCTTGCGACACAATTACAACAGAGAAAGTTTAACATTTGAGGATCAAAAAAATGTTTTTTTCACCAGGCGCCGGTCTACTCTCCCTCAACACCCACCCCAGCCTTTCCTATTCTTCAGCCTTACTTCCCAATACGTGTGAAGCTCTCTCTCCTAGAAAATCTACCTTTCCTTTTCTTGAAAATTTGAAACACACGACGCGGCCTCTTTCCTAATCTGCAGCCTTGCCTTTCCATTCCATACGTGAGAATCTCTCTCTCCTGAAAAATCTCCCTTCCCTTTTCCTGAAAATTTCAAACACACACGACCTTTCCTTGTTCTGTACCGGCACCTTCCTTTGCTCACGAAATTTAAAACGTGTCTGAGGCGGTCTCTTGCGACCGCTTCTCCTACCTCCCAGGGCAGCCAGCAATCGAGGTCCACGTGACGCTGGACGGGGTTCCACTTCAACGCCGTACGGGGTCTCCGTCGCCGCCGATCCCTGACGACGCCCTCGATCCCTAACCAGTATCACCGCATTGGCGGCGAGCCCTGGTCGTCAAGGAGAGAGAGCAACCTCTCTGATTCTTCTTGGTGATCAAAAGGAATCAGTCCCCGGCGATTGAGCTCTTGGTGGTACCTGATCCTCAACGCCGGCGATCCCTGCTCATCGACGCAATCATCTCTGGTTTGTACCTTGTCACTGAATTGTCTCCCTAATTCCCCTTCGTTCATTGTTTGGTTCCCAAATTTCATGATGGTTTCAATTTTAGGTTCTCTTTGTGGTTAAGATGGCCTCAGATACTCCGCCGCCGACCCATGAGGTACCCACGACCTCACAACCTCACCGAGAGCCGCCGTCGCCAGCAACCTAGCGATCCCAGCGCCAGTCGTTTCCCCCGCCCGTCCTTCTCTACATCGAGCACCCGCGACCCGCCCTACCTACACAACACCACCTCCATGCTCATCGACTCGCGCCTCATCCTTCACAACCGCATCCGCTCCCTCATCTGCCCCGGCCGGATGACGTCCATCAATCGCCGCTGTAGTTGAGCTCGCTGGAGGAGATGCTCCCGCCTGTTGTGCCGCTATAGCTGTAGAGAGAGCAACTCACAGGCATCGGACATGGGTGCGGAGATCGACGCTTAAGAACGAGTGAGAGAAGTGGAGGGTGCGGCCAGGAGAGCTGATCGGTCAAACAATGAAAAGGTAGATGGGTCCCACGGGATTTCTTTCAGCAATGAGTGCCAGCCTAGGCAATACCACCATGCAAAACCATCTAGGGGGTGAAGTAAACGGTTTTACAAAGTTCAGGGGGTAGATTAGCCGGTTTAATAGTTGAGGGGGTTAAGTGATCCCCTGACAATACTTGAGGGGGTCATCTAGACTTATTCCTTTATCTCACTTGAGGTTTCATCGTGCTGGATTTTTTTTATTACCGAGTCCATCAGTATATTTCCCACATGTTATATTCTTACTGTAGAATTGACTGTTCTGTGAAAATTTTCAGGATCAGATGCAGTTCTGAAATCCTCTCTAATCATTATATCCTGAGAAAAGTGTCTGATCTTGCTGATTAAGTTGGCAGGTGTCATTACAACACTTTTTACACACACTTGCATGCTAGGTGCCCTGCCTCTTAAAAAATAAGGAAGACATCTTGGTTGCTTGAGAAATTTTCTTGATGGGATGCCATTCCATAGGATCTTATCACAGAGTGCTTGGACTAGTATCTAATTTTTTTCCAAATACAACTATAACACCTTTTATGCTTTACAAAATTCTTGTTTATTAAATGACACACCATGCTATTTTATCCCTTAGTGCTTGGATTCTTGTGGAAATACATTGGTTCTGAAACAACTTCTAGCTTACTATCTTAAGGTGATGCAGGCGGTTGGAAGTTATTCCCTATCTTTCCATGACGAACAAAGCAAGGCTATTGTGCTGAACAATTTGCCTTTTTTTTTATGGCAACTGTTACATGTGTCTGCTTTGTCACTATTATGCCGCCATTGGAAGGTCATTATGGAAAACAATTGTTAGGGTGATACTCTCTGCGGTGTCATGGTGGCTGGCTACCTTAGAGGTCAAGGGTATACAATATAGTGCGAAGCAAGAACATGCAGAGATGATAGTCAAATTAAGCATCAAGTATTGATTGTAATGTATACTTGGTTCTTAAGTATATGAGTGCTTGAGACTGATTAGTTTGGACTGTAATATAGTTTTATGTTGTTTGAGATATGTCAAGAGTACTACTGGTAGGAGAAAATGGGAACATAGCTATCAGTCATTTTCTTGGGAAGGGTGCCCACTGAATTTCTTTTTTATTAGTATAGATGGGAAGAATGCATTGTTGGGAAGGGAACCCAGTCAACATTTTACACACTTAACAAGAGATAGCAAATTAGTTAATAAATTAGTTACAAAAGGAAAGATTCAAGAAGACAATAGAACTGCTAATATAATAATGAATGTAAGCAGAGGTGTAGGTAATCGGTGTCCCTGATGTCCTCGCCTCCGTTGTCTTTTTTTTTAGCGGAAAGAAGATTATATTAATATGTAGCTGAGTACATTATCATGTTATGATTTTCTAAAACAAAGAGATTAAAACTAGATATACCTCCAAAAATCAATCACAAACCTCTGTAAAGATTTATATAGATGACTGCATAGGCAAACACTCAGCAAACAGACTGAATGGCGGCCAACATTCTTGTAGCTGGAATTGAGGATTATCTTCTTTTTTCTTATTCTTCCTTCTTCGTCCTTCTGCCACCGAAGAAGACAAACAACTAATTACCATATGTTTCCCTGTGATAAAAGGACATATTACAATTTTGACTCAGTTGAGGACAACTGCACCAACAATTACCTTATTGATTTTCTTCACTTACGCCAAACGACCTTCCTCTTAATGAATGGAAAATTAATAGGTTCAACGATCTTGTAATTGCTAAGAGCAGCTAACTCATTCCATATATTTTAATCCATGCTTATATTTCCTTTTGTTTTCATTATATTTCTCATGCATCAATTCACAAAAATACTTCTTTGTATTGTACTCCCTTCGGTTTTAAATTGTTGACGTTTGATTATTTTTGAGTCACATTTGACCATTCGTGTTATTCAAAATATTTTAAAAATTATCATATATTTTGTTATGATTAATTTCATCACTAAAGGAAATTGAAATATAATTTATAGTTTTGTGCATTTAAGTTAATGTAACGTCCTGCCTCCTCGAGGCCGGGCCCGCTTACGCCTGGTAGCTCTCTAGGACCTCAAGACTGACCCCACATACCAACATATGTCTTTTCTGCGCACTTTGTCTTTATTCGTGCGCACCCGGGAAGGACTTCCCGGTCGGTCACCCATCGCTCCTGGCCAAGCACACTTAACCTCGAAGTTCTTTCGATATGAGCTTCCAGAAAAAAAGTTACAACTTGTTGATATGAGTATTCTATCAATCCTATTAAGCCTTGGGTTAGGATGTTACATACTCACCCCCTTAGAAGACCGACGTCCTCGTCGGTCAACCCCAACCCAGGAACATCCCCTTTTAGCCACGTCCGTGCGTCCAGTGCCAGCGCATGTGCCATGCTGTGTGATCTCTCTGGGACCACACCAGCCATGCGCACCATGCCTGCGCAACTTCGTCCACACGCGCCCGTGAAACCGCGAGAGTCGGCTCTGATACCATTTGTAACGTCCCGCCTCCTCGAGGACGGGCCCGCTTACGCTTGGCAGCTCTCTAGGACCTCAAGACTGACCCCACAGACCAACACATGTCTTTTTTACGCACTTTGTCCTCATTCGTGCGCACTCGGGAAGGACTTCCCGGTCGGTCACCCATCGCTCTAGGCCAAACACGCTTAACCTCGGAGTTCTTTCGAGATGAGCTTCCGGAAAAGAAGTTGCAACTTGTTGATATGAGTATTCTATCAATCTTATTAAGCCTTAGGTCAGGATGTTACAGTTAATATTTTGAATAAGACAAACGGTCAAACATAAATCAAAAAGTCAACGGTGTCAACAATTTAAAACTGGAGGGAGCATAACAAAATTCTTTTATGCCCGTGATATTGTGTTGAACAATATTCGCGCGTGCGTGTCGCACGTGCTTTTTTACTAGTGATCATTAATCGGAAAGGTCTGATGTCTGGATTTCCATGGAATACGTGGGGCACCAACTAGGGCATCGTAAATTTCAAAAACCATATAAACAATACTAATCCAGAGCTTAGAAAAATGTTACGACCGTGCAGTCATCATTTGTACCCTTATGTTCTCGAAACATAATTATTTTTTCATAAAATAGTTATATGCCCTGGTGTTGCTATGGATGTTGAAAATTTCATTGTATTGAGGTTATAAATAGAACGGTTTATTCATCGGTTTGAAAATTCAAATAAGAATGTTTCTTTTAGGATGGTTTTAGCAGAACTAAATATCTTGTCTGATGTGATGTGTTTCTAAAAATCAATAATCAACAATAACTTGCAAAAATAATGAATTGTTTAAAAGATAGTTTTGGAAAACCTAATTGATTTCTTTGAATTTTTTAATTTCTTGTATATTCTAAAAACAACTTTGAATTTTTATTGTAAATCTATAAATTTAAGCAAACATATATAAATCCCTAAAAAAATTTAAGAATCAATGCCTTATTAAAATCATTGTCCATTTCAGCATCCCCATCGTAACGCAAAGTCCAACCCACACCATCCACAAAAGAAAAAGAATAAAAACGGAACGATGATGCAGGTGGGATTGAAACCCAATTTGGTTGGCTTCCACACAACAGACTTATTACTGGAGCTTGCAAGCATTTATGATCATTAGAAATTTGGGTTGAATAAGAAAAAACATAAACTAAAAAATTGAATTGAAGTTAAACTCAATTAAAATTTGATAAATTTGAGATTTACTCGGATGGGAGAGGGTTTGAAATTTAATTAAGTTGACGACTCAGATCAAACATTTGAAGTAGTATTCTGACTGTCTCAAGTCAAACTGTCTTATGATTTAGCAAATATAAAGGAAAAAAAAGCACCATATCATAGGCATAATTCACAGGAAGCAGGAGGAGATCAGTATGAGGATTAAAGACAAGCTAAAGCAGCTACATCAAGAAGCCCGGCGCGTACCCCAACGGGGATAGGAATCACACTGCTCTTAGCTTTCTGTCCTAGTGTCGAATTCTTTAAGATGGCTCATGTATCTTCTGGCAAGCAAAGCTGTGGCGTGGAGTGAGCACCAACTGTCTGTAAGCTGGCAACCCCAGCAGCTAATATTTTGCTTTCAACAAGCAGGACAAATTGCCTTTGGTCTAAAAAAAAATTAATAACTCTTATTTGGCATCACAATTACTGTTACCATTTCACGGTTATTGATCAAACTTAAGATGGTTTTACTTCGAACAAACATGCTAGTATTACATTACACAAACCCCCCTTCAGCATCGGATAAGTTGCAACGGAATTAGCTTGCGTTCTTTGGCCCAGCCCACCTCACCGCACCCTCTCTGGTTATAAGAGAA
The DNA here is from genome assembly GCA_007726485.1 of Eragrostis curvula. Taxonomy (NCBI): domain Eukaryota; kingdom Viridiplantae; phylum Streptophyta; class Magnoliopsida; order Poales; family Poaceae; genus Eragrostis; species Eragrostis curvula. Next base: position 45,449,749 of record CM017440.1, read on the forward strand.
AAACAACCGTCCCGTAGCTCCCCACCTCCACGAAACCAAGGGGCAGAACTCAGAAGCCGCACAAGCAGAACAGTCGCAATCTGCTATCAGGTTCCGTGGATGGGCTGCCTCTCAGATCCTTTAGGTAGGTTCACGTATCACCACTGATTTCTCCCACACTGATCAATCTCCTTGCCTCCGCATCCTCATTGATTTGATCCGGTTTCAAAGGATTGCAGTGGCGGCGGATCGACGTGTAGTAGCAGCCGCGGTTCATTGCGGATGCGCATCAACGCCAGATCCCGGCTGCACGTCGGCCGATCCCGAATGCAAGGCGGCGGATCCTGAATGCAAGCGGCGGCGGCGTCCCTTAGTCTTCTGTGGCGGCGCATGGTGCTGGTTCGTCAGTTCCTCCTCCCCTCAAATCCCAATCGCTTTGCTCTCGTTAATAGACTGTATGCTCTTCTTTTTTTCCTTCAGTTACATGCATATCTCTGATCTGTGGCCGGGATCCAATTTTTTTCCTGTGTTCGATTTTTCTGTCTTTATACGTCCTGTATTCTTCAATTTTATATGAGCGTTAGCCAAGTCCTTGAGGCAATGTAGTTCAAGATGCGGCAATTCTGCAAGTAACTGATAGTTCTTGTTGTGCCTATTACCTTGTACTTGTGATTACATATTGTAATGTGGAAAAAATAATCGCTGCCTTTGTTCTATATCTAATTTAAAATGAATGCGGTGCCAATTAATTCAGGGAGCTATATATCTTACCAATGATTGTATTGGATTGAATTCACAGAGTTAAAAGTTTTCCATGTCAATTACATCATGTAAGTTCGTTAGAGAGAAATAGCCTTGATTGTTTTCTGAATATGCAATATGTTTTTCCAACGTGTGCAGGTTACAAAGACTGGAATTGTTAAAAGTGAACTGAACTCTCTGTTCTCAATTTGCAACAACTGACACCAAAATGGATTGGCCATGAGGTAATCTAATGTAGTTCAATATAGTATAACAGATCCTAACTGCTCCATGATTATAGATTATCAATAGTACTTCTGTAATAAGAGCATCTTGTCATCTCCGTTTGTGATACAGACCAAGTATGGTAGTCTGCACACAAAACGTACAGCACAGACATCTCAAATGCCAGTGAAGCACTCCCATTTTTCTTTCGACTTTAATTGACATTGTACTTATAGCACAGAAACGGTATTTGATAAAAGACGGTGCTGAGTTAATTATTCCTCACTGTAGGTTTTGCAGAGAGAAATGTAGACATGGTTGCAGGCCACAAGTAAATTTTGATGCTATTTTCGATCAATCAATCATGGGTGGCAGAAGTTATACATTTGTCATGCGTAATTATACAATGCTTAAAAGTTTATATATGATTTCGTTTGCTTTTTTAGTTTGGTACTAAGAAGAGTTTCCAACTGCAGGGATATTAGATATTGTTCTGTCTGAGGTCAGGGGAAGAAAAAAAGGAGAATGGTTGCGATGTACTTGTCATGCAGGATGCTTGTGCCTTTACTGGAGCTTTTCTTCTCAGGCTTAGAGAGCATTGAGATGACCCAGAGTGAATATATTTCGAAGAAATTCAGTGTAGTTTGGAGAGTGGGTCTATGCAGACTGAGAATACATCCAAGGGAATCTAGTACTGTTAGATTATACTACTTAGTTTTTGTTGTAATGATGTTACGAAAATGATAGCTTGAAGAGCATGTAAGGGTGCTTGTATTTGAAATTTTCAATTTTTAATGAAATAAATAATCTTCTGAGTCAACTTTGCAATCTTTGAGCGTATTTAGCAGAAATTTGTTGTTGAGATTTGCAATATTTTAAAATGAATGTGGCAAATATAAAAAAAAAAGTAGCCGGATTGGTTACTGGAAATACTAACGCTTATAAGTGTTGCTGAAAATTGAATACATCTGTTGCAAGTCAGCAACGTATGTTCCTACATGTTACCAACGCTTATATATACGTTGGAAAAGACTCTTGCAACGCCAGTTCTTGCAACGGATGTTAGAAGCGTTGGTATAGACCCTTCCAACACTCATATAGACTTCTTGCAACACATATATGTGTTGCTATAGGGGTGTTTCCCTTGTAGATTTTCAAGAATGAAGTAGGTCGCACACTCGCAACTAAAAATGATAATGCTATACGAATTGTTGTTATGAGTTAGTTTGACAATGAAGAGGTCAAGAAATACGGCCGGGCCAAGAAATACTTACAAATATGACACTTTTGACCACGTCCATGTCCAACGGGATAGGGAGATCACCATCCCTCTGTACTTTGAGAAGCACGTCAAGAAGGTCCTGAGCCTCTCCCCCAGCTCCGCCGCCGTCTAACCTCTCCAGGTGTTGCTTTATAATGCCATCGAGGATGCGGAACACCGTTGTGCGGAGCTCCTCGCCGTGGCGTGCAGCGCTGCTGAGACGCCGGACGATCCTGGAGGACGGCCACAGGTCGGCCGGGTTGAAGCCGCCGGCGAGCTCGTTGGCTCGCTCGACCTGCCGCAGAAACAAGTCGCTTTCGTTGCACCGGTCGCCGACCACGGCGCGCACCGTGATGTCGGAGACTAAGTTGGTCAGCCGGGTGCGAAGCTGCACGGGGTGCGCCGCCGCGGCGACGATTGCGCGCAGCATGGCGGCGACCTCCTCCTCCCGGATGCGGCGGAAGGAGAGCACACGGCGTGTGCTGGGCAGCTCGGTGACGGCGATCTTGCGGAGCTGACGCCAGTGCTCGCCGTACGGGGCGAAGATGATGTCGCGGCCGCCGTTGGTGATCGGCTCGAGAGTGACGCTGAGCGGCCGCGACGCGAACGCCGTGTCGTGCGTCTTCATCACCTCGCGCGCCGCCTGCCGGGACGACGGCACCACCGTGGGCACCTCGCCGATCCGGAGAAATATCACCGGGCCGTGGCGTCGTGCCAGGTCCCGCATCGCGCGGTGCGGGGGCTGACCCACCATGTAGTGTAGGCTGCCGATAATGGGCAGCTGCTATGGCCCCGGTGGAAGCCGCAGCCCGTGCGACGGATTGTGCCGGCGCTTCACGAGCACGAAGAGCAGGGACAATAGAGCCAAACCAAGGTACAGCCTTACAGGTGGTACTGGATCTCCATTTGGTGTAGATGAATGCAGCTCGCTGTGCCTGCAACAAGGAACACACACATGGCTGTGCTGATCCTGAGCGTCGGGAGGAACAGGCAAAAACTTCCAGAAATTCACCGTGAGCATCCATCCATGGCAGATCACACTTAGCTCACGGTGATGTCCAAGAAAAGCTCCACGAATCACTAACAATGCTATGCAAGAAGTGGTGCGTGGAGGCTTCTGAAGCTAAACAAGGCATGTACGGTTTAAAGCTCTACACGCAGAGGAGAACAGCAAACGGAAACAAAAACAGAACGGACAGGCCCTAAGGCAAAAGATCGAACACCTAAAGGACGTCACGAACAGATCATAACAGGAATAGAGAAATGATGATGAGGGTGCTAAGGACTGCATCTCGGGCCAGAGAAAAACTCCAGAGCTACATAACGAACGAGTGAGTACAGAGACGACGCACCAGAACAGAGTACAGACGATACGCACGGCATTTCGTCGAACAGCTAGCGGGCGTCGCGATCGAGATGTTCCTAGCCAGGGAACAAAGGGACGCCGGGCGGGCCAAAGGTGATGAGGCTCACCGCGAGGAAGAAGGGCATGGCTGAGGACGAGCGTGATGAAGGGGACGCAGAGCGGCAACACGACGACGTCTTGGCGCGCGGCCAGAGACCAGGCGTACTCGAACAGGAGGCTGGCATCCATGGCGGCGACCTCGCGTGCTTGGGGTACAGCGACTTCGACACGGCGGCCGCGGTCGAGCTCGACGGAGAAGAAGTAGACGACGTACGGTGACGTGGTCTAGCTGATCCTCGGCTTCTCGATCAGGTTGCCCAGCTACCGAAGCAGCACGCCACGCGTCCGGAGCGGTGACCACGCGTTAGGGTTCTCTCTCGCGTTCTCGGCAAGGCATGCGGAGAGAAGATTAGGGGGCAAACAACCAAGTACCAAACTCAACAGGAAGTAGGAAACGGCAGTCAGACGGAGAAGTATCTCACCAAGGCTGCTGGAACGTTGACGAGATGGCGGCGGCGGACATGGACGTCGAGCGGTGGCGCAGGGTGGAAATTGTAGCGGCAGGTGGAGAGGATGCAAAGGGGAAGGAAGGCGGCTGTGCACGGCTTCTTATAGACACGGCGCGTGTTAGCACTTATCGTGACTTGCACATGGGTTAGATTAGTTTAGCTGAGTAGCGCGTGTGTGCGTGCGTTCAGTTGTGATGTGTGTGTGTCACGCAAGTTGAGTAGGATAGTGCATGTGTGTGTGTGCATGGAGGCTTTGAAATGAACGTAACAACAGGGTCGCTCTAACCTGTCGCTTGTCACAGAAAATCATCAATAAGGCTAACTTTTGGGCGTTTTGGAGGTTTCCGAGCTGTGGAAGTTTCTTTTCCTATGCGGGCTTAGAACTTGGTCGCATAGAGGCATTGGAAGGAATGAAACAAAAGGGTACATGAATTCTAAGCCTTACAACCGGTCGCACTCGCGTAGAAAATAGTCAACAAAGGTAACCTTTGGACGATGGCAGGCTACTCCAAACTTCGAAAGCTGTTTTCCCCGCGCCTGGGGCGGGCTTAACCCCCCCCCCCCCCCCCCCCCCCCCCCAATTGGTTGCGGCGCCCCATGTCTTTTTTCGTTCTTGTAATTTTAGCTTTGCTGTAGCTTTGTTTTCGTTTCCGTCCAGTCTTATTTTTGTGTGTGGTCGCTTGTAGTTGTAACTCATCACTACTTCTTGGTCGGCTTTTGCTAAGTCTCTTAGGGGATTTAGTCCAGGACACGTTGCAACAAACTTCTTCTTAATGAAAATCGTGCTCCGCACGTCTCAAAAAAAAAAGATTTTGAGAGAGAATCCGAGACAATTATGTTGAATAAATTATTATCTTGAATCCATATTAGTACAAAATATTTATCTCGGAATTCTGGGATGTTACACACACACACACACAGAGAGAGAGAGATGGGAATGGAAAGGGTGGGTCAGCCATGTCAGATCCGAGTCAGCCAGCAATGTGCTACACCGCTTTCAGTAAGGTAAGAGACAAAGTCTGAATATGGTATTCTGACATGAGGGACTAATCATACGTGGTTTGAAGATGCGAAACCAAATTTAGAGCACTGCAAGACATAAGGGACTAGAGGTTAATTTTTTCCATTTCAGACGTTGGATCCAATCAAATCAACGTTCCTCGTAACCCTACCTCTATTTTTATGTTATACCTTCCTTTAACCCTACCCTCTATCTTTCACCTAGCCCATCGGGCGCCGCCACTCTCCTCTTTCCACATTACCCGCAACCCTTCAAATGCCCTAGGCTCCACCCGTACCTCGATTGGGTCTGAAGGTTGCGCCGCCGCCGCCATTGAAGGTTCGACGTTTAATCACATCTTCACGAAACACTATGAGGTTGTCGCTCTATACTAATCAAAACTATTTTCATGGTATTGTCCTCCCACTCTACAGCAGGCCCTCTTGCCACCATCATCTCTCCTGCAGGTATTCTGGAATTCCCCTAAGCCCAACCATGTATCGAAGTCCCAATTTCTTGTGAATTTATATGGTGACCCCCCATCTCTATAGATCCATACCATAGGGTGTTTCCAGCACCGTTGTCTTCTGCCATATTCGATCATCACCTCTGCCTTCCATCCCCCTTCTCCTCATCACCCCTACTGCTATCTGAACAACCCAATAGACACTGCTCTGGTGCCCACTGAACATGTCCTCCATCCGTCGGAATTTCCAACCACCACTACGGAGTCCCTCTCTGTGCTGTTGGCTCCCAGATCAAGAAATTAACTAAGAATTCTTCCTGCCTTTCAAATAAGGTGTGTTAGGAGTACAAAGTGATCGATGTAGCGAGATGTGATTTAGTTTTTTAATAATATCTTTGCTCGCTTGTTCTGCTATAGGGACAAGCACCGATGAGGGGAGGGACAGCAACACCATGGGCTTCAAGGATGCATTGTTGCGTTGATCGACTTAGCACCCTTCCAGATGAGATCCTCCAGCATATCCTCTCATTCCTACGAGCGCAAGAGGCCGTGCGAACATGTGTACTTGCCCAGAGCTGGCGTCATGTCTGGAAGCTCATGAGGCAATTGCGCATCACTGGTATCTTGACACCAGCATCTGTGCTCGGGATCCAAAAGTTTGTGAGGCACCTATTTCTCCTCCGCTTACATGAGCTCACTGAGTCTCCCCTCGATTTGTGTGAGATCATTTTCCATGAGTTTGATGATGAAAACATAGCGTTTATAAAAATCTGGATCAAATGGGCCATTATGTGCAAAATTCAAACATTCCATCTTGACCTATTCCGGGAGCACATGATTTCCCATGGTTTGAGGTAGATGACAAGCCCCTGATCTCCTCCCACCTCACAAAGATACAGCTTAGTGGCTTAATGTTAAGTGAAAGCTTCGCTGACTTTTCGAGGTGCTCAGTGTTGCAAGACCTACAGATTGTCAGATGTGACCTATCGGAAGTCAGGAAGTTGATGTCCCCATCGCTTAAATTTTTGGTCATCACAGAATGCACTTCTGCACAAAACTCACGCCTTCGTATTTGTGTTCCACATTTGGTGTCACTACATCTAGATGAACCATCAATGGATCGAATTCCCTTGCTTGAGAGCATGCCAGAATTGGTGGAGGCATATGTCCAAACTTATTGGAACATGGATTCTTGCTCAAGCTTTGAGCCCATGGATTGTAACCATATTATGGGATCTAGCAGCTTTTCAGATAGTGACACTGATGACGATGAAGTAAGTTCTAGTTATGATGCCGACAGAGATATCGTGAACAGTGTGCTTGGAAGTTTATCACAAGCAACGAATTTAACGTTGTTGTCAGGCGACACAATGGTACACACTTGAATTTCCGTCTTCATTTGTTTCACAATAACATTATTCACATCATCATATGACAACTAACTCATGGTTCACATATTGTTGATTTTTTTTTCATGTTCATCGTGTTTTTAAATCATCATATACGTGTTCAGTGTGTTTGCAGAAATTAAGCATCTGTAAACTTTTTATTTTCCAGTATATTTTCGGAAGGGACTTGAGATGGTGCCCCACATTTATGAAGTTGAAGTCCCTGTTACTCAATGACTACTGGTCTGATGCCACTTATTGCCGTGCATTAGCTTGTATTCTTGAGCATGTACCAGTTCTTGAGAAGCTCAGCATTATATTTTCTCGCAAGGTACATAATTATATTGTTGCACTGCAAAACTGTTGTAAATTATCGGTTAATTTTGGTGGCATATACAATTTCACTGCAGGTTGATCCCAACTATAAATTAGAAATCCCCAACTATAAATTAGAAATCAAAGGATGCCTTGATGACGGAGCAATGAAGAGATCCCTTACAATATCACAGTACCTTAAGATTATTCAGGTCAAATGTAACATGGTTAATGAGAGGTTTCTCAAGCTTTTAAAATTCCTGCAGTCTTCACTTAACATATGTAAGCTAGCTAGAAACTCTACTATCCTTATTTAACATTTCTACATTGAATATTTTATGATTGCACGGAAAACAATGAATATTTTATTTAACAAATGATTCTTGTGCACTGCATATGTAGTATAATTTATATTTTTAGACTGCAAACAAAAAATGGATGATCCATATGGGTACACCGTAATCCTTTGCATACTGTCCCATCCGTATTTTTGACCATCAGTGAATGGAAGGAATCATTATGATCCCAGATCATCGGAGGAAAATTTAACTCTAAAAAAATAGAGAGAAATAGAGACCTACAATTGTTACAAATAATCAATTTTTCATTTGTTGTGTATAATAATATAAACCTGTACCAACCTATAAACCATTAAATTTTTGGGACAGAGGAACTACAACATTTTACCTTGCTGATTACCGATGTTCCTGTAAGCCAATAAGCAAATACTTTTTTAATTTAATTCTTCTTTTAGTTCTCGTGCTGTATGACAATAACTTTTTTCTTTGTGAATCCTCTATGACAACCACTTGGAACGTTTTAATACGTGAAATTGTTATTCCAGGATTACATTATTAGACTATCATCAGTTGTGGGCCGTAATAGTTTTCATCTAATAAGTTTATATCACATAGTGCCAATTAATACACTGTGTATGCTGTTGCGATGGAAGTTAAAAAAAAAAAAATTATCGCTACTGTAAAAAATCAGCTATCTAGCTTCGGGATCCTTTTGCGCTGAAGATTGTTAAAATGAATGACAATGCAGATGAGAACTTATTGCTTTTTCCATACCTTTTTGCAGGTTTCTATTCTGAACAATAGAAAGGCTTCAGCTGAAGTGTATTAATTTAGATCTCTTCGCAAGAATTGTCAAAGAGTTGTTAAATACCTAGAGCGTTTGCTATCCTCTGTTATGCTGCTACTTTTTTTACTTATGGGGGAACAGGTCTGCACTATAGTGCTATATTGTCTTGTGTTTACGTGGGGATGAGTGATTACAGTGGGTATGTAGTTGGTGTGGCAGACTATTGTACCTGAATGTTGCTGCTTCAACAACAATTACAGCTGTCCGGCAGGCTGCAGCTGCAGAAAAATAACTGTGAACACTGTAGCTGCTGCTGAAGAAATAACTGCGAACATTGTAGCTGCTGCTGCTGCCTGCTGCAAAACATCCAAACGAACAGGCCATCTCAAACCAGACATTTTCAGTCCAGCTGCAAAACAGACTGTATGATAAATAGTGCCAACACTGGAAGGAACAGAGGGAAGTTGTGCTCGACCAGCTACAATTTGACGCAATACCTACGCTGCCAGCAGCCGAGAAATTCTCCTGGCAAATGCCAACACAGGAGACCCCGTCGCATGTGCGGATCCATTCCTGTGCGCACGATCTGTCAGTGAAATGGTGGGCCTGTGGAGAATCACCGCAACCAACATGCCTCAACCTCCTGGACAACCTGACAGGAGAGACTTCTTGGTTCTGGCGAATCGTGGACCGCCTGCTTCTTTTGACGATTGTTGTTCCACTGTGTGCTAGATCATGTTCTACATAAGCGTTGACGACCCATGTCACCCTTTTGATTTGGCAGAGCGACATGGTGGACGGGTTAGGGATGTTTCGTGGTTCGGGATTCTGCTCTCCAACGGTTGTAGATGATCGTTCAGGGCCACCCTGGCAAGAGCGATACTGGCGCCGCAGTATCGGGGGTGGTAGGTTGTGTAGGAGATGCATCATGCTATAGTGCAGTGGTTTGTTGGGTAATGCGATTTCAAACAAGGATATGCATTGAAGATGAGTTTCTTTTAAAACAAGGTGAGACCGAAGCCTAAAAAATAAGCATATTATTAAGTGGACTCGAGAAACATCTTCTTCTCAAGGGTAGATTTTAGAACGGGCGTACTCCGGCCCTGCACTGCCTCGGGGCAGGTACAAAACAAAACTAATCCATGCAAAGTAACAGGGAATTGGCCATGACTGGGGCCACAACTATGCGCATAGATCATAACTCTGCAGAGTGTGTACAATGTACTGAACCCACACACAGAGAGTCCGTGGGGTAGCGAGCAACCACGACCTCTCACATGATCCTTCACCAAGTGACAACTGGCATCTTCCCGCTTCTTCAGGTTGGGGCTCCATTATCTTCCTTTGCGCGATCAACGTCGGACCTGAAGCTATGACAGGCCTACCACTGGCCAGGTGGGGTATCCCTGTCGGGGAGTGATCGGTCCTCACACTCCCCTAACACAATCTCTGCTGCCTACGGGCTAAATGCCAGTCATCACAACGATCCAAATCCAACCCCTCCCATACAGGGATGTGTGGTAAGTACAGAAGTCGAACATGTGAGATCATCGCAAGGAACTGGTCCTCATACTACCGGGGAGGGCATCTCCCTCTACACCAATCGGTGTCATACCCTAGGAGGTACTCCCGACCACGTCACATAAAAACTAGAGGCATCAATCCCTCGCCTCTAGTTGGTACCCCCAACGGGACTAACCCAAGAAGCTCCCATGGCCTCGTCACCATAACAGTGACCTCCTCACCCGCCCCCGCCAAAGCAAGTAGCTTATTACTTTGCAAATAACACACGCAAGTTTAAAGTTTTGCAATAATTTAGTTTACACAAAAGCATTGTGTGATATGGTGTCACATTTTAAAACATGCAATCTAGCAGGCTAAGCAGTGATAATGCAATATAAAAGCATCCTAGGGCAGAATATATATAGTGTAAAGGCATGGCAAAGGCTTAGGTCAATTCTAGCAATTTGAAATATGACATGCATATAAAATGGATGCAATCAAATAGTGCATGTATAAAATCATGGGATCAATAGTGGTCAGGTGGGGGGGGGGGGGGGGGGGTAGGCGCTTGCCTGATTAGCTGTGTTTCCGACGACATGTCTTCTAGAAAATAGAAAACCATCTTCATAGAGATTGACTGGATTCCAAAGTGACGCGACGACAAGATACGACGAAAAGATATCGTAAACAGAATACAGAAGCAATCTAGCGTTGAAAGACCTAGAACAAAAGTACTCGTCGAGACAAGTCCAAGGAATCGAGAATCGCACTAATCAGAGATTGTACGAATTATCTATTAGATAAAGGACGTCCACGATAGAATTCAAATTCGAATTTGAATTCAAACTGGACAGGGAATTCTAACTGCATGTGGTTGCAGAGTTTGGAGAAAGGATGCTTACGCAGCTGGATTCACAATTTTAGAAGCTAAGATGAATTATCTGGGAATTTTCTAAGGAACAGGGAGATAAAAGGACTTGATAGGAATCAGAACAGCAGATACAACTTTTGGTTCACGTGGTTCGGGTCAGGGTGAAACTCTACATGGACCAGATCTACAGATGGCTAGCTACTTCCAGAGCTTCCGGTGCAGGAACTCCAGAACAAAAAGGCGCCATGACGGCTTCGTCCCTGCCGGGCGACGCAGAGGTTCGTCGCTGCCGGGTCGTCTCTACGCCAGAGCTTCGCCGGAGGTTCATCGATCTACGGCGGCGACGGCCAGAACCCATTGCGGTACAGACCAAAATCATCAGACGAGCGAGCTGGATAATGCTTCGATGTGGTCGAATACAGCCGCAGCTAGGAGCAGCTATCATACGCGAACTCGCCAGAAACGTCATCGACAGTGGTGCTCGACGATGAATGCAGCTCCCTGTGCGTGCAACAAGGAACACACGCATGGCTGAGCTGATCCTGAGCGTCGGGAGAAACAGGCAAAAACTTCAAGAAATTCACCGTGAGCATCCATCCATGGCAGATCACACGAATCACTAACAATGCTATGCAAGAAGGGGTGCGTGGAGGCTTCTGAAGCTAAACAAGGCATGTACGGTTTAAAGCTCTACACGCAGAGGAGAACAGCAAACGGAAACAGAAACAGAACGGACAGGCCCTAAGGCAAAAGATCGAACACCTAAAGGACGTCACGAACAGATCATAACAGGAATAGAGAAATGATGATGAGGGTGCTAAGGACTGCATCTCGGGCCAGAGAAAAACTCCAGAGCTACATAACGAACGAGTGAGTACAGAGACGACGCACCAGAACAGAGTACAGACGATACGCACGGCATTTCGTCGAACAGCTAGCGGGCGTCGCGATCGAGATGTTCCTAGCCGGGGAACAAAGGGACGCCGGGCGGGCCAAAGGTGATGAGGCTCACCGCGAGGAAGAAGGGCATGGCTGAGGACGAGCGTGATGAAGGGGACGCAGAGCGGCAACACGACGACGTCTTGGCGCGCGGCCAGAGACCAGGCGTACTCGAACAGGAGGCTGGCATCCATGGCGGCGACCTCGCGTGCTTGGGGTACAGCGACTTCGACACGGCGGCCGCGGTCGAGCTCGACGGAGAAGAAGTAGACGACGTACGCTGACGTGGTCTAGCTGATCCTCGGCTTCTCGATCAGGTTGCCCAGCTACCGAAGCAGCACGCCACGCGTCCGGAGCGGTGACCACGCGTTAGGGTTCTCTCTCGCGTTCTCGGCAAGGCATGCGGAGAGAAGATTAGGGGGCAAACAACCAAGTACCAAACTCAACAGGAAGTAGGAAACGGCAGTCAGACGGAGAAGTATCTCACCAAGGCTGCTGGAACGACGAGATGGCGGCGGTGGACATGGACGTCGAGCGGTGGCGCAGGGTGGAAATTGTAGCGGCAGGTGGAGAGGATGCAAAGGGGAAGGAAGGCGGCTGTGCACGGCTTCTTATAGACACGGCGCGTGTTAGCACTCGTGACTTGCACATGGGTTAGATTAGTTTAGCTGAGTAGCGCGTGTGTGCGTGCGTTCAGTTGTGATGTGTGTGTGTCACGCAAGTTGAGTAGGATAGTGCATGTGTGTGCATGGAGGCTTTGAAATGAACGTAACAACAGGGTCGCTCTAACCTGTCGCTTGTCGCAGAAAATCATCAATAAGGCTAACTTTTGGGCGTTTCGGAGGTCTCCGAGCTTTGGAAGTTTCTTTTCCTATGCGGGCTTAGAACTTGGTCGCGTAGAGGCTTTGGAAGGAATGAAACAAAAGGGTACATGAATTCCAAGCCTTACAACCGGTCGCACTCACGTAGAAAATAGTCAACGAAGGCAACCTTTGGGCGATGGCAGGCTACTCCAAACTTCGAAAGCTGTTTTCCCCGCGCTAGGGGCGGCCTTAACCCCCCCCCCCCCCCCCCCCCATTGGTTGCGCCTCATGTCTTTTTCGTTCTTGTAATTTTAGCTTTGCCGTAGGTTTGTTTTCGTTTCCGACCAGTCTAATTTTTGTGTGTGGTCGCTTGTACTTGTAACTCATCACTACTTCGTGGTCGGCTTTTGCTAAGTCCCTTAGGGGATTTAGTCCAGGCCACGTCGTAACAAAGATTTTGAGAGAGAATCCGAGACAATTCTATTGAATAAATTATTATCTTGAATCCATATTAGTACAAAATATTTATCTCGGAATTCTGGGATGTTACACACACACACACACACAGAGAGAGAGAGAGATGGGAATGGAAAGGGTGGGTCAGCCATGTCAGATCCGAGTCAGCCAGCAATGTGCTACACCGGTTTCCGTAAGGTAAGAGACAAAGTCTAAATATGGTATTCTGACATGAGGGACTAATCAATCAAATCAACGTTCCTCGTAACCCTACCTCTATTTTTATGTTATACCTTCCTTTAACCCTACCCTCTATCTTTCACCTAGCCCATCGGGCGCCGCCACTCTCCTCTTTCCACATTACCCGCAACCCTTCAAATGCCCTAGGCTCCACCCGTACCTCGATTGGGTCTGAAGGTTGCGCCGCCGCCGCCATTGAAGGTTCGACGTTTAATCACATCTTCACGAAACACTATGAGGTTGTCGCTCTATACTAATCAAAACTATTTTCATGGTATTGTCCTCCCACTCTACAGCAGGCCCTCTTGCCCCCATCATCTCTCCTGCAGGTATTCTGGAATTCCCCTAAGCCCAACCATGTATCGAAGTCCCAATTTCTTGTGAATTTATATGGTGACCCCCCATCTCTATAGATCCATACCATAGGGTGTTTCCAGCACCGTTGTCTTCTGCCATATTCGATCATCACCTCTGCCTTCCATCCCCCTTCTCCTCATCACCCCTACTGCTATCTGAACAACCCAATAGACACTGCTCTGGTGCCCACTGAACATGTCCTCCATCCGTCGGAATTTCCAACCACCACTACGGAGTCCCTCTCTGTGCTGTTGGCTCCCAGATCAAGAAATTAACTAAGAATTCTTCCTGCCTTTCAAATAAGGTGTGTTAGGAGTACAAAGTGATCGATGTAGCGAGATGTGATTTAGTTTTTTAATAATATCTTTGCTCGCTTGTTCTGCTATAGGGACAAGCTCCGATGAGGGGAGGGACAGCAACACCATGGGCTTCAAGGATGCATTGTTGCGTTGATCGACTTAGCACCCTTCCAGATGAGATCCTCCAGCATATCCTCTCATTCCTACGAGCGCAAGAGGCCGTGCGAACATGTGTACTTGCCCAGAGCTGGCGTCATGTCTGGAAGCTCATGAGGCAATTGCGCATCACTGGTATCTTGACACCAGCATCTGTGCTCGGGATCCAAAAGTTTGTGAGGCACCTATTTCTCCTCCGCTTACATGAGCTCACTGAGTCTCCCCTCGATTTGTGTGAGAACATTTTCCATGAGTTTGATGATGAAAACATAGCGTTTATAAAAATCTGGGTAAATTGGCCATTATGAGCAAAATTCAAACATTCCATCTTGACCTCCAGGAGCAGCATGATTTTCCATGGTTTGAGGTAGATGACAAGCCCCTGATCTCCTCCCACCTCACAAAGATACAGCTTAGTGGCATAATGTTAAGTGAAAGCTTCGCTGACTTTTCGAGGTGCTCAGTGTTGCAAGACCTACAGATTGTCAGATGTGACCTATCGGAAGTCAGGAAGTTGATGTCCCCATCGCTTAAATTTTTGGTCATCACAGAATGCACTTCTGCACAAAACTCACGCCTTCGTATTTGTGTTCCACATTTGGTGTCACTACATCTAGATGAACCATCCATGGATCGAATTGCCTTGCTTGAGAGCATGCCAGAATTGGTGGAGGCATATGTCCAAACTTATTGGAACATGGATTCTTGCTCAAGCTGTGAGCCCATGGATTGTAACCATATTATGGGATCTAGCAGCTTTTCAGATAGTGACACTGATGACGATGAAGTAAGTTCTAGTTATGATGCCGACAGAGATATCGTGAAGAGTGTGCTTGGAAGTTTATCACAAGCAACGAATTTAACGTTGTTGTCAGGCGACACAACGGTACACACTTGAATTTCCGTCTTCATTTGTTTCACAATAACATTATTCACATCATCATATGACAACTAACTCATGGTTCACATATTGTTGATTTTTTTTCACGTTCATCGTGTTTTTAAATCATCATATACGTGTTCAGTGTGTTTGCAGAAATTAAGCATATGTAAACTTTTTATTTTGCAGTATATTTTCGGAAGGGACTTGAGATGGTGCCCCACATTTATGAAGTTGAAGTCCCTGTTACTCAATGACTACTGGTCTGATGCCACTGATTGCCGTGCATTAGCTTGTATTCTTGAGCATGCACCAGTTCTTGAGAAGCTCAGCATTATATTTTCTCGCAAGGTACATAATTATATTGTTGCACTGCAAAACTGTTGTAAATTATCGGTTAATTTTGGTGGCATATACAATTTTACTGCAGGTTGATCCCAACTATAAATTAGAAATAAAAGGATGCCTTGATGACGGAGCAATGAAGAGATCCCTTACAATATCACAGTACATTAAGATTATTGAGGTCAAATGTAACATGGTTAATGAGAGGTTTCTCAAGCTTTTAAAATTCCTGCAGTCTTCACTTAACATATGTAAGCTAGCTAGAAACTCTACTATCCTTTCTCAAATGATCATTTACATGTTAATCTTTGAATAGTACACTCTTTTACGATCAATTTCCATATACATTGTTCCACAGACCATTTAGGGGCATTACAGACATTTTAACAGATTTTCCACAGCCACAGTAGTTTCACCAAACGGGCTTCAGCTTTTCTTACAGCTCACATCCCACAGCAGCTTTTTTCACAGCCACAGCCAAAAGCAGCTTTTTCTCACAACCACAGCACAACTACACACACCCTTAGTTCCGTTGTGAGCAGCATTTCACAATTTTGACACCAGAATTATTGATCTCCATTTAAATCTGAATGAGAATATCTCAAATTAAAGCATGGATACTACACTTGCAAACTGAAATAACTTCAGATATAAATAACTTCAGATATAAGTAAATGAGCCAATAAGTGGCTGAAAAATACACTTGAAAAAGGAGATAAAAATAGTTGTTGTAGTTTTTTGCTTAACTGCCAATGTGTGAGAAACACAGCTGATTTGATAACGACGAATTTTGGGACGGGATTAAATGAGAGAAGCAGAACTCTGCATGCCGCATAGAACAGAACATACCACACCATCGAGATAAGATTGGTTGACACATATGTTTCCGTTTGTTAACCGTTAAAATAGGCTTCCGAATCACAATCTGAGCAATGGGTTTGCATCGGAGAAAAATACCAAGGATAGGTACTCACATGTTAAGCTTTGTTAAATGCTATAACTGCAACCTGTGATTTCAAATAGATCTCAGTGGAGATTTCTACATTCACTCATCACTAAACACCAGGAGCACGGAACACAGAGGGATTGGACGAACCTGGATGGCGTCAAGCACATCATGCAAAGGACACAAATCAGAATCCGATCGAAATCGACAGAAATCCCAACCTGTAAAGAACACAAATCAAATGAATCGCGTGAAGGAACACCAAAATCGACGCAAAACTCATCTAAAATCAAAGTTTCTGCCATGGTTTCACCTTGGATTCACCTTGAATCAGCCACGTAGTAGTCGTACTCCACGACAGGACGTCTCCGCAACAGGACGTGCTTTCCTTCAACCTCGACGACTTCTAGCTGCTGAATCGGGTGAGGCTCATAATAGAGAGATAGGTGGCCTGAGAGAAGGGAATATGACACTGGCATCGACAGCTCCTGCAGCAGCAGCAGCATCTTCCTAATGCACACTGGCTCCTGCAACGGCTTCTTGCGACGAGGCTTCACATGACTGCGGGCCGCGAATCGCAGCGTCAAAGGCGGCGGCCCATGGCTCCCAGTGATGGTGGTGCATGGTTCTCGGCCGCGACCGCCACCTGTGATAAGGGAGGAAACAGGAGACCGAGAACGTGAGGAAGGGAGAGGAAGAGGGAACGGCGCAGTCCGTGGAGTAGGCGGGCCCACCTGCCAGCGCTAGTTTTTCCTTTTGCGGAGGGAGTGGACGGTGGAAGTGAAGTAAGACCTCACATAATCAAAACCCTTAAAGAACCCGTTGGGAAAAAAATAGTTTTGACCTGCCAGAATCTACCCCACCTGTATATTAACCGTTGATCAAACTAAAGTCTTTTGATCTACCATCAGATCCTATCATAATGGGCCCGGGTCTGTGGAAGGGGGGACAAACCGTGGGACATTGCATCACCCTCATTACAATTGCGATGACGATTCCAATTTTTTTCTTACGTAAGGGTGCGCTACCTCTCCCTCGTCCCACCTCCCTTGACTACCGCGGCCCCCATTAATTTCTCATGTCGTGTGAAACTTTCCTTCACTTTGTGACGCAATTGATAGCGCTCCCTTTTTCCCTCGCTTGCAGTTATTTTCCTGTGTCGAAATCTTTTCTTTCCTTTCTTCACTCCCTCCTTCCCTGCGAAAGAGAAGATCAAATTTCGCTATGCAACCAATCTAGGCTGCCCATCACTTCCGCCTTCCCAGCGTGAGATGATTAATGGTTGGCCGTGGAAGTCGTTGAGGGTGCCTTCCTCTGGGCCGTGGAAGTCGTTGAGGTTGCCCTGCATTCCGGTCACTCCGAATCGATGGAGCAGTGGCGGCCTGGCGGGGATGCATGGCGCGTTGCCGCCACCGACTACGCCGCGATCGTCCACCACGCAAGCCATCGGCTTGTTTCACGTTGACGTCTGCTCCGCACTTGGCTGCCTCCTCCGGTGACGTCATCGTCGGTTTCCTCATCGCGAGGACCCATTGATGGCCTCGCTGCCTTGTTGATTGCATGGTCAGTGGTGCCTCCGATCTGACCCTGCCCTACCCGATTCGAGGTCGCGGTGCTTCGATTCGTCCAGATTGAATCAGGCGGCGGTACCTCATCCTCCGTGCTGAAGCCAAGGTACCCTACACTGCCAAAGTGCCAACCTCTCCGGCTTTGGCTTCCTCTGCCGGGACTGTCCTCCAATGAGACCTCACTCACCGCACAAGGCTCCACGGTGAAGCGTCTCCGCTTTTCGCAGGATCGAGTCGGTATAGCGCTGATGAACAGACGCAACAGTACAGCATATAAAAAGCACAAATTAAGTCTTTAAGTGGTTACATTAATCCAATTAAAACACAGAGTCGCACAGCGGAAATAAACGGTACAAGTACAAGTCCAAACTAGTAGAAATACAGCGCACGCGCTCACGATACAATATGAACCCGCATCCAAAGCCATGAAGATGCGGACTCGAGAGGAGATCACTCCTCAGTCTCCCAGTGGGCTGTCCAACCATAGAGAAGCTGGCCATCCCACTGTCCACCTCCACCGGTAGAGTCGGGGATAAAGGTGCTACCTGCAATAAAATCATAAAGAGCCAAACCCTGAGCAACTAATACTCAGCAAGACTTACCCGTCAAAAGGCTAACTATAGCCGACTCCTAATATGCAAGGCTACAAAGGGTGGCTGACTCAATTGCATAAAAGCGCACTAATTAATTGGTCCTTACTTTCAAGTTTTTAATTCCAATTAAGTACTTAACCAATAAAGCAGTGTTCATATATCTAGAACAGGTATAGTAACAATACATCAACGGTGACAGTATATATAGCAATGTAATAACAGTAATGTAATAGACTAGCATCATCATCTCATCAATCATGTCACACTACGAGGTGACTCAGTGAGCAAGGTTGCTCTTGACCGAGAGCGGCGGCATCGATGTACATCCTGCAGGAGAAAACCTGACCACACGCCATACGCGGCAAAGGCCACATACGGCAACCGTTTACGCTACGTGCCACTAGAGCTGTACCAGATTCTACTCCTCCCGAGGAAGGGCTCTCCCACCGCAGCCCCCGTCCCGGACGGCTGACTGCGCGGGACGCCACCCTACCTCTCCCAAATACCATGATAGAAAGAGTAAAGTATCTACTAGACATCCAGGGCGGCGTAGGCTACTAGGTTTACTAGGCCCATAAAAACACTAGCATGTGAGTCAGTACGTTCAAACTTGCTCAACAGGGCCAACAACGGACGGTCCTTAATCGACACAGACGGGGCTACACCACCGTGAAGGCCCAGCCTTCTCCAACCATCCTATACAATCAATTCCCCGTCCGGTCTCAACAAATCCTAAATCCAGCTAGTACAATCCAGGGTCCCTATCATGCGAGTGGGACCTACCACTCGACTTCTACCGTCCGCTAGCCCCTAAGCCTAGCAAGTTCTAACGTAACCTAGACCACATCTATAAAAAAAACAGGACACAAGGTAGGATATGGAAGGGTAGTCCTAATGCAGTTCTAAGGTTTCACATCAACTCCTAATAAACCTAATGCACAATCAATTACTAGTCCCAATCAAGTGCGAAAATAAAATCCTAAATAGGGAGGCATGCACCGGGGCTTGCCTGGCTCAGGAGCGTAGCTAACAGGGTCAGCGGGGTCAGTGTCCTGCTGCGGCTGCTCCTCCTGCACCTCCTGGGTCTGCTCCTCCGGCAGCTGGAAGTCGAGCGGCTCCGGAGTCGTCTCTGTCACTACACGTTATGACAAGGATAAATAATGCATGTTAGATGCAATGATAATATGATGCAATTAAGGAATTGATTTCTTGATAGGACAGTCATTTACACTGTAAGTGCAAATGATTAATTTTGTTAATTAATTTCGTCTGGAGTATTTCCTTCATTAACTTTTAATTAAGTTCACCATTAATTAACTTGGGCAAGTTAAATGAATAATGTGATTTCAAAAGTGAATTTATGTCCAGTAGCATTTTTTTGGCAAAGAGTGCCACTGGAAGTAATTTATGGTGAAGTTTCATGATTTATTGCAAGGTAGGTTATTTATAATAATTTATACAGTGCAGAACATGATTTAAATCATAAGAAAATAATTAGACAACATGTGACAGTGGAAAAATGCTCTGTAGGTGTGTTATCAGATTCTGAACAGGCATGCAAGAGTTCAGGATTTATTGGGCAACAGAGAATTTATCATGAATTAAACAATATCTGTACCAATTTATTTTTACAGAAAACAGAGAACATATTTTGTGTGATTTGATATTTTTGCTAGACAGAGGATGCTACAGGGAGTCCAACAAAATTAGATTCACAATTTTCTGTATTGTATTCGATTTATTAGGCATTTTACAAATTTCTGCTATTTTCTGGGAATTTACAGATATTTGGAAAAAGGGATTAAAATGGGCGGACCAATCAGATCTGGGCCACAAAGTGACCACAGAGTCCGGGCCGCACCGGATCTGGGCTGGTCCACACGGGATCCCACCATTCACACGCGAGGACACATGGAGGGCCACGGGGTTGGCCACAAAAGATCGGGCGTAGCCACAACTGATCCGAGGCCGTGTGGTCTCCGGTGCGTTGGCCGGAGCCATTGCCGGAAAGCGGCGGCGCGGCTCGCCGGAGTGAGCTTCGGTGAGCGCATAGGCCAGCAGAGGGCACGACCGGGGGCGGCGCGAGATGGGGTTCTCACCTCGACGGCTCGGAGTGAGCGGGGATGGCCGGAGAGTGCTCGGCGACGAGGACGGATGGGTGGCGGAGGTCCGGCGAGGTCGCGAGCTTGCTGTGGTCGACGGGGAGTTGCACGTGTTGGCTCACCAGCTCCACGGATCTGCGGGCGACGTCGGCGTGGGGCGTGTCGACGTGGATGCAGCCGGGAAGGTGGTCGCCGACGTCGAGTTCCTTGCGGCGTGGAAGACCGGCGGCGGAGAAAAGTCCGATTCCGGCAAGGGTACTGCGTAATCAGGTGAAGGATGGTCCCAAGAAGATGAGAAA
The DNA here is from genome assembly GCA_007726485.1 of Eragrostis curvula. NCBI lineage: Eukaryota > Viridiplantae > Streptophyta > Magnoliopsida > Poales > Poaceae > Eragrostis > Eragrostis curvula. The sequence continues at coordinate 45,470,481 of CM017440.1, forward strand.
CAAAGTTAGGAAGCTCTACGCGCGGTGAATCGACGAATGGCTCACCGGGGATGAAGCAATCGACGATGGCGTGATGGTGGTTCGGGTAGCCGGACTTGGGGACGAAGCTTCGATTCGCGACGCTCACGGTGGGATAGAGTGAATGGTGGCCATGGTCTGGTGGAGAGGGTTCTTACGGAGCTCGGGACTAGCCAGCTTGGCCGGGGTTGTCGTGGCTGCGGCGGAGTAGAGCTTGAGCTCGAGCTCGGCGATGGCGATGGGGTGGCGGCTAGGGTTTGGCAAGGAGTGCGAGGCAAGAGAGTGAGCTGGGAGTGCGGAGAGCTTGGGACAGGGAGGGAGAGCGCCTTATCTGCGGCTGTCCGAGCCAGGGTGGGCGTGGGCGGCGCGGCGAGGCCGTATGCCGTCATCCATGCGGCGCGCGACGGTGGGGGGGAAAAGACGATGTGCCACTGACGAGTGGGTCCCACGGGATCTTTTCTTTTTCCCGAATTATTCAAACCAGAATTTTGCCCAAACTTTGGCACATCATTTGAAGTAGCAAATGAGCTCCAAAATTCGCAAATTTGGTACCGTTGGAAAGCTCTTGAAAAGGTCTACCATCTGGAAAACATGCACATCTGGAATCCAAAGGAATTTCAAATGGCAGCTGGTCAAAGTTGGTTACTTTCTAAGTTCTGGGGATTTATTTAGGGTACCAGATGAATTTCAAAAATCATCAAACATTCTCCAAAATTATCTTTTGAGTAGGGCTATCCACTGATATTTTTGGTTGACAAAGTTGTTTCTGAAAATTTTGAGTTCCTTCACAAGCCTTGGTTTGACCATTATTTGAATAATTGATTTTCAAATTGAAATTTACTTAGATTTTTGTTCTGTTCAGTTACAACGCTTTTGCTAACTTGTTCTCAGTGACACGGGGTGTCACACACGGATGATGCCTCCATGCCGATCTGCATTCAGCGAGGGGAGCTTTTAACTCTGGTACATGTACGCACCACAATAGATGAACATGAAATAATAATACATGATCCTGGTTGTTACTTTGCAGCGGGTTCGAATATGCATTCCTAATTTAATATATACTTCATATTTCATATAAATATTATATTTCATGCTCTTAGAGCAGATAATTTAGCTTGAACGTAAAGGTTAGGCTATGGGTGCCATACTAAAAAAAGAAGAAGCTAATTTCAGTTACACTTATTAATTGTTTTACTTATCATTGCAGATCATCCTTTGGTAACTGTGGATGCCTCTTCTGTTTTCTAATGATGCCTACTCATAAGGTAACTGTGGATGCCTATTCGAATAAGGTAAGGTCTCTGCTATATAGGACTCGAGTATGGAAACTCCTTCGGTGAGATTGAGAAGAAGCAATCTAAAGCTCTGAATATCAGCTGCAAACTCAATAACGTGGCTTGCAACAAGCTGAAACTGGAAGACTGCAGGGAAGCAGAGAAAGTAAGGTTAAGTGGACTCTGCTACTATCAAAATCAGAGAAACTATGCTCAAGTCAAATTTGGTTCAGTGTGTGTAGGCATTGGGTGTTAACTAAAATTTGATTGTGATGTAATTGTTGATATCTCAATTGTCTATGACATTTGTATTTTTATTTATAATATTCCGATTCACTTTAATTATCTTTTTACATGTACTCTCCATGTTGCCAGTGTTTTTTATTTAATTGTTTCATAATAATCAGAGGAAATATATTCTCATTGTTTAATTATTAGCTTCATTATAGATATCATTTGAGCCTTTTAGACACGTGCGTGGCACACGTGCAATTTTACTAGTAAGGAATAGTGATTCACAAAGCATTGTGTATTTTAGCTAGTTTGCTTGCTCCTTGCCAACATGAGTTCGATTCCTTCTCCCAACATCAATTTCCTTTTCCATCTGCGCCTGTTTGCCTCATCTTCAGCCTTCGTCCGCGGTTTGTCAGTGCGCCCCCAAATCCCCTATCCTCAAAGCCCCGATAGCATCCCCTGATCGCAAAACCTGATTGCCAGGTGTCCACTACGGCGCCGCTAGCTATCGAGGAAGCCCACGCTGCACGGCTGGGCGCCCATGTGCGGTGAGGTTTGCGTCAGGCTTTTCTATCCCAAGTGCACCCCGCCGGTGAAGACTGCCTCGACCCGCTAGGGGGCTGCTTGGCCAACACTACGTCACTCTGTTCAGCATTGACTGAACAACGGTATGTGCAGATGGTGTTTTCCGACGATGATGATATCCTTGCTAAATGGTGGGCAGAAGAAGAAGACTCGGATGATGATGACATCTTCATTGCAACTGCTAGGGCGTTGCCATTGCTGGAGTTAATTAGGGGCTGAGATTTAAGGGCCATTGCTGGAGTTATTACATGCTAAAAACAGAGCCCCAGGAAGTTGGGGCAGCTCCTACTATGGAAGTAGGGGCCCTGGTTGAAGGGCCATTGTTGGAGATGCTCTTACTACAACTACTGCTGTCTGCTTCTCGGAGACACATCAAACGAGGACACAGGGGCACCTGGTCCAACGATTCTTGCCTGCTACGGAGTGGACCATGGTGGCGGGACGATGGATCGAGTCACCTCTCCAACTATTCATGAGTATCTGCAGTTTGTTCATTGTGTTACCAGTAATGGAAATATCCTGTCATGTTAATATAACATGTGTCTTTCGATGCACCTTTTGTGAACTATATTTTGAGCTTCAAATGTTCGGACTTATGGATACAGCATAGTTAGTATTCTCTCAAAACTTGATTCAGATGAGGAATATCATTGAATAAATGCATCATTCGTCTGGTGTCCAACATAAAGTCTCGCAACATATATTTGGGTGCCTGATGGGATCCGTAGAGAAATATGTGTTTTCTTCTATGAAACAACTGTATTTGCTTCCGCAGGCAACAACATATACCTTGATTATACGGTGCATTGTGTCATCAGTGGAGCCAACCATGGTGACGAATCCCGTTGATTCGCGGGCTTGGTGCGCGGAGGAAGAAAAGGGGCGCCGGCACAAGCTTCACCCCATTCCCGAGCACCCCCTCGCACCACGGCTCACGCGGCAATGCTCCGGAACGGCGGGACGTCGAGCTCGAGCACCCGAGCGGCAATTTACAAAGTTGATTAAATGGTTAAGTTAATTGAAAATCAATGAAGGAAATACTTCAGACGAAACTAATTAACAAAGTTAATCATTTGCACTTACAGTGTAAATGACTGTCCTTTCAACTAATTAAATCATTAATTGCATCATATTCTTGCATCTAACTTTGCATTATTCCTTGCCATAACGTGTAGTGATAGAGACGACTCCGGAGCCGCTCGACTTCCAGCTGCCGGAGGAGTAGGCCCAGGAGGTGCAGGAGGAGCAGCCGCAGCAGGACACTGACCCCGCTGACCCAGTTAGCTACACTCCTGAGCCAGGCAAGCCCCGGTGCATGCCTTCCTAATTAGGATTTTATTTTCTCACTTGATTGGGGCTAGTAATTGATTGTGCATTAGGTTTATTAGGAGTTGATGTGAAACCTTAGAACTGCACTAGGACTACCCTTCCATATACTACCTTTGTGTCCTATTTTTGTAGATGTGGTCTAGGATACGTTAGAACTTGCTATGCTTAGTAGCTAGCGGACGGTAGAAGTCGAGTGGTAGGTCCCACTCGCGAGTTAAGAATTACCCTGGATTGTACTAGATGGATTTAGGATTTGTTGAGACCGGACGGGGATTTTGTTTGTGTAGGATGGTTGGAGAAGGCTGGGCCTTCACGGTGGTAGCCCCGTCTGTGTCGATTGAGGACCGTTCGTTGTTGGCCCTGTTGAGCAAGTTCGAACGTACTGATCATATGCTAGTGTTTTTATGAGCCTAGTAAACTTAGTAGCTTAGGTTGCCCTGGTGTCTTGCGGATACTTGCACTTTCTATCATGGTACTCGGGAGAGAAAGGATGCCTCCCAATCGGGGCGTACGTCTGGGACGGGGACCGTGCGGAAGGGCCTTTCTCGGGAGGCGTGAGACCCAACCAGCTCTAGGGGGACCTTTGCGAAAGGTTGTTGCATGCGACTTTTACGCATGTGTGGCATGTGGTCAGGTTTTTTCATGCAGGATGTACATCTCTGCCGCCGCTCTCGGTCAAGAGCAACCTTGCTCACTGAGTCACCTCGTAGTGTGATATGATTGATGATGATGACTAGTACTTATATTTATTATATCTCATTACTGCTATATTGATGATCTGATGTATTGTTACTTATATCTGTTTTAGCTATATGCACACTGCTTTACTGGATAAGTACTTAACTTGAAAATAAAACTTGAAAGTAATGACCAAGTAATTAGTGTGGTTTTATGCTATCGAGTCAGGCTACCCTTGTAGCCTTGCATGTTAGGAGTCGGCTGTAGATAGCCACGTTGACGGGTAAGTCTTGCTGAGTATTAGTTGCTCAGGGTTTGGCTCTTTAAGTTTTTATTGCAGGTAGCACCTTTATCCCTGACTCTACGGGTGGAGGTGGACAGTGGGATGGCCAGCTTCCTTTTGGTTGGACAGCCTACTGCGAGACTGAGGAGTGATCTCCTCTCGAGTTCGCATCTTCATGGCTTTGGATGCGAATTCACTTGTATCGTGAGCGCGTGCGCTTGTATCTTTATTTCTTAGATTTATATCGTTGAACTTCCGCTGTGCTACTCGTTGTTTTAATTGGACTAATGTAATCACTTTAAGACTTAAATTGTGTTTTTTATATGTTGTACTATTGTGTCCGTTCACCGGCACTTCCGCCTCGATCCTGCGAAAAGCGGAGACGCTTTAGCTAGTATCAGAGCCGTGTTGGGACAATACATCATATAAATGGCCTATTTTCGAAAAGCTAACTAAGTTGCGAGTGAGGAACAAAAAGCCCATTATAAGGATATTAGAGTAATTAGGTGGTAATAGGAGTTGATTGTTATTTTTCTGTAACGACGCACCGACGAGCAGGTAAGAAGGTAAGGACCTGCATGGCTCCGGAGTTTGGTGGTGGAGTTTGTTCTGTTCCATGAGCCATCGAGTTCATGAGGCGAAGTTGCAGGTGTTGAGATGTGATTGAGCCATGCATTACACTTTATTGGAGTACGTCACCTGTGTAGGTTGGTTGAGGTGACGTTGTGTGCTTTCTGCAGGTACATTAACTTACGCGTAGATCGTGTAAAAAACGTTTGTTGAGTGCGACTTAGTTGCCACCGATGTCTACGGCCTGCTATATTGGGCACCTTTTTATTTGTGAGGACGTGCAGGAACGCGCATGCATTGCATATTTATCTTAAAACACTTCCACGAAATTCAGATCACCCAGAAATTTCAGACTGACAAGCTAACTTCAAAAATTCATAACTCCAAAACCGCTTGACCAAATTTTATGAACCAATACTTTATGGAAAGCTTAGAACGTGAACTAAAACTTTGCTTCAGAGTTCCACTTTCGATTCTGTCAGTATCCTCTTCAAATATGTCAACCAAATGAAACCAAATTTTCAGCTTTGACCAGTTTTCCAGATCTGTCGACCAACTTCAAAAATTGATATCTCCAGTTCTGATTGTCCGTTTGAGGAGTTTGAGCATTAGTTGGAAATATCTTAGAGTTATCTACAAGTTTCATGTTCTGACATTTCCGGTTTGAAGCCTCCAGAAGTGCCAATTTTCGTTTTTGTGACTGCTGCTCGCAGTCAAGACAGATTTCAGTCTGTTGCTTTGAAGAACCGTTGCACCTGTGTTTGTGCGTGAAAGGCTTCATGTAGCTACTTGCTACGATCCTCCAGAAGTCCTTTACTATGTTCTAAATTTTGTTTAGCATGGTTGTTCTGTTTGGAGCAATTTGTGGGATTTTTCTTGCAAACTCTCCATAAATGGATGCTTACGGCCTTTCTTGCATTTCAATTCTACCTTATGATAATATTGTATCTTGGAGCTAACGGTGATGATATTGATTTGGCAGAATGCCGCCGCGTCGCCAGCCACCGCCACCATCCCCGCAGCACAATCTGGCGGAGGTGATGGCCAACCAGACATATCTTCGCAGGACCATCGCTCAGGCCGTCACCCAGCAGGGTGGCAATCGTCGGGGTCCACAGCCAGGCTGCACTTATGCAGACTTCCTGCCACTCACCCGCCTGTCTTCTCGGGGTCCACTGATCCGATGGACGCGGAGTACTGGCTGCGCACTGTCGAGTCCAAGTTTAGGCTCCTTCCTGCCTGCACAGAGGTGCAGAAGACGCTGTTCGCGGCACAGTAGCTTCAGGGGTCGGCTGGAGGATGGTGGGCAGCTCACCTTGCCACTCTTCCGGCCGGTTAGCAGGTGCCATGGGCACAGTTCAGGGAGGCTTTCCACTCGTTCCACATTCCACCTGGCATCATGCAGCGGAAGCTCAGGGAGTTCCTGGACCTCAGGCAGGGAGGCGGGAACGTGTTCGACTACGCTCAGGTGTTCAACCACCTTGCTCAGTTTGCGCCAGATCAGGTGGACACTCCCGCCAAGCGGAAGGCGTGTTTCTTGAGGGGCTTGTCTACCAAGCTCCAGTCCCGGCTTGTCCTTAACGCCGGTGGTACCTTCGACGAGCTTGTCAGTGCAGCTATAGTGATGGAGGATGCCATCAGGGCACACCAGGAGGACAAGAGGAAGAGGAAGGCTGTGGCAGCACCATCTGGTAGTACTTTAGCCAGGCCACGTCTAGTGTACACCGCCCCCAATGGGCAGCGGTACCTTGCACCTCCACAGTACCAGCGTCAGCCACAGCAGCAGCAACAGCAGTTTGCTCAGAGACAGCCCCAGCAGCAGCAGCATCAGCAGCAGCAGCAGGCAGGCAGAGGTTTCCCGTGCTTCAACTGTGGACAGGTGGGGCACTTCGTGCGTGACTGCCGTGCAGCACCTAGGCAGAACAACGCGCAGAAGGCTCCAGTTCAGGCAGCAGGACAGCAGTGCCAGCAGGGCAGGAACGCGCCAGTCAAGACTGGACGTGTCAACTACACTACTGCAGAGGATGTTCCAGAGGGTGAGCATGTTCTTGCTAGTACGTTCTCTATATGACGTCAGCCCGTTGTTATCTTGTTCGATTCAGGTGCGACACATGAGTTCGTCAGTCTAGCTTGTACTCGACGACTTGGTCTTGTTATTTCTTCCTTGGAGACTCCATACATGATTAGTACCCCAGGAGGCCGTATTGTGACGAGGTAGATAGTGCGTAATGCTCCTCTTGATCTTGCTGGACAGATCTACCCGACCCATCTCATTGTGCTGGACGGTCAGGGTTTAGATGTGATACTTGGTATGGGCTGGATAAGGGTCCAGAAGGCCGTGCTTGATACTTCTCTCCGTCTTGTTCACTTGGATTCTCCTATGCATGGAAAGACCACTCTTCAGCTATCTTTGTTGGCTCCAACGAAGCCCTCCTTTCACCAGGCCATTGGCAAGAGTCTAGAGGTGATACCTGTGGTGCGCGAGTACCCAGATGTGTTCCCAGCTGATTTGCCAGGCATGCCACCAGATCGAGATGTGGAGTTCCACATTGACTTACAGCCAGGCACAGCACCTATCTCCAGGAGACCATACAAGATGCCCCCTAATGAGCTAGCAGAGTTGAAGGTGCAGTTGAAGGAGCTTTTGGACAAGGGTTTCATTCGTCCAAGCTCTTCACCTTGGGATTGTCCAGCCTTGTTTGTGAAGAAGAAGGATCAGGCGCTCAGGCTATGTGTGGACTATAGGCCACTGAATGCTGTGACCATCAAGAACAAGTATCCTTTGCCCCGCATTGATATCTTGTTCGATCATCTAGCTAGAGCTAAGGTGTTCTCCAAGATTGATCTTCGTTCTGGGTATCATCAGATTATGATCCGTGCAGAGGACATTCCAAAGACTGCTTTCTCTACCAGATATGGACTCTATGAGTACTTGGTGATGTCTTTCGGTTTGACCAATGCACCTGCTTACTTCATGTACTTGATGAACTCAGTGTTCATGCTAGAGTTGGACAAGTTTGTCATGGTTTTCATTGACGACATCCTGATATATTCAGAGACAGAGGAGGAGCATGAGCAGCACCTCCGGATTGTGTTGCAGCGTCTGCGAGATCACCAGCTGTACGCTAAGTTCAGCAAGTGTGAGTTCTGGCTTAGCGAGGTGCCTTTTCTTGGCCATGTTATATCAGCCGAGGGCATTGCAGTTTATCCAAGCAAGGTGCAGGATGTTCTGGATTGGAGTGCACCTGGTACTGTCTCTCAGATTCGTAGCTTTTTGGGTTTGGCTGGTTATTACCGTCGGTTCATTCCGAACTTCTCTAAGATCTCCAAGCCCATTACTGAGTTGCTGAAGAAGAATGTGAGGTTTTTGCGGAGCCCGCAGTGTGGGGAGGCGTTCCAGAATCTGAAGAAGCTTCTCACCACAGCTCTAGTTTTAGCCCAGCTGGATATCACCAAGCCATTTGATGTATATTGTGATGCTTCTAGTACTGGTCTTGGATGTGTGCTGATGCAGGATGGCAGGGTGATTGCTTATGTCTCTCGGCAGCTTAAGCGACATGAAGAGCATTACCCCACCCATGATCTTGAGCTTGCAGCTGTCGTACTTGCTTTGAAAGTATGGCGGCATTACTTGTTGGAAAATCTGGTGCATATCTATACAAATCACAAGAGCCTCAAGTACATTTTCACTCAGTCAGATCTGAATATGCGTCAGAGGAGATGGTTAGAGCTGATCAAGGACTATGACTTGGAGATTCATTCCACCCAGGGAAGGCTAATGTGGTTGCTGATGCTTTGAGTCGCAAGGCTCATTGCAATAATCTTATCGCTGCTCCATATGCAGAGGCGGAGCCTAGTCTGCGAGTGTATGCTCATGGCTCTTTGGCTAATATATCACTTGTTCTGACCTTGCGTGATGAGATAGTGGCAGCACAGAAGAAGGATGAGAAAGTGGGTCACCTCAAGAGGAGACTCAAGTTAGGGGAAGCCCGAGTCCAGTATTTCAGAGAGGATGAGAATGGAGTTCTGTGGTTCAAGAACAGATTGGTGGTTCCGAAGGACTTTGAGTTGCGCAAGAAGATTCTTGATGAGGCGCACAAGTCCAAGTATTCTATCCACCCTGGCAGCAACAAGATGTATCAGGATTTGAGGAGTCGCTTCTGGTGGACCCCAATGAAGCGGGAGGTCGCGCAGTATGTTTCTGAGTGTGACACTTGTAGAAGGGTCAAGGCAGAATATATGAAGCCTGCAGGGTTACTTCAGCCTTTGAGTGTTCCTGCTTGGAAGTGGGAGGATATTAGCATGGATTTCATTGTTGGTTTACCTCTCACATCACAGAAGCATGACTCTATTTGGGTAATTGTTGATCGACTGACCAAGTCTGCTCACTTCATTCCAGTGAAGATAGGTTATACTGTGAAGAAGTATGCTGAGTTGTACATCGCCCGGATTCTCTATCTGCATGGAGTGCCCAAGACTATCATTTCTGATTGGGGACCTCAGTTTGTTTCTCGTTTCTGGGAGCAGCTGCATGCTTCTTTGGGCACCACTTTGATTCGCAGTGCAGCTTATCACCCTTAGACAGATGGTCAGACAGAGAGGGTGAATCAGATTCTAGAGGATATGCTTCGTGCCTGTATGCTACACCATGGAAAGTGTTGGGATGAGAGCTTACCACTGGCAGAGTTCTCGTACAACAACATTTATCAGGAGAGTACCAAGATGGCACCGTTTGAGGCTTTGTATGGACGTCGTTGTCGGACTCCCCTTAATTGGGTTGAGGCCGGCGAGAGAGTCATATTCAAGTCAAAGCCAGCAGCTGCACCCAAGGAGACCGTTGAGACTGATGAGGGGGTCATTCCCACACCAGATTTAGTGGCAGCAGCAGAGGATACTGTTCGCCGCATTCAGTCGAACTTGAGAGCAGCCAAGTCTAGACAGAAGAGCTATGCTGATAGAAGACGCCGACCGCTAGTGTTTGCAGTTGGCAGCCATGTATACCTTCGTGTCTCTCCCATGAAGGGTGTACGTCGGTTTGGTGTTAGATGGAAGCTAGCACCCCGATACGTTGGACCGTTCCGGATATCTGAGCAGTGTGGACCTGTCGCTTATAGATTGGAGTTGCCCTCCAACCTCTCTGGTGTTCACAATGTGTTCCACGTATCGCAACTAAAGAAACGCTTGAAGGTTCCGACAGACAGAGTGGCCAGTGATGTTGAGCAGCTTGAGCCAGATTTGACCTACCCAGAGCAGCCTATCGGCATTGTTGATCAGAAGGACCGAGTCACCAGAAAGAGCACTACCAGATTCTATAAGGTGCAATGGAGAAACCACTCTGAGGCCGAGGCCACGTGAGAGATAGCGGAGTTCTTGAACTCCCATTTTCCCGGTTTTCTACCTCCGAGGTGCGTTATTTAGTTGTTCCAATTTTGCATCTTGTTCTTCGCTCTTTCGCCATTCGTTTTTCCTTCCTTCTCCTTAATCTCGGGATGAGATTCTTTTAAGGGGGGGAGGGCTGTGACACCCTATGTCACTGAAGCCAGCTAGTACACACATCACCAACTGAACAGAACCAAAAAGCAAATCAAGTTTAAATTCGAATTCAACAATTCAAACAATTGTCAAATCCAAAGTTCTGAAGCCACGCAAACTTTTGCATAACAAGTTGAGCAACCAAAAATACCAGTGGATAGCCCTTCTGAAACAAGAATTGTGGAGAATTTTTTGAGATTTTTGAAATTCATCTGGTTCCCCAATAAAATCTCCAAAGCTAAGAAAGTACTCTACTTTGACCAGCTGCCATTTGAAATCCCTTTGGAGTCCAGATGTGCATGTTGGCCAGTTAGTAGATCTTTTCACAATCTTTCCAATGGTACCACATTTGCTAATTTTGGAGCTTGTTTACTAGGCCAAACTGCATTTCAAATTTTGGGTAAAATATCACACTACAAAGAAATCAGGGTATTGCCATGAGCAGTGTTGCAACAACAAAAATTTGGTTGCGATAGCTAGGTGTTATTGCAATGTTTTTCATACATGGTTGCGATGTGTGGACATTATTACCACAAAACGGCTTTGGTTGTGAAAGGTATGGGTTAATTACCACGGCCAATGAAATGGTTGCAAGAGGTTGACATCTATTGCAACAAAACAATAATTGTTGCATCAATTTCAACATTTTCGTTGCAATACACCAATACTATTGCCACGATTGTCTTGTGGTTGCAATAGATATGTTATATTGCAACAAAATATTATCGTTGTAACTTTTTAAAAGTTTGTTGCAATAGAAAAAAAGTTATTGCCACAAACAAAAAATCGTTGCAACACGTAGATCTATTGCAACCATTTTTTGTTTTTGCCACAATTGTTTCATAAAATTTTCCACACCATGTGAGACGATAAAGAAATAACATTACTAAAGAATACACAAATAGCAACACTAGTGTGGTGGTAAAGGGTCTTCTTCATAATATCAAGGTCTTGGGTTCAAGTCATGTCTAGAGCATATTAGTCAGCAATACTTCTTTTTTTTTTTTTTGCTTTTGCTGAATTTATTGCCACAGCTAAATATAGTTGCAATAACCACTTATTGCCACAGTTTGAGTGGTTGTGTCTTTTGCTGATTGCAACATTTTATTTTGTGGCAACAAACATAGGTATTGCAACCAAACAAAAAAATAGTTGCATAAGCCTATTGCCACGCTACTACTTGCCACGACAGCCCACGAAATGAGTTTTGTTGCAATAGTTGGTCATTGCAACCATTTTGACCCTATTGCAACTATATTTCATCGCGGCAATACCCCAATTTTCTTGTAGTGTCAGTTTGAATAAATCCGAAAATTCAAAAGATGCCGCCGGGCCTGCTTGTCAGCCACTCCTCTCTCACTGTGCGCGTCAGCTCTTTTGCTCCACGTCGCCGTCGACATACGGGCAACGCCGCGGCGCCCTGGCCCGTTCCGACCGCGCCGCGTCGACAAAACGGCTCTTCCTCGTCTGTCCGAACGCTCCCATTCGCTTCTCCTCGCTCTTCACCACTCTCCAACCCTACCTCGCCACCCGCCATTGCCGCTCGGGTGCTTGAGCTCGACGTCCCGCCGTTCTGGAGCATTGCCGCGTGAGCCGTGGTGCGAGGAGGTGCTCGGGAATGGGGTGAAGCTTGTGCCGGCGCCCCTTTTCTTCCTCCGCGCACCAAGCCCGCGAATCGACGGGATTTGTCACCATGGCCGGCGGTTGAACCCCTCCAACCTCGTCGCCAAATCCGCCACCTTCAGTGAGTAATACTTCGATTGCTCACGGATGGAGGAGGCCAGGCTTGTTGCGCATGACCGCGACCCCAACCTTGTTCTTACTCCGCAGCAGGGTCACCGGATTTGGAGTTTTTCCCGTCGCCGGCCTCCACCGTCGCGGAAGGCTCCCCGACATCGACCACCCTCCCGGCCCTCTCGGCGTCAACGCGTACCACGCGGACATTCGCCTCGACTCCTTGAAGCTGTGAGACCGACGTGTGCATCTCCCCGACCACCCCGGCGAGCCCTCGTCATCACCGAACCTCCGCTACCCGCCATTCCTCGCCACCGAGCTACCTCCGGCCAACCCCGCGGCCTTCCAGTCCTCGAGGTGAGACCGCCGTGCCACGCTTTCTCTTCTCGCGCTAACCATCCTTCATTTGGCCGTCGGAATCTTAACTCCGGCGAGCACGCTGCTGCCTTCCGGCGACGGGTCCGGTCAGCGCACCGCGGGCCACAGCGCCGGGATCTCGTGCGACAACGCCAGATCCGGTGTGACCGCGCGTGTAGCCCTGCGTGCGTTCTCGCACGCGAGTGGCTGGAACTGGTGTGGCTCAGCCACGATCCGGTGGGGCCCAGACCCTGTGGTCGCCCATGTGGCCCGGATCTGATTGGTCCGCCCATGTTCAATTCCTTTTCGGATATTCGTAAATCGCCAGAAATTGTCTTAAGTTTGTAAAATACATAAGAAATCGAATATGTCTCGGAAAAATATGAAACCAATTTTCCTGATTCCTGGTAACATGATCTGTCCAATGAAAATGTCAAATCACAATGCATATTCCCTGTTTTCTGTATAAATACATTTAAGCAGACCTTGTTTAATTCATAACAAATTCTCTGTTGCTCCATAAATCTTGAACTCCTGCATGCTTGTAAAGAATCTAATAGCACACATACAGAGCATTTTACACTGTCATATGATGTCTAATCATTTTCTTATGATTTAAATCTTTCTCTGCATTGCACAAATTATTATAAGTAATCTGTAGAGCAATAAATCACCAAACTTCACCATAAATCACTTCCAGTGGTGACTTTTACCAGAAAAATGCCACTGGACATAAATTAATTTTTGAAATCAAATTATGTATTTAAATCGACTCAAGTTGATTAAATGGTTAAGTTAATTGAAAGTCAATGAAGGAAATACTTCAGACGAAACTAATTAACAAAGTTAATCATTTGCACTTACAGTGTAAATGACTGTCCTATCAACTAATTAAATCATTAATTGCATCATATTCTTGCATCTAACTTTGCATTATTCCTTGCCATAACGTGCAGTGACAGAGACGACTCCGGAGCCGCTCGACTTCCAGCTGCCGGAGGAGGAGGCGCAGGAGGTGCAGGAGGAGCAACCGTAGCACGACACTGACCCCGCTGACCCAGTTAGCTACACTCCTAAGCCAGGCAAGCCCCGGTGCATGCCTTCCTAATTAGGATTTTATTTTCTCACTTTATTAGGGCTAGTAATTGATTGTGCATTAGGTTTATTAGGAGTTAATGTGAAACCTTAGAACTGCACTAGGACTACCCTTCCATATACTACCTTTGTGGCCTATTTTTGTAGATGTGGTCTAGGATACGTTAGAACTTGCTATGCTTAGTGGCTAGCGGACGGTAGAAGTCGAGTGGTAGGTCCCACTCGCGAGTTAGGAATTACCCTGGATTGTACTAGATGGATTTAGGATTTGTTGAGACCGGACGGGGATTTTGTTTGTGTAGGATGGTTGGAGAAGGTTGGGCCTTCACGGTGGTAGCCCCGTCTGTGTCGATTGAGGACCGTTCGTTGTTGGCCCTGTTGAGCAAGTTTGAACGTACTGATCATATGCTAGTGTTTTTATAGGCCTAGTAAACTTAGTAGCTTAGGTTGCCCTGGTGTCTTGCGGATACTTGCACTTTCTATCATGGTACTCGGGAGAGAAAGGATGCCTTCCAATCGGGGCGTACATCTGGGACGGGGACCGTGCGGGAGGGCCTTTCTCGGGAGGTGTGAGACCCAGCCAGCTCTAGGGGGACCTTTGCGAAAGGTTGCTGCATGCGACTTTTGCGCGTGTGTGGCGTGTGGTCAGGTTTTCTCCTGCAGGATGTACATCGATGCCGCCGCTCTCGGTCAAGAGCAACCTTGCTCACTGAGTCACCTCGTAGTGTGATATGATTGATGATGATGACTAGTACTTATATTTATTGTATCTCATTACTGCTATATTGATGATCTGATGTATTATTACTTATATCTATTTTAGCTATATGCACACTGCTTTACTGGATAAGTACTTAACTTGAAAATAAAACTTGAAAGTAAGGACCAAATAATTAGTGCGGTTTTATGCTATCGAGTCAGCCTACCCTTGTAGCCTTGCATGTTAGGAGTCGGCTGTAGATAGCCACGTTGACGGGTAAGTCTTGCTGAGTATTAGTTGCTCAGGGTTTGGCTCTTTATGTTTTTATTGCAGGTAGCACCTTTATCCCTGACTCTACGGGTGGAGGTGGACAGTGGGATGGCCAGCTTCCTTTTGGTTGGACAGCCTACTGCGAGACTGAGGAGTGATCTCCTCTCGAGTTCGCATCTTCATGGCTTTGGATGCGAATTCACTTGTATCGTGAGCGCGTGCGCTTGTATCTTTATTTCTTAGATTTATATCGTTGAACTTCCGCTGTGCTACTCGTTGTTTTAATTGGACTGATGTAATCACTTTAAGACTTAAATTGTGCTTTTTATATGTTGTACTGTTGTGTCCGTTCACCAACACTTCCGCCTCGATCCTGCGAAAAGCGGAGATGCTTTAGCTGGTATCAGAACCGTGTTGGGACAATACATCATATAAATGGCCTATTTTCGAAAAGCTAACCAAGTTGCGAGTGAGGAACAAAAAGCCCATTATAAGGATATTAGAGTAATTAGGTGGTAATAGGAGTTGATTGTTATTTTTCTGTAACGACGCACCGACGACCAGGTAAGAAGGTAAGGACCTGCATGGCTCCGGAGTTTGGTGGTGGAGTTTGTTCTGTTCCATGAGCCATCGAGTTCATGAGGCGAAGTTGCAGGTGTTGAGATGTGATTGAGCCATGCATTACACTTTATTGGAGTACGTCACCTGTGTAGGTTGGTTGAGGTGACGTTGTGTGCTTTCTGCAGGTACATTAACTTACGCGTAGATCGTGTAAAAAACGTTTGTTGAGTGCGACTTAGTTGCCACCGATGTCTACGGCCTGCTATATTGGGCACCTTTTTATTTGTGAGGACGTGCAGGAACGCGCATGCATTGCATATTTATCTTAAAACACTTCCACGAAATTCAGATCACCCAGAAATTTCAGACTGACAAGCTAACTTCAAAAATTCATAACTCCAAAACCGCTTGACCAAATTTGATGAACCAAGACTTTCTGGAAAGCTTAGAACGTGAACTAAAACTTTCCTTCAGAGTTCCACTTTCGATTCTGTCAGTATCCTCTTCAAATATGTCAACCAAATGAAACCAAATTTTCAGCTTTGACCAGTTTTCCAGATCTGTCGACCAACTTAAAAAATTGATATCTCCAGTTCTGATTGTCCGTTTGAGGAGTTTGAGTATTAGTTGGAAATATCTTGGAGTTATCTACAAGTTTCATGTTCTGACATTTCCGGTTTGAAGCCTCCAGAAGTGTCAGTTTTCGTTTTTGTGACTGCTGCTCGCAGTCAAGACAGATTTCAGTCTGTTGCTTTAAAGAACCGTTGCACCTGTGTTTGTGCGTGAAAGGCTTCATGTAGCTACTTGCTACGATCCTCCAGAAGTCCTTTACCATATTCTAAATTTTGTTTAGCATGGTTGTTCTGTTTGGAGCAATTTATGGGATTTTTCTTGCAAACTCTCCATAAATGGATGCTTACGGCCTTTCTTGCATTTCAATTCTGCCTTATGATAATGTTGTATCTTGGAGCTAACGGTGATGATATTGATTTGGCAGAATGCCGCCGCGTCGCCAGCCACCGCCACCATCCCCGTAGCACAATCTGGCGGAGGTGATGGCCAACCAGACAGATCTGCACAGGACCATCGCTCAGGCCGTCACCCAGCAGGGTGGCAATCGTCGGGGTCCACAGCCAGGCTGCACTTATGCAGACTTCCTGGACGTGTCAACTACACTACTGCAGAGGATGTTCCAGAGGGTGAGCATGTTCTTGCTAGTATGTTCTCTAGTACGTGTCAACTACACTACTGCAGAGCCCGTTGTTATCTTGTTCGATTCAGGTGCAACACATGAGTTCGTCAGTCTAGCTTGTACTCGACGACTTGGTTTTGTGATTTCTTCCTTGGAGACTCCATACATGATTAGTACCCCAGGAGGCCGTATTGTGACGAGGTAGATAGTGCGTAATGCTCCTCTTGATCTTGCTGGACAGATCTAGCTGACCCATCTCATTGTGCTGGATGGTCAGGGTTTAGATGTGATACTTGGTATGGGCTGGATAAGGGTCCAGAAGGCCGTGCTTGATACTTCTCTCCGTCTTGTTCACTTGGATTCTCCTATGCATGGCAAGACCACTCTTCAGCTATCTTTGTTGGCTCCAACGAAGCCCTCCTTTCACCAGGCCATTGGCAAGAGTCTAGAGGTGATACCTGTGGTGCGCGAGTACCCAGATGTGTTCCCAGCTGATTTGCCAGGCATGCCACCAGATCGAGATGTGGAGTTCCACATTGACTTACAGCCAGGCACAGCACCTATCTCCAGGAGACCATACAAGATGCCCCCTAATGAGCTAGCAGAGTTGAAGGTGCAGTTGAAGGAGCTTTTGGACAAGGGTTTCATTCGTCCAAGCTCTTCACCTTGGGATTGTCCAGCCTTGTTTGTGAAGAAGAAGGATCAGGCGCTCAGGCTATGTGTGGACTATAGGCCACTGAATGCTGTGACCATCAAGAACAAGTATCCTTTGCCCCGCATTGATATCTTGTTCGATCATCTAGCTAGAGCTAAGGTGTTCTCCAAGATTGATCTTCGTTCTGGGTATCATCAGATTATGATCCGTGCAGAGGACATTCCAAAGACTGCTTTCTCTACCAGATATGGACTCTATGAGTACTTGGTGATGTCTTTCGGTTTGACCAATGCACCTGCTTACTTCATGTACTTGATGAACTCAGTGTTCATGCTAGAGTTGGACAAGTTTGTCATGGTTTTCATTGACGACATCCTGATATATTCAGAGACAGAGGAGGAGCATGAGCAGCACCTCCGGATTGTGTTGCAGCGTCTGCGAGATCACCAGCTGTACGCTAAGTTCAGCAAGTGTGAGTTCTGGCTTAGCGAGGTGCCTTTTCTTAGCCATGTTATATCAGCCGAGGGCATTGCAGTTTATCCAAGCAAGGTGCAGGATGTTCTGGATTGGAGTGCACCTGGTACTGTCTCTCAGATTCGTAGCTTTTTGGGTTTGGCTGGTTATTACCGTCGGTTCATTCCGAACTTCTCTAAGATCTCCAAGCCCATTACTGAGTTGCTGAAGAAGAATGTGAGGTTTTGCGGAGCCCGCAGTGTGGGGAGGCGTTCCAGAATCTGAAGAAGCTTCTCACCACAGCTCTAGTTTTAGCTCAGCTGGATATCACCAAGCCATTTGATGTATACTGTGATGCTTCTGGTACTGGTCTTGGATGTGTGCTGATGCAGGATGGCAGGGTGATTGCTTATGTCTCTCGGCAGCTTAAGCGACATGAAGAGCATTCCCCCACCCATGATCTTGAGCTTGCAGCTGTCGTACTTGCTTTGAAAGTATGGCGGCATTACTTGTTGGAAAATCTGGTGCATATCTATACAAATCACAAGAGCCTCAAGTACATTTTCACTCAGTCAGATCTGAATATGCGTCAGAGGAGCCTTAAGTTTTTATTGCAGGTAGCACCTTTATCCCTGACTCTACGGGTGGAGGTGGACAGTGGGATGGCCAGCTTCCTTTTGGTTGGACAGCCTACTGCGAGACTGAGGAGTGATCTCCTCTCGAGTTCGCATCTTCATGGCTTTGGATGCGAATTCACTTGTATCGTGAGCGCGTGCGCTTGTATCTTTATTTCTTAGATTTATATCGTTGAACTTCCGCTGTGCTACTCGTTGTTTTAATTGGACTGATGTAATCACTTTAAGACTTAAATTGTGCTTTTTATATGTTGTACTGTTGTGTCCGTTCACCAACACTTCCGCCTCGATCCTGCGAAAAGCGGAGATGCTTTAGCTGGTATCAGAACCGTGTTGGGACAATACATCATATAAATGGCCTATTTTCGAAAAGCTAACCAAGTTGCGAGTGAGGAACAAAAAGCCCATTATAAGGATATTAGAGTAATTAGGTGGTAATAGGAGTTGATTGTTATTTTTCTGTAACGACGCACCGACGACCAGGTAAGAAGGTAAGGACCTGCATGGCTCCGGAGTTTGGTGGTGGAGTTTGTTCTGTTCCATGAGCCATCGAGTTCATGAGGCGAAGTTGCAGGTGTTGAGATGTGATTGAGCCATGCATTACACTTTATTGGAGTACGTCACCTGTGTAGGTTGGTTGAGGTGACGTTGTGTGCTTTCTGCAGGTACATTAACTTACGCGTAGATCGTGTAAAAAACGTTTGTTGAGTGCGACTTAGTTGCCACCGATGTCTACGGCCTGCTATATTGGGCACCTTTTTATTTGTGAGGACGTGCAGGAACGCGCATGCATTGCATATTTATCTTAAAACACTTCCACGAAATTCAGATCACCCAGAAATTTCAGACTGACAAGCTAACTTCAAAAATTCATAACTCCAAAACCGCTTGACCAAATTTGATGAACCAAGACTTTCTGGAAAGCTTAGAACGTGAACTAAAACTTTCCTTCAGAGTTCCACTTTCGATTCTGTCAGTATCCTCTTCAAATATGTCAACCAAATGAAACCAAATTTTCAGCTTTGACCAGTTTTCCAGATCTGTCGACCAACTTAAAAAATTGATATCTCCAGTTCTGATTGTCCGTTTGAGGAGTTTGAGTATTAGTTGGAAATATCTTGGAGTTATCTACAAGTTTCATGTTCTGACATTTCCGGTTTGAAGCCTCCAGAAGTGTCAGTTTTCGTTTTTGTGACTGCTGCTCGCAGTCAAGACAGATTTCAGTCTGTTGCTTTAAAGAACCGTTGCACCTGTGTTTGTGCGTGAAAGGCTTCATGTAGCTACTTGCTACGATCCTCCAGAAGTCCTTTACCATATTCTAAATTTTGTTTAGCATGGTTGTTCTGTTTGGAGCAATTTATGGGATTTTTCTTGCAAACTCTCCATAAATGGATGCTTACGGCCTTTCTTGCATTTCAATTCTGCCTTATGATAATGTTGTATCTTGGAGCTAACGGTGATGATATTGATTTGGCAGAATGCCGCCGCGTCGCCAGCCACCGCCA
Source organism: Eragrostis curvula (assembly GCA_007726485.1). Classification (NCBI taxonomy): domain Eukaryota; kingdom Viridiplantae; phylum Streptophyta; class Magnoliopsida; order Poales; family Poaceae; genus Eragrostis; species Eragrostis curvula. The sequence goes on from CM017440.1 coordinate 45,490,144, forward strand.
CCATCCCCGTAGCACAATCTGGCGGAGGTGATGGCCAACCAGACAGATCTGCACAGGACCATCGCTCAGGCCGTCACCCAGCAGGGTGGCAATCGTCGGGGTCCACAGCCAGGCTGCACTTATGCAGACTTCCTGGACGTGTCAACTACACTACTGCAGAGGATGTTCCAGAGGGTGAGCATGTTCTTGCTAGTATGTTCTCTAGTACGTGTCAACTACACTACTGCAGAGCCCGTTGTTATCTTGTTCGATTCAGGTGCAACACATGAGTTCGTCAGTCTAGCTTGTACTCGACGACTTGGTTTTGTGATTTCTTCCTTGGAGACTCCATACATGATTAGTACCCCAGGAGGCCGTATTGTGACGAGGTAGATAGTGCGTAATGCTCCTCTTGATCTTGCTGGACAGATCTAGCTGACCCATCTCATTGTGCTGGATGGTCAGGGTTTAGATGTGATACTTGGTATGGGCTGGATAAGGGTCCAGAAGGCCGTGCTTGATACTTCTCTCCGTCTTGTTCACTTGGATTCTCCTATGCATGGCAAGACCACTCTTCAGCTATCTTTGTTGGCTCCAACGAAGCCCTCCTTTCACCAGGCCATTGGCAAGAGTCTAGAGGTGATACCTGTGGTGCGCGAGTACCCAGATGTGTTCCCAGCTGATTTGCCAGGCATGCCACCAGATCGAGATGTGGAGTTCCACATTGACTTACAGCCAGGCACAGCACCTATCTCCAGGAGACCATACAAGATGCCCCCTAATGAGCTAGCAGAGTTGAAGGTGCAGTTGAAGGAGCTTTTGGACAAGGGTTTCATTCGTCCAAGCTCTTCACCTTGGGATTGTCCAGCCTTGTTTGTGAAGAAGAAGGATCAGGCGCTCAGGCTATGTGTGGACTATAGGCCACTGAATGCTGTGACCATCAAGAACAAGTATCCTTTGCCCCGCATTGATATCTTGTTCGATCATCTAGCTAGAGCTAAGGTGTTCTCCAAGATTGATCTTCGTTCTGGGTATCATCAGATTATGATCCGTGCAGAGGACATTCCAAAGACTGCTTTCTCTACCAGATATGGACTCTATGAGTACTTGGTGATGTCTTTCGGTTTGACCAATGCACCTGCTTACTTCATGTACTTGATGAACTCAGTGTTCATGCTAGAGTTGGACAAGTTTGTCATGGTTTTCATTGACGACATCCTGATATATTCAGAGACAGAGGAGGAGCATGAGCAGCACCTCCGGATTGTGTTGCAGCGTCTGCGAGATCACCAGCTGTACGCTAAGTTCAGCAAGTGTGAGTTCTGGCTTAGCGAGGTGCCTTTTCTTAGCCATGTTATATCAGCCGAGGGCATTGCAGTTTATCCAAGCAAGGTGCAGGATGTTCTGGATTGGAGTGCACCTGGTACTGTCTCTCAGATTCGTAGCTTTTTGGGTTTGGCTGGTTATTACCGTCGGTTCATTCCGAACTTCTCTAAGATCTCCAAGCCCATTACTGAGTTGCTGAAGAAGAATGTGAGGTTTTGCGGAGCCCGCAGTGTGGGGAGGCGTTCCAGAATCTGAAGAAGCTTCTCACCACAGCTCTAGTTTTAGCTCAGCTGGATATCACCAAGCCATTTGATGTATACTGTGATGCTTCTGGTACTGGTCTTGGATGTGTGCTGATGCAGGATGGCAGGGTGATTGCTTATGTCTCTCGGCAGCTTAAGCGACATGAAGAGCATTCCCCCACCCATGATCTTGAGCTTGCAGCTGTCGTACTTGCTTTGAAAGTATGGCGGCATTACTTGTTGGAAAATCTGGTGCATATCTATACAAATCACAAGAGCCTCAAGTACATTTTCACTCAGTCAGATCTGAATATGCGTCAGAGGAGCCTTAAGTTTTTATTGCAGGTAGCACCTTTATCCCTGACTCTACGGGTGGAGGTGGACAGTGGGATGGCCAGCTTCCTTTTGGTTGGACAGCCTACTGCGAGACTGAGGAGTGATCTCCTCTCGAGTTCGCATCTTCATGGCTTTGGATGCGAATTCACTTGTATCGTGAGCGCGTGCGCTTGTATCTTTATTTCTTAGATTTATATCGTTGAACTTCCGCTGTGCTACTCGTTGTTTTAATTGGACTAATGTAATCACTTTAAGACTTAAATTATGCTTTTTATATGTTATACTGTTGTGTCCGTTCACCGGCACTTCCGACTCGATCCTGCGAAAAGCGGAGACGCTTCGTAAATTATGTTTCCCAGCTCATCTTTTACGTATCCCAATGCGGTCGCATTTGGCACCGTACGTTAATCCACGTCAGTAAAAATAATCTTCACCGTCTGATGCAGCAGGAACGGTAAATAAGCAACGCTGACGTAGGGCATTGCGGGCAAAGAAATGGACCCTTCCCGAAAGTACCCGACCGTCCCAGAATCCTGCACGGTGCAGATCGCAATGGGCTGCGCGCTCAGAGGCAGAATGGGGAATGCATGGCTATGGCGTGCCACGACCAGGATGAACTCAGGAGGTGTTTGGTTCCATTTCTTTGGCGCAATCGTAAACGCAATCAGAATACACCGGTAACGCAAATGGAATGGGCGAATACGAGTTTTGTTTGGTTCGTCCTCGGTAACGAACCAGAATGGCTTGGAGAGAAGATTCATAGATGCTGAAGCTAAATCCTCATGGCACCACGTCCAGCTCCGTCCTCTAGATCGAAATAATGCCTGCAGCCCATCAGATACATCCATGAGAACGAGCATCGGGACGAGGATTGACCGCTGAAAGCACACCTTGCCAGTTAATGGCGGATCTTCTCGTGCATGGGCAGGCGGAGGGGGCGAGCTCGCAAGGGAGGAGAAAGGCAGGCGGAATTAGAGAGTGGGATTGATGGGAAGAGGCGGCGCTCGCGTTGCTAGCTAAGGTGCAGGGGAGGGGGAGGACCGCCGTCCACCGGTGGTCTGAGATTTCAAGCGGCGGCGGCGGCGGCGGTATCGATGCGATACCGGCCGTGGATGGGAGGAGTCGAAATTGAACAGGCCCGTATCCGATTGCGGGGTTACCGATTACAGAGGACGTGATACCAAACTTGTTTAACGGAATCGCATTGCGCGTGTAATCGAATTACGTTACAAAATGGCGAACCAAACACCTCCTCAGTCCCTCATAGTTAATACTACTGTAGTATTTTACAAACTTTGTCTGATGTATCTCTTACCATGCTACCCAAGCTTCAACCGGCCTAAAGCAACAATCAACTGTATGGTACCTCCTTTTTCCTTCTTCTTTTTTTAGTTTTCTTAATTACTGTGGCTTTGTATAACTAATTGAGCATAGACAAGTCTGTTTTTTTTCTCCTGCAGACCAATTCAAAGAGAACCACTAATGGTTAGACTTCCTATACACCACTGCCATCCGTGTGGTCCTTCACTGCCCTCAGGATCAATTTAATTATATCCCCACTCTGTTTTCCCGTTTTATTAAAACCACCTTGGTACTACATGACAACCATATGTATCTCTTAGTCAGTAAAAGTGTATTTAATTACGCCTTTGTGCAATTGAAGCATCTAAAGACATATTGATTTAAGCATTGCAAATGTTGCCGTTCATCATGGCATTCAAGTATTTGCATTGCAAATGAGTCAATTTTATTTGATTTCGATCTGTCTAAAACATGTGCTTATTTTATTGCCTGAAATATAATGTAGTTAAATGTTTTGTGGAATTTTACTACCTCTTCACTCGAACCCAAACCTGTCTGTAATGGTGAATAAGTAAGGAAGACGTCCTTATGATTTGAGCTTGCCGTGTTTTGCCATAGTGTATACCTAGTTTTCCTTCTGTTTGGAAAATGCCAATATGCTAAATTTCACACAACAGTTTATTCATTTATAGCTTGAAGGGTTAATGACATTTTTGAAAAAATATTTGATATATATTTCAATGTTTACGAGTCTAACATGCAGTTGTCCCTATATGGAAAATATATAAGATATTTGCTAGCAAATTTCTGTTTTTATAACATACTCAAATGGTCCAACCTGGCAGGCAATCAGGCGCGGCAAGACGCGCCATCATTCTAGTTTCTCTTTCCATACTCCATCCATGCCGACATTCATCGAAGCCGGATTATCTAATCTTGTGGTCACCGGCCGGAGAAGGGAGACTCCAAGAGAGAGAGAGAGAGAGAGAGAGAGAGAGAGAGATTGTAATGGAAAGGGTGGGTCATCCATGTCAGATCCGAGTCAGCCAGCAACGTGCTACACTGCTTTCAGTCAGGTACGAGACAAAGTCTAAATATGGTATTGTGACACGAGGGACTAATCATATGTGGTTTTGAAGATGCGGGGCCAATGTTAGAGCATTGCAAGACATAAGGGACTAGAGGTGAATTTTTCCATTTCAGCCGTTGGATCCAATCAGATCAACGCCGCCAATCAGATCCCTACCTCTATCTTTATGTTATACCTTCCTTTAACCCTACCCTCTATCTTTCACCTAGCTATTCCATCGGCCGCCACCACTCTCCTCTTTTCCCAATACCAGCAACCCCTTCGGATGCTCTAGGCTCCACCCATACCTCGATTGGGTCTGAAGGTTGCGCCGCCGCCGCCGCCGATGCCCTAGGCCCCACCCGTACCTCGATTTTGCATCTTCACCAAACACTATGAGGTTGTCACTCTATTTACTCAAAACTACTTTTCATGGTATCGTCCTCCCACTTTACAGCAGGCCCTCTTGCCACCATCATCTCTCCTGCAGGTATTTTGGAATTCCCGTAAGCCCAAACATGTAATTCTTTCACCTAATATCTAAATGTATCGAAGTCCCAATTTCTTGTGAATTTATTTAGTGACCCCCCATCTCCATAGATCCATACCCTAGGGTGTTTCCAGCACCATTGTCTGCTGCCATATTCGATCATCACCTCTTCCTTCTATTTCCTTTCTCCTCACCATCCCTGCTGCTATCTGAACAACCCAATAGACACTGCTCTGGTGCCCACTGAACATGTCCTCCATCAGTCGGAATTTCCGACCACCACTACCGAGTCCCTCTGTATTGTTGGCTCCCGGATCAAAAAATTAACTAAAAATTCTTCCTGCCTTTCAGATAAGGTGTGTTAGGAGTGTAAAGTGATCGATGTAGCGAGATGTGATTTAGTTTTTTAATAATATCTTTACTCGCATGTTCTGCTACAGGGACAAGCTCCGATGAGGGTAGGGACAGCAGCACCATGGGCTTCAAGGATGTATTGTCGCATTGATCGACTTAGCACCCTTCCAGATGAGATCCTCCAGCAGATCCTCTCATTCCTACCAGCGCAGGAGGCCGTGCGGACATGTGTACTTGCCCAGAGCTGGCGTCATGTCTGGAAGCTCACAAGGCAATTGCGCATCACTGGCATCTTGACACGAGCATCTGTGCTCGGGGTCCGAAAGTTTGTGAGGCACATATTTCTCCTTCGCTTCCTTAATCTCACTAAGGCTCCCCTCGATTTGTGTGAGATCATTTTCCATGAATTTGATGATGAGGACATAACGTTCATGAACATCTGGATCAAATGGGCCATTATGTGCAAAATTCAAACATTCCATCTTGACCTATTCCGGAACGAGCATGATTTCCCATGGTTTGAGGTAGATGACGAGCCCCTGATCTCCTCCTACCTCACAAAGATACAGCTTAGTGGCATAATGTTAAGTGAAAGTTTCGCTGACTTTTCGAGGTGCCCAGTGTTGCAAGACCTACAGATTATCAGATGTGACCTATCGGAAGTCAGGAAGTTGATGTCCTCATCGCTTAAATGTTTGGTCATCACAGAATGCACCTCTGCACAAAACTCACGCCTTCGTATTTGGGTTCCGCATTTGGTGTCACTACATCTAGATGAACCATCCATGGATAGAACTCCCTTGCTTGAGAGCATGCCAGAATTAGTGGAGGCATATGTCAAAACTTATTACTGGAACATGGACTCTTGCTCTTGCTGTGAATCCATGGATTGTAACCACATTATGGGAGCTAGCAGCTTTTCAGATAGTGATACTGACGACGATTTTGAAGTACATTCTAGTGATGATGCTGACAAAGATATCATGAAGAGTGTGCTTCTTGGAGGTTTATCACAAGCAACGAATTTAACGTTGTTATCAGGCGACACAATGGTATACACACTTGAACTTCTGTCATGTTTTTAAATCATCATATACGTTTTCATTGTGTTTGCAGAAATTAAGAATCCATAAACCTTTTATTTTGTAGTATATTTTTAGAAGAGACTTGAGATGGTGCCCCACATTTTTTAAGTTGAAGTCCCTGTTACTCAATGACTACTGGTGTGAGGCCGCTGATTGCCGTGCATTAGCTTGTATTCTTCAGCATGCACCAGTTCTTGAGAAGCTTAGCATTATATTTTCTGACAAGGTACATATTTTGATTGTTGCACTGCAAAACTATTGTAAATTATTGGTTGATCTTGGTGCCATATACAATTTTACTGCAGGTTGATCCCAACTATAAAGTAGAAATCAAAGGATGCCTTGATGACGGAGCAATGAAGAGATCCCTTACAATATCAGAGTACCTTAAGATTATTGAAGTCAAATGCAACGTAGTCAATGAGAGGTTTCTCAAGCTTTTAAAATTTCTGCAGTCTTCGCTTAACATATGTAAGCTAGCTAGTAACTGTACTATCCTTATTTTACATTTCTGCATTGAATATTTCATGACTGCGCCGAAAACAATGAATATTTTATTTAACAATTGAATCTTGTGCAATGCATATATATATAGTTTATTTTTAGACTGTATACAAAAATGGCTGATCCTGTGTACACCGTAATACTTCTCATACTGATTTCCATCCGTATTTATGACTATCAGTGAACAGAATGAACGGTGAGAAATAGACGCCTACAATTGTTAAAAGTAATCAATTTTTTCTTTACATGTTGTGTACTGAGGTACTTTAGAATATGCTTGTTAATATGAATTGTAATATTTGTTAGTGACATAGGTCTAACATATAAGTTTGAGATGAAATACTCCTGAGTGATACTAGATCATATTATCTGTCTCATAATAATGGTTCTAGGTAGGTTAAAAAAGGGTTCTAGGTTTAATCATTGTCAAACTTTAAGCTTTAAGAAAAAAGCTAATAAATAGTATAAACCTTTACCAACCTATAAACCATTATATTTGAGGACAGATGAGCTACAACGTTTTGCCTTGCTGATTACCAATATGCCTGCAAACCAGTAAGAAAATATTATTTATTTTTATTCATCTTTTAGTTCTCGTGCAGTACAACAATAACTTTTTCCTTTGTCTTCCATCGTAAAAAAACTTTTTCCTTTGTGAATCCTGTATGAGAATCACTTGGAACGTTTTAATATATACCTGAAATTGTTATTTCAGGATCAAATTATTAGGCTATCATCAGTTGTGGGCCATAATACTTTCCATCTAATAAGTTTATATCACAAAGTGCCAATTAATACACTGTGCATGCAGTTGTGATGGAAGTAAAAAAATTAATTTATTGCTACTGTAGAAAATCAGATGTCTGGCTTCGGGATCCTTTTGCTCTGAAGATTGTTAAAATGAATGAATATGGTTTAGTCATGGAAAATCTGAAAACTCATTGTTTTCTCCATACTTTCTTACAGGTTTCTATTCTGAACAATAGAAAGGCTTCAGCTGAAGTGGTATTAATTTACATCTCTTCGCAAAAATTGTCAACGAGTTGTTAAATACCTAGACGGTTTGCAAACCTCTGTTATGCTGCAACATTTTTTCTTATGGGGGAACAGGTCTGCACTATACTTCTATTGGCTTGTGTGACGCGGGGATGACTGATTACAGTGGGTGTGTGGTTGGTGTGGCAGACTGTTGTACCTGAATGTTGCTGCTTCAACAACAATGTCTCTGTTTTTGTCCTCCAACTGTTCTTCCTCGATCTCTCTCTAGTTGTCCGGTCTTGCAGCTGCATGCCATCTCAAACCCGACATTTTCTGTTCAGTTGCAAAACGGACCTTTTGATAAATTGTGCCAACACTGGAAGGAACAGAGGGAAGTTACCAGGGTGCTCGACTAGCCATAATTTGACGCAATACCTATTCTGCTGGCAGCCGAGAAATTCTCCCCAGCAAGTGCCGACTCAGGAGACATCGTCCCATGCGTGGATCCATTCCCATGCTTACGCGGTGGGCCTGTGGAGTAACTAATGTGCCTGAACCTCCTGGACAACCAGACAGGGAGACTTCTGGCGAGTCCTGGACCACCTGCTTCTATGGACACTTGTTGCTCCACTGTGATCATGTTCGACATAAGTGTCGACGACCCATGTCACCCTTTGGATTTGGCAGAGGGTGGAGGGGTTAGAGAGGTTTCGTGATTCGGGGTGGTTCCTCTCTCTCCGCCGGCTGTACAGGAGGTTCAGGACCACCCTGGCAAGGCGATAGGTTCTGTAGGAGATGCATCATGTTATTATATATAGTGCAGTGGTTTGCGGCGGATGCGTGTGGCAGCCAGTGCAGGCGATTGGGGTGGGGGGGGGGGGGGGGGGGGGGGGGGGGGGGGGGGGTGTTAAGGTGGCGTGGATGCGTTGGCCAGATTAAGATATTATGTCATGGATAGTGACTTTTATTCTAGACACGTGAACTTGATAAGACTGTGTCTATAGATTTCATATTTTTCATTGTCAACAAAAAAAAGAATTCTCATTACTAAAATAAAAGTCCAATTTTGTTCCCATCGCATTTCCTGTCTGCTATACTCAGCTGCTGTTGGGCAAGTTCGCGCTCATGATACAAAGAGCAAAATGACACCATTAATATGAAAAGCACAGATGAAAAATTATTATGTAAAATTAATACCCTTTGTCTTTACCAAAATCAATTACCAGTGATTGTTCCTGAAGGTTTAGATCCACCACGAAACATAATCAAATTTTTATTCCTATATTAAATTATATAAAATGCAGTGTTAAAAATAAATATTGCAACAACATTCGTAAGCATCTTCAAAAACTGTTTGCTAGCCTGCGACTTTGCACAAGTTGATGGACTAGTTCCCTTAAAATTGTTGTTGTCCGATAATCATGCATGTACCAACCGTAAGCTCTTAGTCACCAGGGAAATCTTACCCCTCTAACCATACATAGTTGATGCAGCTTATCCAATGTTTCAAAAAAGATGCCAAATGGAAAAGTATTCTGGTTTTATTAGCAAGCTAACCACACCTCAATTAACAACTTGATTGGACGATTTGGGAGGGCCACAGCAGCAGTAGTATCTCCCATTATCAACCTTGCATTTTGCCCCTTTTGGATTGTAGCCCAAATAGCCGCACACATCATAGCACTCTTCGTCTGTGCAGGACCTAATCAGGGCACACGCCGGAATCAGTGTCTTCACTTCCTGTGGAACGCTAGCAGCGTCCACAACCACATCTGTAACGACAAGAGTTGCCATCAGCAGGGGCGCGACTATTAACACAATGGTCTTCATGGAGAACACTGCAGAGATGAGGTATTATTGGCTTCTTGATGCTGTGTTTGCCGGTGGCGTGCCTTTCTTATATAGACTTATCACGAGAAAACTGTTCTTGAGTAATCAATTCCTGCCATTTTTTTGGCTCCTGCATTACTGCCGTTGCTGAATGTACTAAGGAAGTAATTTATTGTGACATTACAACAATCTCTATATTGCAACCATATTTTCAGGTGCATTTTATTGGATACTAAAATACTATGTTTGTCACTATGGTAAGACATCTTCAAGAGTATTTACCTACGGACGCCTAATTATTTAAATTCATTTGGCCCTGTCATTGGAAGCACGCACAGAATAGAAGTATCTCCATGCGCAACATGAGGCACCTACAAACACCGAACGCCCATGGGCCCGCACAGCCACACCCCACGGGCCACCGCTCAGAGCTGCTTCATTCTAGAGTTAATTGCATGGGAGGGCCAACAACTTGTGCGATGAGTCAAGATTTGTCTGAAAACTTAACAATGGTGCGCACGTCTACGAAGTCGGTTTAGGTTACCAGCACATAAAGGGCTTGAACATGCTTCTGTGGCATCTTGCCTATTTACTTGGTTGACCATTATTTTGCATATAACCCTCTACCACTCTACCCATTTGCTTGGCTGCATGCTTTCACCTACTTCACATTACAAGTTTTGGTCGTCGCATTGTGCTGTCTCTATCGTGGTCATCAAAAGGTTTGTTCAAGAAGCTCTTGAGAACAATTGTTCAAGAAGAAACCATGATCTTTAAGTATTGTTTTGTAAAAATAAAATGAAAACAAGTTTGTGGATGTACTTGCACTAGTGTTATGTTGTTGGACATATCTGCTCCCACTTTGCGAATTGTTGGACCTCCAAAATACAATTTTGCATCGTGGGTCGAGACTTCCAATTTACTCATCATTGGAGGTCCAAAACAATATTCGCCGGTTGGCCATAAAAGGATCTACTTAAACAAGTTACTCCCCCCCCCCCCCCCCCTCTCTCTCTCTCTCTCTCTCTAACCTATCCCCTCTCTGCTAGCCCATTGTAACATCCCAACCTGGAATACGGCTCCAGGCCCGTACACCTGTAGTGCGGGCCCCACCTTACAGTAATAACTCTTACGCTTTCGTCCTCGCTTCGCGTAAAAGGGTTAACCCGGTTATTACTGCATTTCCGGACTGAGCTTTTAAGCTGGTCTTGCTCCACACCATCTACCGATATGGGACTAATTCTCGACGCTGCAGTGCTTCCCGCTGCTACAGTAGCCATCGTGCTACAGTTCCCCGAACACACATGCACCCGCTTTTGGGCCGAAATTCTCTTGGGCTGGGCCAGGATCTCACAATCCTCCCCCCTTTAGAACTCGACGTCCTCGTCGAGCAGCGGATCAGCTTACCCCCTGACTCCTTGAGTCATCCAGGGGACAGTAGATACAGGATTGCACCTTCCGGGCCACGTCCAGCACCTGTCATGCCGTGTCCCGGCTCGTGGGCCCACGCGCCATGAACCCCGTGACTGCGCCCGTGACACAGCGAAGGTCGGCTCTGATACCATTCTGTAACATCCCAGCCTGGAATACGGCTCCAGGCCCGTACACCTGTAGTGCGGGCCCCACCTTACAGTAATAACTCTTGCGCTTTCGTCATCGCTTCGCGTAAAAGGGTTAACCCGGTTATTACTGCATTTCCGGATTGGGCTTTTAAGATGGTCTTGCTCCACACCATCTACCGATATGGGACTAATTCGCGACGCTACAGTGCTTCGTGCTGCTACAGTAGCCATCGTGCTACAGTACCCCGAACACACATGCACCCGCTTTTGGGCCCAAATTCTCTTGGGCTGGGCCAGGATCTCACACAAGCTCTTTGTGGAGGCCACTCCTAGTGGCGACGGTACGGATTGTCTACCAGCAATACTGGGAAGCTGCGGCATACACAACAAAACATGTTATGGTTCTATCTCTATCAGGCATGTAAAGAAGCTGCCATGGAAGAGAAGGTTGATGGAACTTCTCTTCTCCACACCTAACCAAATGAAGCTCTGTTCAAATGTGGCAAGCAATTCTCGATAAAGATGTGCTCAAGCTCTCGTGTCCAGTCACCAACACTGAAGTATTCATCTCCAGGAGCTGGATTAATGGAGAAATGGTGCCTGCAAACACAGAGTGGTGGCAATTAAGTTATTATACAAAAATAAGAGAATGCCAATGAGACACAGATAGAAAATCATACAAACCATTCAAACAGATATATCAATAGACACTGAGGAAATATGTATTGTCCACTTTCCACTTCTGTATCGAAATCTATAGAGGTGTGACATTATCGTTGTCAATACACTTCCAAGTAGAAGTCGCACCTGAATAATTAAAAGTTTCTTAAGAAACATTGATCTTTTAAATGAGTAAGTTCCGCTTATGCAAGATTTTTACTTGCTACGGCAGTCTAATGCAATCTTGCAGTACATAATGCAAAATGATTTTTTTTTAAAGAGACGGTTCCTAAATGTTTTTTCCCCACCTACATTACTGAAAGGATCAAACCATATGAAAAATAGTTGAAACGCATCTGTCCTGTCACGTTATTTGCGATAAGCAAAGTATCACTGTATCCTTAGAGACAATTAGACCTCCTGATATGGAGAAAGATAAAAAAATAATAGGCATATATACTGTGGTAGGCAGAAGAGTAACCATGACAGAATAAGCATATAAAGAAACAATAAAAAATCATGGACCTTGGAGGCATGAAATTTGTTAGAGAGCAATAAGCAATATCTAATGGTAGACAAATAGTGCTATATTAAGAAAGGATGGAATAAATCTCGTGAAAAAAATGGAACAAGTGCAAGTACATATTTCCTTCAGAAATTTTACAGCGTAATGAATCGCAGGCTGGTCTCATTCCATCAAATAGGTGAATCTGAGTCACTAGTACCTGACAGATAAACACATGGTGCTTAATTGTTAGCAAGGTATTGATCAGAGCAATATTTGCTTGCAAGTGAAAATGAACAAAACATGGAAAATTAAAACTGAGTTCATGCACCAGCAAAAATATTAAGCAACACATGTGCTTCTATGTGAGAACTATAAACTAGTGTCACATTAGCGTGATAACATTTGTTATAAATCAGCTCTATGGCAAACTGGGTAGCCATATATTAATTCTAACTAAAACATACAAAGTGTTACTATTCAAATATATGATAAAGGTTTGAGCTACGTAGCCCTTCCTTTGTTTTCTTGGCTGCCAAACTATTCGTGTACATATCAAGGGAAACAAAATAGGAAAATTATATGAGACCGAAAGCTAGGGAAGTAAACTTTATGCAGGGCCATGTATACTCTGAAAAGAACTGATCATTGAATGAAGACAGGAACAACCATACAACAGCATTGCTAATATGGGCATTAGAGCTATTTTCCACCAACCAACAAAAAACACTGATGAGGCAGTAAAGCATGGAGGTAATACAAATCATCAGTTAACAAATATTTGAGTATCATAAGTGAATGAAAGGCGGCGATAAATAAAAGTTTAGAGATCATTGTAGTGCTGCTTGGAAAGTCACAGATGATATATCTATCTCTGCGCCATTGTGTTGAGAGATTAAACTCAAAATCATGAACAGGCAGGACTTTTAAAAAAAACAGATCCCACACACACACACAAAAAAAAAAACATCATACACAAGCTGAAAATATGGCTTTAAACCAGGTAAATAAACAACCACTGAAAACCGACAATTCAAAGTTGCATAAAAACCTGAAACGAAACATAAACATACTACAGTACAAAGTTGAATTTAAGTTACAACCAGGTGAACATATTACAGGCATTTGAGCTTACCTGTTCATCTGGCAACCAATTTCAACAGTGATGCCAAATCACCTTTGCAAAACTTATACCTAAAGCATTCTTCATGAACCTGGGAAAAAAAGTACCCATGTGTTATTGCACAGCTCACAATCCAGGCTATCTGTTGTAGACCACAGTAATCGGAATGGATGGTCAGGTTCTTCTTTATGCAAAACTTAATTAAATATTACAGTATAGCGCAAAAAAAAATCAATTACATTAATTTGAAAAACTTCAAGTGGTAAAGATCTAGAGATATAAAAACATCAAGAATCACCAACTTAAGTCACTATGTTTTTTCTTTCCGTACTATATCACGCGGCAAGGAAATACCAAACCAGGGAGCAGTATCGTGCAACCATTTCCATTTAAATCTGGAACCACCTAATGCTGCCACAATACAGTATCGACATTGACATCTTATAAAATGAGCATAGGCATGTAAAGCTCCCTCCGAGCTCCCTCCGAGCGATTCGGGCGGCGACCTCACTCCGCCGCCAGTAGCGCCTCCCTCCTCCCTCCCCCACCCGGTCGTCGCCGGAGTTGCTTGCCGGAACAACCCGTGACAGCAGCGATGATGGCGGTGGCGGGGAGATTCGCTTTCACCTCACCTCTCCCAGCCCTTACCGCTCCTTCCTAAATAAGATCGATGCGAGTGCTGGCTGCGACCCGGTCCCGGCGGCGGCGATATCTGGCTGCGACTCAGCGACGATGTGCGCCCTTCGTCCTTCGATCTGGGATTCCGCGTCGTCCTCGGCAGTGTGTGTGGCCGGATCAGCTGCGGTGTGAGTCCACATCTTGCAATCGATCTAGAGGCTGGGCTTCCGTGGCGCGTGGATCCGTGGGCGATTGGCTGCCCCGGTGGTGGCCAGGTCCTTGCGCGTGGAGATGTACAGCAGCCTCGGCGGCGGCGGTCTCGTCTTGCGTGTGCCTCGTCTGTCACGGTCCCGGTGGCCGCATCCACGAGATTCCCCGCCACGGTGGCGCAGTGGAGATTGTCACAGCGGCGCGTGTGCGCTGGCCCGGCGTGCGGCTCTGTGACATGCGCGGGCAAGGTCAGTTGCAGCGATCTGGATGCAGGAGCCATTTACAAGGCTAATCCCATTGAATTCTCCTCCACTGGATAAGTTTTGAGGCCAGATGACGTCTAGTTGCATTGCAATAGTGCTGGACATGACAGCCTCCCGTATGCATGTCACCATGCTTGGATATCCCCATGTACGATCCAATTCTAAGCTGTCTGCTGTCGTCGCACATCCTCGGTGAGATCTCAAATGAGTCTGATGTGATGTTGCAATGGCATTCGATGACATCAAATTGGATTTGTGCAAGGAATGTTAGGTTTTGAAGGTGAAAGTCCCGTATTATCAGGGTCTAATGTGCAAGGAATGTTGTTGTTTTGCCAGGCGCTTTGGTTCAGCGACAAAGAAGACGTAGCACAATGGTCGACTTTGACAAGTCTGGAGGTAGCGCTCGATCCAGGGATATGCATCTAGTGATGAGAGGCTTTCTTTCTTTTTGTGTGTGTTTGTGTGCGCTCTTTTTCCCTAGGCCTGTGTGCAATATGGAAGAGAGCTTGTTCTTATGTTATAATCATAGCTATATGCATCATTTTGATGCAGAGGCTGGAATATCAATATATTCCCGCTTCTAAAAAAAAAGGCATGTAAAGCAATTTTAGGAAACACAGAAAAACATGGTAACTTTATATGGCACCAGCCATCTCCACTAACAAACCATCAGGAGCCCTAACTTTCCACTCGGCTGTGCAGCTAAGCGCCTTTTTTAGTATTGTTAAACAAAGTAAAATGCAAAAAACTCAAAACCATACCTGGTTGGGATAATTGCCTATCTGTAGTCATTTGCACAAATCAAAAAACATCTCTCTCGCCCACATGGGACTACAGCCTGCAATTCATTTTCTTTTAGCCTCCTAAGTAACCTGGTCCTTCAGCTATATTGGAATGCAAGCCACCAAGGGCATGCAGTACATTTAGGCGAGACATACTGTCATACCCCATTTTCTGAGGTACTTGAATACACCGTATCAGTCCCTGGATCAGACGCTGATACGGCCATTCTCACAGATTGGCAATTCAGAGAACATACCTTTTATTTATTACCGAAGATCATTACAAGCCTTTATATTACATAAAGGTCTTTGAAACGGCCAGAGGCCTTACAACTCCACACATTACATCAAGACGGCCGTTGCTGGGAAGCAGCAACGCCACACTTTATTCTACGCAACGGACGGCGGCAGCGGATCCACTCCACAGGCAGCCTTGCGCTGGACGACCCTAATCTTCTTCGCCATCGCCCTGAAAGTCGTATTCTGGTTCTTCCTCTGAAGAGGGGATAGAGATAGGGGGGTGAGTACATAAGGTACTCAGCAAGTCCTAACACAAGGGTGACTCACATGCAAGGGTATTGTCAAGGTGTAGGCTGAAGGTTTTATCAATCGGCCGGAAAGCCAATTTTTGATGCAGGGGTTTGTTTTGAAAATCAAAACAATTTTGCAAATGCTCTAAGTCAAGGTTATTGAGATTTAGTGGGGTTGTGGCCCTGGGGGAGAATAAATCCTTCCCGCCAGTTCCCAAATTTTAGTCGCTGGCAGGCAACCAGCACACGGCTCCGAACCGGCGTTTTTCCGAAAACACACACGCCAAGGAGAACTCACGCCAAAGTCTAATCATGTGACGGCCATGGCTTTCGCGTTGTCCAAAACCGTGGAACACGGCTATCCGGATAGATTCTTATCCTCTGCAGAGGGTGTACACTTTTCCCACGAGGGGTGCCAGACCTTCCCACCGTCGTGGGTCGGTAAGACACGCTAATGGTCCCGTACCTGCCTAGAGTCACCACGGTACCACCTCGGAAATTCCGCGACCAGGGGCTTCATATATAATAATCATAATCATGGCCAAAGACGAACAACTCCTCCTGCCGGATCCGACGCCAATATCGTCAAGACCTTCTCCTGGCTTCCGATTGCAACTCCCTGCCTCCTGGTGGTACCGGGCGATCGCTAGTAGGGTGTGGTTCCAAACTCCCCCCATAAAGGAGCCTCGTGGTTGTACTGTGTGCTAGGCCAGACGGTACACGAACCGGTCCTTATACGACCGAAGCAAGCATCTTCAATAGCTACCCTCCAATGAGGGATAGCGTCCCAGAGATAGCCTCCCCACTGAGGACTACCTCGCTTGCTCCCGTCTAAAATATAACCCCCACTATGGGTTTTCTTACTAATCCCACCCCTTTTATTTCACACACACATCACCAAGTCACACACACATTTTCACACAAAAACATGTGAAGCATATTATTAATTAATACAGTGTAATAACCTAAGCGGCAAAATTATCCAACAAGTCATTAAAGATTAATGATGTTGGGACCTAGGGCTAACAAGGATTAAGGATAACAATAATCAAGGCATGGCTTAACCAATATTAGGTTACTCTAGCATTTAAATCATTTTAAATGACAATGCATGTTTAATTTGCAAACAAGCTCTAAATGGGATATTTTGTAAACATAGGATCAATATGATCAAGGTGGTTAGGACTTGCCTTCACCAAAATCTTCTTCCTCTAATCCTTCCTCGTAGTCGGGGTCCTCGTACTCCTCCTCGTCGACTTGATTATCTAACGAACAAATAAAAGAAAAACTAAATCTACCGCTTCACACAATTAAACAATCATCGAAATAAAATGAAATAAAATACCAAAAATGACACAAGGAGGATGGCTCTGGTGTGGTTGGATAGAGTGTGATTTTAGATGAATTTTGGCGTAGGAATCATTTGATTTGGATTTAAAACGGAAAAGATATTGATATTTGAAGGTAAAGGATTATATTGGAATTAGGGGAGATTAATTTAATGCAAGTATAATCTTCACCCAAATTTTCCAGAGGTGCACAAGGGTTGTAAAATGGTTAGAAATGATTTTGGGAATTTTTGGATATTTTTGGAGATTTTTCTGACATTGGAATAGTGCTCGAAATTCATTTTTGTGTACACTAGTGTGTGGCCTTAGCATTTCTGTGCGCGTATGAGAGGCTGACATGTGGGCCTGTGGGGCCGGGGGCCCCTGGCTGCCACTGTTCCGTGGACTTGGTCCACAGAGGCGTGGACCGGGCTTGGGTGAGTGTGTGGTGCACGTGGACCGCGTGCACCACGTGTGCGTGTTGCGTGGCGGGGTGAGCCGACGCGGCGCCGACGTGGACGCCACGCGGGCTCGACGCGGCTCGGCAGCGCCGACGCGGCGGAGGCGAGGGAAAAGTTCCCCGCCTCGCCGGAGAGCTCGCCGACGAGCGCCGGGGACGGCGGATGGGAAAAGGGAGCGGACGCCGGTGGCCTATGAGCGACGGCGAGGCTGGCGGTGGTTCATGTGCACGTGCGCGAGGTGTGTAGCGGCGGCGCGACGCGGCCGGAGCGCGGTGGCGCATCGGCGCGCGCGGTGAAGTGCGCGCGCGAGTGCGCGGGCACGAGTTGGTGAAGGGGAGAGGGGGCGCGCGAGTGAGGGGGTCGCGTGTGGGTGCTCGGTTGGACCGGGGAGAGTTCCACGGCGGCCGGAGACGAAGAGGAAGAGGGTGGCGCGGGTGATGCTCGGTGCGGGAGGACTCAGGTGCGCGCGGAGGGGAAAGAGAGGGCGCTAGAGGTGCGGAGGGAAGTGAGGAAGCTCACCTCGAGCTCGGAGGAGAGAGGGAAGTGGCGGAGGCGGCGGATTTGGGTTCACCGGAGTTGAGGCCGGGGTTGGGGAAAAGTGGAAATGGAGTTCGTGTGCGCGAGGGGAGTGATTGTGAGAGCGAAATGGTGAGAAGGAAGTCACGGTGCTTCTTTTATAGACGCTCGGAGGCGGTGGAG
Source organism: Eragrostis curvula (assembly GCA_007726485.1). NCBI lineage: Eukaryota > Viridiplantae > Streptophyta > Magnoliopsida > Poales > Poaceae > Eragrostis > Eragrostis curvula. The sequence goes on from CM017440.1 coordinate 45,508,380, forward strand.
GTGACCGGAAATATCCCGAGTTCGCCGGGATATTTCCCGCCGGAGCATCGCGTGCTCACGACGCGGTGTGGGGGACGGAAGTTGAGACGCGGCCACGTGGTGAGGAGGGAGAGAGGGGCCTGGGCGCGCGGTGGCTCGGGGCTGCGTCGTTTTGACGCCGTGGCTTCGCGGAGCTCGGGCTCGCCGGAGTAATGGCGGGGCAGCTCGTGCTCCGCGTTGCCGGCTTGACCGGGGGAAGGGAAGGAGGGGCCCCGGGCAAGAGGAGCGCGGGAGTGAGCGAGGGGGGGGGGACGCGTGGGCGGCAGCGGTGGCAGGCGACAGCGGGGGAAGTAATTCCCGGCCGGCACGCCGGCCGGTCGGGCAGCGCGAGGAAGACGAAGGCCGCGGGCCCGCTCGTCAGCGACGGCGCGCGAGGGAACGGGCCGGGCGCGGCGCGGGAGTTGCTGGGCCGGGGCGCGCGGGCGGCCCAGCGCGGCGCGGGAGTGGGAAAAGGAAAGAAGAAATGGGCCGGGCGCGTAGAAAAGGAGGAAGGCGGCCCGATAGAGAAAGAATGGCTTTTCTTTTTCCAGATTTGGAGTTTGGATGGAATTTTAAAGGAGTTTGAATTCAAATTTGGAAAGGGATTTCAACACTCACTCAAACAATTGAAATAAAGGCAATAAAACTGCAGATATGCACATGAGTGTTCATGCATGGTTTTAATTTCGAGAAAATTCAATTGAGCTCTATTTAAGTCTAGTTAATTGTTTTAAGTTTGAAAATTCTAAAATTTCAAATTTTAGGTTTTGTCGCCATGGTCAAAATTACGGGTACTACAGACCTACCCCCCTTAAACAGAATCTCGTCCTCGAGATTCCGACTCGTTCTCGAATAGGTACGGGAACTCCTTCTTCAGGTCATCTTCTCGCTCCCATGTGGCCTCTGCCTCTGTGTGATTACTCCATTGCACTCGGCAAAATCTTATGGCCTTCCTTCTTGTCAGTCGAGTAGCAACATCCAATATCTTTATGGGTCTTTCCTGATATCGGAGATCGGGCTGGAGGTCCATCACTTCAGTGGGTACTACTTCCTCTGGAACTCTCAGACATTTCTTTAGTTGCGAGACATGGAAGACGTTATGCACGTCAGACATCTCCTCAGGAAGTTCAAGGCGGTACGCCACTTTTCCGATCTTCTTAAGTATCTTGAACGGTCCAATGTACCTCGGGGCTAACTTTCCCCTGATTTGAAATCTTCGTGTACCTCGAATGGGTGATACCTTGAGATACACATAATCCCCTTGTTCAAAACTCAAATCTCTACGCCTTGTGTCCGCGTAGCTCTTCTGCCTGCTCTGGGCTACTTTTAAATTCTCTCTGATCTGTGCCACTTTCTCTTCGGCATCCTTAATAATGGCAGGTCCAAAGAATGACCTTTCTCCTACCTCTGACCACATTAGTGGTGTTCTGCACTTTCTGCCGTATAATGCCTCGAATGGCGACATTTGCAGGCTTGTTTGGTAGCTATTGTTGTAGGAGAATTCGGCGAATGCTAAACTCTTTTCCCAGTCTTTTCCATAGACTAGGACACATGCTCTCAGCATATCTTCCAGGATTTGGTTTACTCTTTCCGTCTGTCCATCTGTCTGGGGATGGTATGCAGAGCTATAGTCTAACTTGGTTCTTAGCAACCCATGTAGGCTCTTCCAAAATCTGGAAGTGAACTGTGAGCCTCTATCAGACACTATTCTGCTCGGAACTCCATGTAGCTTGAGGATGTGGTCCACATAGAGCTGAGCGTACTTGTCCGCTCTGTAATTTGCCTTGACTGGTATAAAATGGGCGACCTTAGTCAGGCGATCCACTACGACCCATATTGAGTTATTTCCTTTCGGGGTCCTGGGCAAACCTACGATGAAATCCATGCTGATCTCATCCCACTTCCACACTGGGACATGTAGTGGTTGTAGTAATCCTGCGGGTCTCTGATGTTCTGCTTTTACTCTCTGACATACGTCACATCTGGCTACAAACTCTGCAATGTCTCTCTTCATACCAATCCACCAATATTTCTGCTTCAAATCCGAGTACATCTTGGTACATCCAGGGTGGATGGAGTAGGCAGAGTTATGTGCCTCATCCAGAATGAGTTGTCGATAGCCACCCACACTTGGTACGCAGATTCGATCTTTGTACCATAGGGTTCCCTGATTATCAACTCGAAATCCAGGGGCTTTGTCTTCTCCTGTCTTTCTCTTAAGATCCAGTATTTCCTCATCTGTCTCCTGAGCTGTGCGTATTTGGCTCTCCAGGGTTGGTTCTACACACAGCGTGTTCAGCTGGCCTGGCTGGGCGATGTGTAGGTTTAACTTTTCCATCTCTGCTTGTAACTCAGGCCTCCTTTTGGGGATTCTGACACGGTGTCGTGGTGCCTTGCGACTCAGTGCATCTGCCACTACATTGGCTTTGCCTGGATGATAGTGTATTTCCAAGTTGTAATCCTTAATCAACTCCAGCCATCTTCGTTGCCGGAGGTTTAGGTCTGACTGTGTGAAGATATACTTTAGGCTTTTGTGATCCGTGTATATCTCACACTTATTTCCAATCAAGTAGTGCCTCCAAATCTTAAGTGCATGAACGACGGCTGCTAACTCCAAGTCATGGGTTGGGTAGTTCTGCTCATGTGTCTTCAATTGTCTCGATGCATAGGCTACCACTCGTCCATCTTGCATTAAGACACATCCCAATCCCTGTCGAGACGCATCGCAATACACGACGAAGTCTCGGTGGATGTCTGGCAAAGTCAGCACGGGGGCTGTTGTCAATCTCTTCTTTAACTCCTGGAAACTTCTCTCACAGGCATCCGTCCACTTAAATTCCTTGCCTTTTTGGGTCAAAGCTGTCATAGGCCTGGCTATCTTGGAAAATCCCTCTATGAATCTACGGTAGTAGCCTGCCAAACCAAGGAAACTCCTGACTTCCGTCACATTGGTTGGTTGCTTCCAGTTAGTGACCGCTTCGACTTTGGATGGGTCGACTGACACTCCTTCTTCGGTCAGGATATGTCCAAGGAAAGCCACTCTGTTTAGCCAAAATTCGCACTTGCTGAATTTGGCGTAAAGCTTGTGTGCTCTCAGCCTTTCCAACACTATTCTCAAATGCTCTTCGTGCTCTTGGGCACTCTTTGAGTAGATCAGAATGTCGTCTATGAAGACAACGACAAATCGATCTAGCTCTTCCATAAAGACTTTATTCATTAAGTTCATGAAATAGGCCGGTGCATTTGTGAGCCCAAATGGCATCACTGTGAACTCATACTGTCCATATCTAGTGACAAATGCTGTCTTCAGAATGTCTGCCTCTCTGATCTTGAGTTGGTAATATCCAGATCTCAGATCTATTTTAGAGAAATACTTGGCTCCTTTTAATTGATCAAATAGATCATCGATCCTGGGCAGTGGGTACTTGTTCTTGATGGTGACCTCGTTCAGTGATCTATAGTCTATGCACATTCTGAGGCTTCCATCTTTCTTCTTTACAAACAGAACGGGTGATCCCCATGGTGATGAGCTAGGTCGGATAAATCCTTTTTCTAACAACTCTGCTATTTGTGTCTTTAACTCTGCCAACTCATTGGCTGCCATCCGATAGGGTCTCTTTGCTATCGGGGATGTGCCAGGAATGAGGTCTATTATGAACTCTATGTCTCTGTCAGGTGGCATGCCTGGCAGATCGTCTGGGAATACATCAGGATATTCGCAGACTACTGGCACTTCTTCTAGGGGCGTAGCCTCTGTGCTGCACACCATAGGCATGTCTCTTGGCCTCCTCGGTGCACATTCCACTTTAATCCCTTTGTGATTTACCAGTGAAACTCTCCGAGTGTCACAGGCTATATTGCCCTTGTGTTTACTCAACCAGTCCATTCCAAGGATAACGTCTATTCCACAGGACTGAAGGACTACTAAGTTCGCTAGGAACTCTACCCCACTTAAAAGGATTTTAACCCGTGGGCATCCCAACATGCACTTAATCTCCGCTCCAGGAGATCGGGTTATTAGGGGTTGTTTTAGCAAAACAGTTGGCACATCATGTGTTTCCACAAACTTTGAGGCAATGAATGAATGTGATGCACCAGAGTCAAACAGTACTGTTGCAAGAGTTGAGTTGACGAGGTACTCACCGAGTACAACGTCCGGTGCTTCCTCTGCTTCTTGAGCATCAATATGGTTGACTCTTCCACGTCCAAAGGATTGGTTGCTCCTACGCTGCTGTCCTGCGGACTGATGTCCTCCTCGGCTAGCTCCTGATGCAGCGGTTCTGACGCTGTTTGATTGATGTGGTTGAGTGGGTGCATTGCTCTGGTTCTTGTAAGGACAATTTGCAATCATGTGGCCTGGCTCACGGCAGTAGAAGCAAGTTATTTTGTCCATGTTGGGCTGGGCAACACTGGAATTGCTCTTCTGCTGACTGCCGGAATTCTGATTGCGGTTTGAGGGTACATAGCTCTGCTGGTTGGACGCTGAGGTCCTGTACTGCATTGTTGGCTGGAACCTTGGCTTCTGAGGAAAATTACCCCTCTGTCTTTGGTTCCTCTCATTTTGCTTAAACTTCTGCGCATTGAACTTGCGCTTCCGATCATGCTCGATGTGAGAACGAGCATCCTCCAGAAGTATGGCGCGATTCATGAGCGTATTGAAGTCTGGGTAAATGTGGGTAATCAGCTGCATTCTCAAGCTAGGGCTGAGTCCCTTCCTGAAGCGGTCCTGCTTCTTCTTGTCCGTATTAACATCTTCTGGAGCATAACGGGCCAACTTCATAAATTTCCTGATGTATTGGTTTACTGTCATCGCTCCTTGCTTCAGAGCGCGGAACTCGTCAGCCTTCATTTCTATTATTCCTTCTGGGATGTGATACCTCCGGAATTCTTCCTGAAATTCCTCCCAGGTGATAGTATCCGCATTTTCTGCTCCTTCTCTATAATTATCCCACCATTCACTTGCTGCACCTTTCAGTTGGTGAGATGCCAGCAGCACTTTCTCTCTATCATCCGCATGTACCAAATGCAGCTTTTTAGTGAGATCCCTCAGCCAATCATCGGCTGCTAGAGGGTCCTCTTCAATACCCTCGAATGTCGGGGGTCTAAGCCTCATGAATTCGGACATCTTGCTCTGTGGACCTGGAGTACGGTCTAACAGTCCTTGAGCTATTACCTCCATCAGACGGGTTTGATTATCCATTACTTCCACCAAATTGGTGACAGGTGGTCCTGGGATTCTACCACCTCGTCCACCACCTCTTCCACCTCTACCACGGTTCTGATTTCCTCCACCTCTGTTCTGATTGTTATTATTATTATTTTCAACCTCATCATATCCCTCCTGATTCTGACTTGCTTCATCCTCCTGTTGTTCCTGGTTGTTGTCATTCTCAACTCTACCTCCACCTCTGCCTCTACCTCCACCTCTGCCACGCGGGGCAGTATTCCTGCCTCTTCCACGTCCACCTCCCTGATTCTGGACGTTGTCTTCTTCGTCGCGTTCTTCACGTTCGCGGCGTTGTGCAATTCTGTTTGACCGTTTGGGAGGCATCTGTTCCGGTGGGGCGTAGAAAAGGAAAGGTAAGAAAACGTCTTCTAACGATTTGGAAGGTTGAGGAGAATAAACAAGACAATGGAAAGACGTTCCATCAATCTTGTGCACACAAACAATAAGATCCAACATCAATACATCAACACAGCACTGCATTCATAATAACAAAGTTCGATCACACATACCAAAGCCCTTTCTTATTTATATACATGAAAGGACTCGACGAAACCTAGACTACGACAGGACTCACCACAAGGGGAGTTCTAGACCACGACTCTCATCACACAAGACTCCACTAGAGACAACCCTAACTCTAGACTCTCGACACTACTCAAGACAGCGCCTAGCACTAGAGACTAGACACTATCGAAGCTCCTGCGCTACTCCTATCTAGCGCTCCTCAAGCTCGGAAACCCTGAGCCTGCTGCCACTCCTCGAAGAGGTCGAACGGGTCCTGGACTAGCTCGTCTGTGCTGAGCAGGCGGTAGTACTCCTCCAGTGCTGGGTCCGCTGGGTCCGCTGGAGTCGGTGTCGGAAGGCTCTCTGGCAGCTCCAGTGCTGGTGGGGTGTCGTACAGTGCTGGCTGCTCCTGCTCTGCTGGCACGTCCGTCTGGGCAGGCTGCTCCTCGCCCATCACCTCGTCGTCGTCTCCAGGAAGGTCCACGAAGTTCTCCGCCACTGACTCCTCAGTGGGGGCAACTCCGTAACCAGTCTCCTCAGTGGACTGCTCTCTCAGGAGTGCTGCCTCTAACTCGTCGGCCCACTCCATAAGGTCCTGGGTGTCCTCTGAGTCAGTGTGTCCCTGGCTGTCAGAACCTAACCCTGAGTCGCCTCCGGACGGGTCCGAACCACCAGAGGACCAGGAGTCTCCGGTCGGCTCAATGTCGGGGTCGGAGTCCGTCGGGCAAGCGTAGTGAAGGTGACGTGCTGGTCCTCCGATCCTCGGAGTCATCCTGCGGCGGGGTCCTGCTCCAACCTCGTGAAGTCTCACGTAGCAGCGGTCCACCTCTCTGATAAGGTACAGAGCGTCCTCCTCCCAGAGTCTCCACACAAACTCAAGTCGGGAGGTCAGACGCGCAACCTCCTCCTGGGACGCAGCAAGCTGTGCCTGAGTCTCCGCTAGCTGTGCCTGGGTCTCTCGAAGTCGACGGACGTCCTCGTCCCACCACTCGGCGGCCTGCTCGAGGGCGCGGGCGGTCTGGGCACGACGCTCCTCCAGCTGAGCAAGCTCGGCACGAAGGTCCTCCATCTACCTACACACACACAAATTTTGAAAGGAAGGTGAGTACGGGAGAAAATGATTTTATAAACGGAGCACAAGTAGGGAAGTAGAATTTTCACAAATAGTTTGTATAAAATACTACTCCTCTCTCGCTCGTTTCCATCCTAAGGGTCATCCTACGGGCAAGTATGGCTCTGATACCACTCTGTCATACCCCATTTTCTGAGGTACTTGAATACACCGTATCAGTCCCTGGATCAGACGCTGATACGGCCATTCTCACAGATTGGCAATTCAGAGAACATACCTTTTATTTATTACCGAAGATCATTACAAGCCTTTATATTACATAAAGGTCTTTGAAACGGCCAGAGGCCTTACAACTCCACACATTACATCAAGACGGCCGTTGCTGGGAAGCAGCAACGCCACACTTTATTCTACGCAACGGACGGCGGCAGCGGATCCACTCCACAGGCAGCCTTGCGCTGGATGACCCTAATCTTCTTCGCCATCGCCCTGAAAGTCGTATTCTGGTTCTTCCTCTGAAGAGGGGATAGAGATAGGGGGGTGAGTACATAAGGTACTCAGCAAGTCCTAACACAAGGGTGACTCACATGCAAGGGTATTGTCAAGGTGTAGGCTGAAGGTTTTATCAATTGGCCGGAAAGCCAATTTTTGATGCAGGGGTTTGTTTTGAAAATCAAAACAATTTTGCAAATGCTCTAAGTCAAGGTTATTGAGATTTAGTGGGGTTGTGGCCCTGGGGGAGAATAAATCCTTCCCGCCAGTTCCCAAATTTTAGTCGCTGGCAGGCAACCAGCACACGGCTCCGAACCGGCGTTTTTCCGAAAACACACACGCCAAGGAGAACTCACGCCAAAGTCTAATCATGTGACGGCCATGGCTTTCGCGTTGTCCAAAACCGTGGAACACGGCTATCCGGATAGATTCTTATCCTCTGCAGAGGGTGTACACTTTTCCCACGAGGGGTGCCAGACCTTCCCACCGTCGTGGGTCGGTAAGACACGCTAATGGTCCCGTACCTGCCTAGAGTCACCACGGTACCACCTCGGAAATTCCGCGACCAGGGGCTTCATATATAATAATCATAATCATGGCCAAAGACGAACAACTCCTCCTGCCGGATCCGACGCCAATATCGTCAAGACCTTCTCCTGGCTTCCGATTGCAACTCCCTGCCTCCTGGTGGTACCGGGCGATCGCTAGTAGGGTGTGGTTCCAAACTCCCCCCATAAAGGAGCCTCGTGGTTGTACTGTGTGCTAGGCCAGACGGTACACGAACCGGTCCTTATACGACCGAAGCAAGCATCTTCAATAGCTACCCTCCAATGAGGGATAGCGTCCCAGAGATAGCCTCCCCACTGAGGACTACCTCGCTTGCTCCCGTCTAAAATATAACCCCCACTATGGGTTTTCTTACTAATCCCACCCCTTTTATTTCACACACACATCACCAAGTCACACACACATTTTCACACAAAAACATGTGAAGCATATTATTAATTAATACAGTGTAATAACCTAAGCGGCAAAATTATCCAACAAGTCATTAAAGATTAATGATGTTGGGACCTAGGGCTAACAAGGATTAAGGATAACAATAATCAAGGCATGGCTTAACCAATATTAGGTTACTCTAGCATTTAAATCATTTTAAATGACAATGCATGTTTAATTTGCAAACAAGCTCTAAATGGGATATTTTGTAAACATAGGATCAATATGATCAAGGTGGTTAGGACTTGCCTTCACCAAAATCTTCTTCCTCTAATCCTTCCTCGTAGTCGGGGTCCTCGTACTCCTCCTCGTCGACTTGATTATCTAACGAACAAATAAAAGAAAAACTAAATCTACCGCTTCACACAATTAAACAATCATCGAAATAAAATGAAATAAAATACCAAAAATGACACAAGGAGGATGGCTCTGGTGTGGTTGGATAGAGTGTGATTTTAGATGAATTTTGGCGCAGGAATCATTTGATTTGGATTTAAAACGGAAAAGATATTGATATTTGAAGGTAAAGGATTATATTGGAATTAGGGGAGATTAATTTAATGCAAGTATAATCTTCACCCAAATTTTCCAGAGGTGCACAAGGGTTGTAAAATGGTTAGAAATGATTTTGGGAATTTTTGGATATTTTTGGAGATTTTTCTGACATTGGAATAGTGCTCGAAATTCATTTTTGTGTACACTAGTGTGTGGCCTTAGCATTTCTGTGCGCGTATGAGAGGCTGACATGTGGGCCTGTGGGGCCGGGGGCCCCTGGCTGCCACTGTTCCGTGGACTTGGTCCACAGAGGCGTGGACCGGGCTTGGGTGAGTGTGTGGTGCACGTGGACCGCGTGCACCACGTGTGCGTGTTGCGTGGCGGGGTGAGCCGACGCGGCGCCGACGTGGACGCCACGCGGGCTCGACGCGGCTCGGCAGCGCCGACGCGGCGGAGGCGAGGGAAAAGTTCCCCGCCTCGCCGGAGAGCTCACCGACGAGCGCCGGGGACGGCGGATGGGAAAAGGGAGCGGACGCCGGTGGCCTATGAGCGACGGCGAGGCTGGCGGTGGTTCATGTGCACGTGCGCGAGGTGTGTAGCGGCGGCGCGACGCGGCCGGAGCGCGGTGGCGCATCGGCGCGCGCGGTGAAGTGCGCGCGCGAGTGCGCGGGCACGAGTTGGTGAAGGGGAGAGGGGGCGCGCGAGTGAGGGGGTCGCGTGTGGGTGCTCGGTTGGACCGGGGAGAGTTCCACGGCGGCCGGAGACGAAGAGGAAGAGGGTGGCGCGGGTGATGCTCGGTGCGGGAGGACTCAGGTGCGCGCGGAGGGGAAAGAGAGGGCGCTAGAGGTGCGGAGGGAAGTGAGGAAGCTCACCTCGAGCTCGGAGGAGAGAGGGAAGTGGCGGAGGCGGCGGATTTGGGTTCACCGGAGTTGAGGCCGGGGTTGGGGAAAAGTGGAAATGGAGTTCGTGTGCGCGAGGGGAGTGATTGTGAGAGCGAAATGGTGAGAAGGAAGTCACGGTGCTTCTTTTATAGACGCTCGGAGGCGGTGGAGGTGACCGGAAATATCCCGAGTTCGCCGGGATATTTCCCGCCGGAGCATCGCGTGCTCACGACGCGGTGTGGGGGATGGAAGTTGAGACGCGGCCACGTGGTGAGGAGGGAGAGAGGGGCCTGGGCGCGCGGTGGCTCGGGGCTGCGTCGTTTTGACGCCGTGGCTTCGCGGAGCTCGGGCTCGCCGGAGTAATGGCGGGGCAGCTCGTGCTCCGCGTTGCCGGCTTGACCGGGGGAAGGGAAGGAGGGGCCCCGGGCAAGAGGAGCGCGGGAGTGAGCGAGGGGGGGGGGACGCGTGGGCGGCAGCGGTGGCAGGCGACAGCGGGGGAAGTAATTCCCGGCCGGCACGCCGGCCGGTCGGGCGGCGCGAGGAAGACGAAGGCCGCGGGCCCGCTCGTCAGCGACGGCGCGCGAGGGAACGGGCCGGGCGCGGCGCGGGAGTTGCTGGGCCGGGGCGCGCGGGCGGCCCAGCGCGGCGCGGGAGTGGGAAAAGGAAAGAAGAAATGGGCCGGGCGCGTAGAAAAGGAGGAAGGCGGCCCGATAGAGAAAGAATGGCTTTTCTTTTTCCAGATTTGGAGTTTGGATGGAATTTTAAAGGAGTTTGAATTCAAATTTGGAAAGGGATTTCAACACTCACTCAAACAATTGAAATAAAGGCAATAAAACTGCAGATATGCACATGAGTGTTCATGCATGGTTTTAATTTCGAGAAAATTCAATTGAGCTCTATTTAAGTCTAGTTAATTGTTTTAAGTTTGAAAATTCTAAAATTTCAAATTTTAGGTTTTGTCGCCATGGTCAAAATTACGGGTACTACACATACATGTCTTGTCTTGAACCTGTGTTCCTAAATTATATGTAAGCTGACTAATATATCATCTGGATAGACCATACAACAATGAAAAAAGACAAACAGTCAAATGAAAAGATAATAAAGCAGAAATTCCACTGGAACCATATAAAATGCTTGTTCTTCTCACCACATTGTTCTCATCACCACTAGCGCATCTTCCCCACATATGGGTGCCTAGTCCTGCAGCCGAAGAGCAACAGGGAGAGGAAAGGGTGCCTCATCTTCGAGATGGGGACCATGGCAGATCAAATTGGAAGAAAGAAAATTTGGTCAGGCACAATAACACAAGAAGAGGAAGTAAGATTGGAGGCAACACAATAAAAGAAAGATGAACTGTATAAAGCACCGCCACCCCAAGGAAACCTAACTCATCCCCAAACCACCAAATCTAGCATTAAATAAAATCAAAAGCCATAGATCCATCCATCACCATCCAAACAAAGATGAATCATGCTCAGGTGATGCAGAAAGAACAGATCAAACAGCAAACAAAAGAGAGTGAAAAAAGCAAGAACAACAAGCCTCCATTGCAGGGGCATCCAACACCAATCATCCACCAGCTCTTGTTGGCACCAGAAAGCGCATTGGCAAGAACATGAAGGAGATGAAGAGGGAAGGGAACATCAGCCACCAGATTACGTAATCTTAATTTGGGGTGACCGTCCTCATCCACCTCGTCTCTAGCACAACAAAAGAAAACCCTAAAGACGACGATCGCCCAGGAAAAAAAGCATCAATCCCACAACCTGGCTTCGCGAAGCGAAAAGGAACACGAGGAAAAAGAATTGAGGAAGAAGAGGAGAGAGAGCTCACCCGAACAGGAGCCGTGCCGCCATCGCCCTTCCCTCACAGGCGTTGCACCCGTCACACTTTTTTCCTGTTTGAGGCTGCACATTCCGCCACCGCGCTGCCAGGGGCAGCCGCCGCCGCCACAGTGTACTTGAGAGGAAGATGGGAGGGAAAGAAAGGAGCAGGCGGAGGAATCGGGGAAGCTGGCTGCTCGTCTGCCATATACCGCAGTTATTGCCGTCAGTCACGTCCCGAGGAGCCGGTCCATGAAATCTGGCAAAGCACGCTAATTAGCAAAGGACACGTGAGGTCTAGTACAAAGGCAGTCTTTTCACCATGATCGGCTAAAACCCAACACACGCACACGCCTGCGATGGCGATCGCATGGCGTAAATTTTCAAATCGCTGAGAGCGCGGCTACACGGGACTGACTAGAGAAGGAAAAACTATTAATTGCTGACTACTGACATGGCTAATATAAGCATTCAACATTGCAGCAGAAAACTGGGAAAGCCTCAAGTATGGCATTAATCACATTGTTTGAGCGGTGATATCAAAAGGCACACACAACAGGTAATAATGTCATCATGCTTCTGAATTTCCACGGGGAGATAAGAGAATATATATACAGAAATGAAGCGGCAAGATGAGCATGTTTCCTGATTCTTCCTATTTAACTACCTGTACTGCCTCTAAATAACATCCATTGATCTAATTTTTGCCTTCTCTAATTGTGGACAGAGAGTTAAATCAAGACACAAGAACCATATGTCAATGATACAAAAATGGAGATTCAGTGATACCCTATCCAAAGTAAATTTTCTGTTTCTCCAGCATAACTAATTAACAAAACTACTACGACAAGTTTGGAACAAGATACAACACATAGAGCACTGAAGACAAGTTCTAACAAGTTACATCACATGGAGCACTGAAGACAAGTTTCGAACAAGATACAACACATAAGAGCATTGAATACAAGTTTGGAACAAGATACAACACATAGAGCATTGAATTATAGATCTTTAAAGATCAGTGGGCTCCTCTGGTGGTGGGAGGAAGGGAGGCCAAACCATTGTAATTGGACGCGCCGAAGCACAACATATCTGCATCAGTCCCTCCGCCACCTTCTCCACAACCCTGTTACTCCGCTGCATACAACAGACAATTCCACTCGCCACCAGCTCCAAGATCACAAACTCCGCGTTGTCCCCGACTCCAACAATACAAACAGGCGAAGTGTTTTCATCATCGGGCACCCACTTCTGCACACCAAGATTAGCACATGCCTCATACACAGAGATAGTATCCACCAGTGCCCACTGCCCCGCACCATGGCGATGCCAGACGCGGAGCAGGAGCCCTGTTGTATAAATCAGATAGAACCCAGAATGTTGCGCGCGTGAAAACCTGAGAGACACGCTTTGCTCCACTCCGTCCGGGAGCTCTAAGACGGACAAGGCGGCGGTGGACAAATCTAGCTCAAGAATACTCCGTGCAGTAGTCATCATATAGACCCTGCCACCAGAGAGCAGCTTATGTCCCAACACAGTCTGATACGGATCTTGCTGAAGCTCCCTCACAGCAGAGTGCTGGAACCCCCAGACGCCATGACTCAGGATGGCGAAATTGGCACGTACCGTCTCCGCGTCGCAGGCCATTCTCAGGGACAGGCAGGATGTAGCATCGTCCTCAAAGAGGAACAGACGGTGGCTGTAGAACAGGCCGGGTCGTTCCTCCTCCTCCTCGTCGTCGTCGTCGCTGCCGAGATGGGGTAGCGGGGGGAGGATCCAGTGCCGCCGCACGTTACGCAGGCTAGTCACGAGGATCCTGTTGCTCGCCATCTCGACGAGCAGGCGGCCGTTGCAGTGGTCGCTGCACCTGTCGTCGCGGCCGAGATACGCAAGGGCGCGACTGGCAAGGCGGGCGGCGGCGGCGAGCTCAGGGGGCTGAGGAAACGGGAGCAGACGCGGCGAGGAGTGGATCCCGATGACGCTGAGGCCAAGGATACGGGGCGGGTGGAGCGCGCGGAAGCGGTTGAGGAAGACGGGGTCGGCGGCGGCGCGGAGGCAGCACTTGCCGGCGACGGCGGCGCGCACCAGCCAGGTCGGGGAGTCCACGCGGAGGAGTATCTCGCCGACGAGGTCCCGGTTGCCGAAGACCTGGGCGACCGAGGTGGCCGCCGTCGCCGCGGAATCGGGGGGCTCCTCGTTCCTCTTCCTCCACCGTTGCCGGCGGTGTTCCGCCGTGGATCCGCCGTGGTCGGACATGGAGGATTTGGATTTTGGGGAGCGGGACCTCGGATTTAGAGGCCCGCTGTCGGCCTAGCAGACAGGGAAGAAGAGCATTTTCGATTGGGGGAGGAAGAAGGGCGGCCGGAAGGGGAAATCCTGTGGGCACGACCCTGAAACCCTACTCTGTAACGTATATATACTCCAATTCCCTGCTCGTTATTGCTAGGTGTACTCTTGTGGGTCACAAGCTTTCGAATTGGGCGAGTGCTGATCTCACTTGGATCAAATATCTGTCAACAATCCGACACAAATAATATTGTTGTCAAGGAAGGCATGTCATGGAATGGGCGAGGCGGCACCAGTTGAAGACGACGTGGGGCATGCATGGATGGAGGACGACAGGGGCGCGTGGAAGACCGTTTGAAGATGAGCGCGGCTTCCCGCGCGAGAGAGGTTAGGCATTGCTGGTTTGAAAAGAGAGAGAATGTGTGGCATGCTAGATGGTCCGTCCGATGTGTTGCCAAAATTCATCCACGTGTACGTTGATGTGAATTTTTGTTTTATATGGTATCTTGAGGTTTCAAGCCATCTGACCATCGTGGGCCATGTAAATCTGACAATCATGGGCCATGTTTTTGAGAAACTTTACGGTACTCTAAAGTCGACATGAGCCGTTTATTTTTTAAAATCCAACCGCTCAGATCACTTTATACTACTTTAAAGTCTTCAAAGTATTATGGTAGTATTTTAAGTAGTACATGGAGTGCCGTAAAAAGTGCGATCACGATCTGTTCTTCTCCGCTGTGGCGACCACTAGCGGCGGGCCGGCGAATTGGTCAGCTTGATGGGCAGGATTGCGATCGCGACTGCAGACGGCTCGCCACCCGCCGCAGCCATCAACCTGACACCATTGTGGCGGCAGCACAGCGGCACCGCCATACAAGTGCAGGGCGCGGCCTCAGAGGCAGTAGAAGAACGAGTCATTCTACAAATTGTATTGTCATGCTGATTGTAGGAAGAAAAGTAATAAAAGCAATCGAGATTCTACTTCCTGAACACTTGTTTACGGCGGTTTGCCTTTTTGAAAAGCTTGCAGCTGAAAATGACGACAAACCCAAAGCTCTTATACTGTGAGACTGCTCTTGAAAAACAAAATTCTACACAAATGAAATTTACCAAAACCGAGCGTAAGCAATCTTCTCATGCTCCCAACTATTCAGAGGCGTTCTGGTCACAATATCGCACCCAGGCCACGAAAATGGATTGGAGTGGTCGACAGTGGCAGGGATTCGGACGAGATACGCCCCGGCGAGTTTGCAAGATCTTGATTAGCGGCTGCGTAACATCCGGAGGCCGTCTCGCCTGCAGTGTCGCAGCGAGGACACAAAACTGGACTAGTATTGCTGCGAAACAGTGAGGATCCTGCCAGAGACGCCCCGATGAGTTCGTCGGCTCCTGATTAGTGGCGGTGTGAAGTTAGTGTCAGGCAAGAAAGGAGCGGTTCGTTTTTTCTCTTTCCTGGATTGATACCAATTCGATGCAACGATTAACCATGGTGGCAATATTCATAGATTACTTGATTACTTAACCAATTACGAATTTATCCCTCCTAATGAACGGCCCGATTTGATCTATACTGCTCCCTTCTTCTTAGTAGTATAGTGCACCATAAATGTTCTCATGTTTTTTGGGCTGCTACTGTTCCTCCGTGCAACGACCCAAGCCCCCCCTAAATCAAGGAAGTCCAGAATACTTACCCACCCGAATCATGCCAAAACCTGAAGTCACTCTCCAAGACTTGGCTCACACGACAAAAGCGCAGTGGAGCAAGATCTACATATCATTTTAATAGTTATAATAGTGTAAAACTTATTCTTTTGTTGATGGGCCTCTACTTTTCTTGGGTTAAACATCGAGGAAAGTCGCCAAACAACCATTACTAAAGGGTCTAGACACAGCATGTTTGCTATCGTTTTTTCTTCATTTCATGTCCCTTTTGAAGTTTGGAATGTATTTTTCAAAATATTTGATGTATGTCATCAACGGTGAAGGGACATATCTCATTTTATTTGGTACAAGTTTCATGACATGTGCAATCAAATGTACGGCTCTAAACTTAATAAAATAAACATTTTGTAAGTGAGGTCAATAGTGTAAAATACTGATAAGGAATGGAGTAGCATGCTGATGTATGTTTTCCAAACGAATAGCATTTCTTTTGTTACACTGGTTCCTGTGGGCACTGATGTGTGAGTTTAGCTTTTGCACCCTGGGTGTTTTCCCCTTTTGTGAATGCTGATGTGTGAGACTGTCTTTTGCACTCAATGTTTAGTGAAGAGGGGGCGACGGAAAAGGGGGGTACAGTGTGCATGGAGGATGACAGGGGAGCGCGGAAGACCGTTTGAAGATGAACGAGGCTTCCCGCGCGGGAGAGGTTAGGCATTGCTGGTTTGAAAAGAGAGAGAATGCGTGGTGCATGCATGCTATGGACGAAGAAGAAACGTAAATGGAGGGTGGGGCGAGATAGTCCATCCGAGATGTGTTGCCAAAATTCATCCACGTGTCAATGTGTATTTTTTTAATATGGTATCTAGCGGTTCCGAGCCATCTGACATTGTGGTCCCCCTCCACGGCCCCTCCCTGCTGCGCGTCCTGGTGGTCGCCCTCCTTCGACCGTCGCGCGCCTCTACCAGTCCTTCCCCCCTAGGGGCGGCGGCGCTCGGGCTGCTCTTCGTCCCCAGGTGCTGCGACGACACCAAGCTCCCCTTCCTTCCTTGCACGGAGACGCTCAGCTACTCTGTCCCGTCGAGCAAGGCAAAACGCCCTGGAAAATGCCTGCGGGCAGGGGCAGGGGTTCTTGCCCATGGAGGATATCGGGCACGGGCGCTCGCAAGAGAATTTGCTCGCGGGCACGGGAAAGCATCGCCACTATCCGCGGGCAATTTTACCGTTGCCATCTTTAATTGTGGTCCATTTAAATCTGACCATCATGGGCCATGTTTTTTGGGCTGGTACTGTTCCTACGTGCAAAGACCCAAGCCTCCTAAATCCAGGAAGTCCATAATAGTTAGCCACCCGATGCATGCCACAACCTGAAGTCACCCTCCAAGACTTGTCTCACACGACAAAAGCGCAGCGGTGCAAGATCTACATAGCATTTTAATAGTTACAATAGTGTAAAACTTATTCTTTTGCTTGTTGATGGGATTCTACTTTTTTTGGTTAAACATTTACATCGAGGAAAGTCGCCAAACAACCATTACGAAAGGAACTAGACATGGCATGTGTTGGCGTCTCTTACGGTCACGCAGAAAATACGCGACCGCGGGAGACGCCGGGGGTTATGGTTTGAGTCACTTGCACTATTAACCAAATAATCCACGTCTAGTAACAAGTACTAGATATGTATTAAAAGGTTTATCATGTTAATTGAATATCCGCAAGCGGACGGATAACCCGTTGTAGCATTTCACCCGAGAGTATTCCAAGGGTATCGTATTTATATTTTCCCAAGGGAAGACATGGTTGACAAGAGTACTTATGTTCATGGTGTTACAAATGATAGATGATATAACCACATTCCAAAACAGGGGTAAGGTTCAATAGTTGAGGATAGTGTGACACACACAAAGGTATCCCACTCTCTCTAATAAAAGGCGAGAGACAATTCTAAGCAATGCTAAGTTAGACTAGTGAGCTACTACTCCTAAAGTACAACATTCATAGAGCGTGCAAGGCCTCTACCTATCATCTAAGATCATGCGAGCGCAAGCAAGCGTCTTATGTCTAGGCAACTTCGGGAGGTCCGGCATACGCAGGGTCTGCCCCGCGACTCCGGCGCATTTACATACTCCTATGCCGTGCCCGAACGTGGAGGGTTCCTTTGGATGGACAGGGCTGTCACTTCCTGCCACCTACCTCTACAAACCGTGGGACACGCACATACTCAAGGGTGGAGAGACAACCCCAGCACCATGCCGGCGTCACTAACCACAACTCTAGATCCCTCGAGGCACCCCCAACCCTTCGGATCGACGGGGTGATAAATCTAGAGCACCTTTGCAGGACAGAGAGCCCGATGCCAAAACATAAGAACAACTAGCCTAACTAGCATGAGTTAAACAAAAGGATCAAAGCAAGCACTAAGTTATGCATAAGCGTTCGTCGCTCAAGAACGAGCGACGAACGACGATCAATTAAGTACGTGCAAGAATAATCGATAATCAAGCATGAACGAACAAGGAACGCTCAATGTATGTTTACTAGCGATCATCGATGAACGATGAACGAACGATGAACAAACATGAACGAGCGATGAACATTTATGCAAGATCATGATCAAACTACTAAGCACATAACAACTATATGAACGAATGTATTCCATTAGACGAAGAACAAGTCTTACAAAGAGAGGATACAAGAGCTATACCCAATTCTCCACAAGACTTTGGGAGCAATGAGGCAGCCCACTACTCAGCCTAGCACTACCTAGAACAGTCTCTAGCTCTAGCGTGAGGAGAGGAGGGAATGATCCTTCTGTTGTGGTGTGTGTGTGTTGAAAGGAGGGGGGGTACCCCTCCTTATATAGTCCTTGAAGGTCGGCAACTTTGAGGCGGTTCCCGAGGTCGGTGGCATTTAATGCAGGGGGAACCGACCTCCAGAGGTCGGTTACAAACCGCCACAAAAAGATGGGCCCAGGGGGCCACCCTGCCAGGTCGGCCGACCTGGCCAGGGGGGGTCAGCCGACCTGTGCCTGGCCCCTCCTGGGCTGGGCTTTGGCAGGTGGCTCCCCCTCTGGGTCTACTTCTCTGGTCCAGGTGCATTTGGCCTTAGTTGTGTTGGACTTTGACGAGATTTGGCCTTTTGTCTTGGAGTTGTATGCCCGCGGCGAACGTCGTGTTTGTAAAAGTGTTGTTTCGTCGCCTTGGGGCATGATTTCACCTGGATTTCTCCCTTATTCCACCTGCACACTAAAATCTAGAGGTACATGTGGAAATAGGTTATTCTTAAATAAAATGCGTGTAAGAAATGCTCAGTCCTTCTTATTTATTGAGCTAATTGACGGTCGAAATTGGTCCGTAACGACCGTCAACAGCATGTTTGCTAACTTTTTTCTTCATTTCATATGTCGTTTTTGATGTTTGGAATGTATTTTTCAAAATATTTGATGTGAGTCATCGACAGTGAAGGAACATATCTCATTTTATTTGTTACAAGTTTCACGACATCAGTGATCAAATTTACGGTTCTAAACATAATAAAATAAACATTTTGTAAGTGAGGTCAATAGTGTAAAATAATGATAAGGAATGGAGTAGCATGCTGATGCATTTTTTCCCAACGAATAGCATTTTTTTGTAACATTGGTTCCTGTGTGCACTGATGTTTGAGTTTAGCTTTTGCACCTTGGGTGTTTTCCCCTTTTGTGAGTGCTGATGTGTGAGACTGGCTTTTGCACTCGATGTTTTCGTCCCTAGTGACATGAGCTTATGTTGGTTCTGCAACGGATGTGTCTTGCTTGCAATTATACATTTTTGTTTGCTTGTTCGAAAGGATTAAACGATCTACAAAGCTGTGTTTCCACTTGTAGTATTTCACTCACAAGTAGTGTAATGCCGCCCACAAGTAGTATTTCACTCACCTCTCGCATCGCCACCCCGTATTTCTTTCCTTCCTTGGTGTGCTCGCCTGGGCCTCGCTACACGCCATCTTTGTTCCGTTCCGTTCTCGACAGCCTAGCAGCAGCCTAGTACGTGTTCTGTGCGTGCAGTGCTCTGTGCGTGCGTGCTCTATGCTGCTCTGCCGCGGCCATTTGCGTCGCCAGGCGTGCAGTTCAGCTTCTGTTTATGCAGGCTTGAACAAAAACTTGTACCAGATTATTGGCTGTGTCCTGTAAATTTTCAGTACTTCAATGAGTGGGAATGCTTTTAATAGCGTGTTACGTAGCCACGCTGCTGCTGCTCTTCCGCAGGCTCCCAACCTACGAACGGCTTTGCCGCCGGGGGCAGCATGCGAAGTGAGGGGTCGGCTGAAACACGACGGTTGGGTGCTGTGCACGCTTCTTACCATGCGCTGTTCACATGAAAGGTCGCGGCGGCCGTCTGGGCGATGGCCATCCTCACCAAGCTGGGCGGCTTTGTTGCTTTGTTCCACGACCTTGACTATGGACGAGGGAGCCCTGCATGAACCTACCTCTATTTTATATGTAAGTTTATAGCTGGTTGTTCAACGAAGTAATTTCGAGTGTGGTGCTTGCGTCCATGTCCATGTTCAGTAAGATGAGTTACCACCCCCAAAGAATCATTTGTTTCAGGTTATTATACAAAGTTTTAATTCTGACGATATTAATTCTTGCAGGCAATGAAAGTGTAGTGGTGTTATTATTTTGGCGAATGGAAAATGCTATACCTACAATTGGAATTGTATGACTCCCTTCCGAGTGCTTTCATCAACGGGGCACATTAACAGAGCACAAGAATTACTTCCTGCATCTAGATATTATTGTTTGTTTTCCATGGACCGGGAGAATGTCTCAAGTTTCACATGGGAAAATTGGGAAGGGAAAATCTCGTGGGACTTTCAGAGTTTCACAACAAGATACATCGTGCCCTGAGGAAACTGGTAATTTCATCATGGTGTCACTACACCATGGCACACTTTTGGCGACAATGAAGTGTAGGGAAAGATATCCTATCACTCACGAATTATCTGTAGGCAAATGTTTATCGATTCAGCTTCAGCATATGTGTCGGCAATAATTGCAGAAGGCAACAGTTTAAGTGTCGGTGTAGCTTTTCAAGTCTAAGCATCTGTGGGCGTATCTTGTGAACTGTCGGCGTTGGTTGCTGGGTCTGCTCCGAAAACATTGCGCCAAGCCCAGCCCACATAACTGGCCACTCCTAACCCTACCTTCCCCCAATCGACCGCTTCCCAGCCGCCGCCGAGCGCCCCGCCCCGCAGGCCACGCCGCCGCCAGCAGGCGCCGGTGCACTGCCCACCCCAACTCCTCCTAGCGCCGCTGCTTGCCCATCTACCCTTTTCGTCTCGGCGCCCTCAATCTCCGCGGCCGCTGCGCCCCCAATCTCCGCGGCCGCCGCGCATGTTCCTCTGCACCGCATCAGTTCTATCTCCATGAGCCACCCGCCTCTTCTCTCACTACACCACCCATCCCCTCCAGCCACATGTTCGCATCGATATCAGAGATTGGTTGTGCGAAACCCGGCATGGTTTGTTTCATGTGGTGCGGGCGACCTACAGGTTGGTAAAATGCTCGCTCCCCAACTAAATTTGTTCTTCCTATTCTTCAATCAAGGTGAGTCTCTCGGTTTCTCCTCCCTTTTGTATTAAGAAACAGATCTGGATGTGTGTGCAATTTCGATGGGAGTTTTTCTTCCCTTATCTGTGTATGGGTAAATCGGTTGGATATGTTTACTTTGTTTGCATGGATTCTGCTAGGTTTTAGTCATTCCTAATTTGGATCTGTATACTTGATGCGAGGAAGCTTAGATGTGTGCCTAGGCTGTTGCGGATTTGGTGTTGTCCTGTAACTCCTATTGGCCAGGCAAGAAAAGTAGCCGCAAGTATGATATAGAAATAAGGTAAGGGAAAAAAATTCTTGATAGTTATTCATGTGAGATGGACGCTAAATGAGTTGTATACCATGTGTTCGATGGATTATTCATGTGAGATTTGTTTAGTACTTCTAGAATTAAGCTAGATGCTCTGCTCTGATATATCTTACAATTGTTCAGCAAAGACAAAAACTAGCTTACGTTGGCTCGAAAATGGCTACAGATTCTCAGTTTTGCTGGCTAAAAGTGTTATGATATGGTTCTAGCACCTTCTCTTGCATTTATGTGTTTAACAAAACAGTATGTATTATACGAATATTGGAATTACATAAATCTTTGTACTACCTACTAATGCATGGCTAATTTATTCGATACTGTGTGGAGCTGTCCAGCCATCAAAACATGACATAGCTAATACTTCTATTTTGCACTAAAAAATCAATGTTTTTCTGCTTTGAAAATAATGGTCTTCTGCTTAGGTACTGGAGGCAAACGGTGTTTGAAGCATTTTGGAGGGACAACCTTTGGTGCAGCAACCTTTTAGGCAACAACTGGAGTTTGAGTGTTATGAAGTGAGAACATTTTGTATAGGAACAATATTTTGGGCCGCAACCAATGTTCGAATCTTTTGTGTAGCAAACTAAAGTGACCAATAGCTTGTATTTCCTAGAGCTTTTCTGCAGCAACTAGAGAGGAAATGAATCTGGTTGTGACTTGTGATGGATGGCCAATTCATCTATGGTTAATGGTTGCATGTGGACCTTTGACATCTATATTGATTTGAAGTTCAATTGTGTAAATCATGGTGCCTGGCAAGTTTGCCTAATATAAATGGCTGGTACATCTGAACTGCAGCTCCAAAACTTTTGTCTACAGTTTTGTTGCAACAAATGGCCGGATAGCTATTATGGTGCTTTGGCATTTTTGGTAACATAACAACTGTCGGCAAAAGTGTGTAACTGTCGGCATAAGTCTAACTGTCGGGAAAGGTTAACTGTCGGCATAGGTATTAACTGTCGGCGTAGGTTGCTTTTTTACCCACAAGTGAACTGTCGGCGTAGGTGTTAACTGTCGGCAAAGGTTTTCCCGACTGCTTCTACCGCGACTGTTTTCTATATGTCGGCAAAACCTTTGTCTACAGTTTAAGTGTCGGCAAAAGTACCCTATGCCGACAGTACTAAGTGTTGGCAAAAGTCTGCCATGGTGTAGTGTGTAGCGAATGGTTTTTACTATATGAAAAACATATATGTCGTATTCATTGTGAGGATGCATACCATGTAATTCTGTAATAAGTATTATGACAAATATGTGAGCTATTCTTCTTAGATCAGTTGCGCATGATTTTAAGTTTCCACATAAGTCATTCTCTCAAATCCAAACATGATAGCAATGCTACATGCCCAAATTTTATGGGGGCTACAATGTATAAATCGATGCCATCACAGCTTTTCTTACTTGCGAACTAGGGGTTTCTAAACTCCAACAGTGGTGAACTGTACTAGGCAAATTGTACCTCAATTTTAGCCATCATAAACGACGCGTGCCATTGGACTGTGCTTGCTGTCATGCAGTGGGGTAACTTTGCTGAGAACCTTTACACTGCACTAAAATGAACATGGACCTAGCTTTTATTTTTTCTGATCCAACCGTCTAGATGCACTTTTGTACTACTTTGAAGCGTCTCCCAAATATTACATTAACGGAAGGCGGGAAGGAGGATTCCTTGACAATTGCGGTGACGAGCAGGGGCAGACCTGCCCTGTTGGTCAGGCCACATAGGGTGTGCTTGGATGGAGGGATGAGGCGGGATGGGTGGGGGCGGCCACTGTTTTTAGGTGTTTGGTTTGGGGACGAGTTCACAACTATAGCAAATGTTCGCAAAATTCAGGGGCAGCGCTATCCCTCGTCTGTCCCCGTGTCACATGAGCTGCACGCATGGCTTCCCTCACCCCATGACCTCCATCTCCCTGTATCGCTCACCGCTCCTCAGGCAGGATGCAAAGCACCATGTAATATAATCTATGAGATTTATGTCGTAGTGAATTATAGTGATAACCACACCACTAGGTCACTATGACCAGCTTGTTCATACCAACCCGTTCATCCAAAAAGAAATTGGAGCTGCCCGATCCACCCAACCAAACATGCACGAACCATCCCAAAAAACATGGATAACCCTGCCACATCCTTCTTTGACCCTAAACCAAATACACCCACAGGCTATAGCCCAAGTCCTGACACAGCTAGCAGAGGAGCCTTGCTATTGTTTATCAGCAAATGCAACCCAGCAAAACAAGAGCCTGCTCTTGTCATTGGCCGGCAAACACAACAACAGTCCAGGAGTCTTTCTCGCAAGAACAAAAAAACCTGGATCTTTTTTATCCCGACCAACACCCGGGTGCTGGGAAGTGCCAGAGCACCCGATTTTGCATGATCCAGAATTCAGGTGCTGCAAAGGATTCCAGCACCTGAATTCTGACCCATTGATTCTGGATCCAAGGCTCCGATCAAGAGAGAATTATACAGAGTATAAAGAATTGACAGTTGAACTATGCAAATTCATGATTCTAATTACAAATATGCCTTTGTTTTTTTCTAGCAAATTAAGTATATAGAACACAGATTTCTCGTTGGAGGAGAGCTTTGGCACACAAATAGTAAATGGCACAACTACTTCGCATAGAAGTCGGTGTCACTCTGCTCAATAGTAAACTGTGACAATTGATTCAAGCTTGGAATAACTAATAAAATCTAACACGTACAACCTAGTAACACTAAAGTAGGCTGTATGATCAACCTATTAGTCATACAATTCTATAAGTGTACAGGGGACAACAAAGAATGTCAGAATCATCACTTGATAGAGCAAAGAATAAGGATTTAATTATCTTGTGCCATGGCCATATCAAAGTAGATTATGTGTTTGAACTGACATCGGAAGCCTTTGGAGTACAGGCTCGATGCAAAACTTATCAGCTGTGATTTACTTAGGAATTGGACATCAGCAACTTTTTCATCTCAAATGAGTACCAAACATCACATTTAGAAGTACACCATAGAAGTTACAGTCTGCACAATAAAAACATTACATGAATAATGAAGTATAATATTATCCAATCAGAACTGTAACTTTAACAAATTGTTTGTGTAAGCCGACTAGGAACAATTTGAAGAGCCAAGTGGAGCTAGTGTTAGAGATCAAGTATGAATGACATAAAGAGAGTAACATCTTATGGACGAAAACTCCATATATAGTTGAAAGGTTACTTACAATAGAATCACTTGCATATTCATAAATGAATCGCATAAATATACTCACCAGATTGCTACAGCTACTCATGTTGTACAACAAGATCGTCAAAGCAACAGATCTACGAGGATAAATTTCACTAAGTTGCAGAGGAGAGGTGTGAGGAATTGGGGAAATATTTGAGGACAAATCAAGCGGATCAACATTGAAGATGATGGCTAAGTCGTGACAAAAACAGAGCCCAATCAAAAGAGGAGGGACCGTATGACAAATCAAACGGCAATGGCATCAGATCTGACAGACCAAAGATCAAGTGCCAGGAAGCAAAATAACACCTTGGTGTTCTGTAGCTTTTCCAATACATGATGCAGTTTAAATTATGCATAGCAGATAGTTACAGTCAGCTTACATTAAAAAGACAATTGAATGATGGAGTAAATGTATGAAGGTCAAGGTGTAACTAAATGGAACCTCACAAAAACAAGCACAAGATGCAGGTAAAATAATGTATACTAGGTAGCTATAGTCAGAATTGACAGATGACATAACTCACCTCCCTCAAGCAGCCCTCATAAACATGTTTATTGATAGTAGCACTATCATCAGACATAAAATCCAGCGTATTGCAAAAATTAATTTTCAATAAATATCCAATTATCTGAAACTTGGATATCAGGATCTTCAGTCATCTGACTCAAATCAACATAAGGAACTGTCCCTTTTCACTATCTACAAATTCAAACATAACTCAATGACTCATATAAAACAATTATAAGGAGTTACACATGAATCTTAAACTTGGATACCAGAGTTATCAGTCATCCGACTCAAATCAACATAAGGAACTGTCCCTTTGCACTATCTACAAATTCAAACATAACTCAATGACTCATAAAAAACAATTATAAGTAGTTACACATGAAATTCCTAAGAGGAGGAAACCCAGTGTTTTGTCTGAATTCAGAATACCATTTATAAAAAACCTGAATCTAACCACTTAGATGATATACATTACGGAGTAAATGGCAAAAAGCAAGGCTACTTAAATAAATCATATCATGCATTCAGCAAACAGTAAAAAAATTACTCTTTCCATCAAACAATGTTAGAACCTGAGGAAATTTCAAGTCCTAACATTGTTGGACAGAGGGAGTATAAGCTAAACTTTTACAATTTAACATGATATGGCATACATAAAACTATGTGATATTGTGATTAACAAATTACGTATGCATTTACCAGGTTCCATGTAGAACAAACATGACAAAAACCAAAATCGAACACTAGCTGATAGAAAAGCCTAAAGCTTGATTAGCAACACACGGTCAAGCAGAGCAATGTATTACTATGTAAGTAGAAAGCTTGGACACACTTAGGCCCGCTTGTCCCTGTTTCCATACAAAAATCAAACTGTCCTGGAGAGCTGAAACTGAAAGCAGTGCAACTGACTAAATATTGAGTTACTCGTATCCATGCAAGCAACCAGATTGGCAAGTAAGCAAAGTGAATTAACTAATCTTGCATGCTTAGAAACACACAGCAGACAGACTGCTAGATTGGTGCTATCTCAAGAAAGATCACACGCAACTATACCAGCAAATCGACCTGAGCAAGCTCAGACAACTCAAAGAACTTGTCTTTTTTTTTATTTTACTATCAGAGCAAAAGATGAGTAATTGGCACAATAAATACTAAGAAGGCCGTGTGAATGAGAGAGTGTTCTCACAGTTACAAGCTTACCCAATACACAAACCTGAATCCTCTTGTTACTGGTGCGATATATGACCAATCTTACGCACCTACACTTTCTTCAGACCTGAAATAAAAGAAAGAGAAGCTTGTATGTATTCCTGCATACTGTTATGTATTTCTTCTTCAGACCTGCATAAACAAGGTACCAGAGGACCAAGAGAAACCCAAAGTTCCCCGGCAACTGAAAGGAGACTTGACATTCCTGAAGTACGAGGATAAACTACTCTGAAGATTGACAGACGAAAGAACAGAAAACAAGAAACAGCAGCTGAAAAATCTCAAAAGCCTATCCAATCAGCTCAAAAGATCACGAAATTCGAACAGGATCCTCATCACATTACGTATGATCTTATCCAACCAAAGAACAAATCTGAACCGAGCACAATCACACGAACCCTAATTAAATTGGAGTAGCTCACAACTCGAACTGAAGCAGCATTTGCATGAACCCTAACATTGTCTACAAATAATCAGACAATTTCACTTAGCGTGCTGTGAATCACTTCTTACCGAAAATAAGCCCCGAACTGGGACTTTACATCCCGAAACTCAAATCTGTTTCGCGGAATACGTCCAATCAAAAAGTAAATATCAAACAAGCAACTTCTCAAGGGTCTGGCGCATACAGGGCGACCAAATACATCAGATCAGGGAGTGCTTCATGCTCAAATGCCCAAAATACGGAACAAAAACTACCCAAGCCAAATCAAGTGAGTCGAAATCAGGAAGCAAAATAAAACGAGCAATCAGAGGCAGGATGAAGGAAGAGATTTCCCTGAATAGCCAGAATTTCGCTGGGAAATCACCTCCGTACTGCACGAGAACCACACAGAACCAAATCCAATGAGTCAAATCTGGAAACAAATCACAGGAGCGGTCAGAGGTAGGAGGAAGGACGAGAATTCCACATACCAACTGGAAGGTCGTCAACGAACCCTAGCGAAGGGGGAGGCGAGGAGCTCGAAATGAACAGACAGAAATGCACGGACAAAGAATGAAGGGGCCAACATGTCAGGGGGGGCGTCAGATCCGATGGCTCGCGATGCAACGCCAGGACACATCACACGGTCAGAGATTCGGGTGCCATGAGCGCCTGTAACACCCGGGTGGTTTTTTTTTTTTTTTGCGTGTCAAAAAAAAAGTATAGGATTGAGGCTCACGAGCATCAGGTCACAAGACTGGCCAAACGGAAACTGTTTTGGTCCGAGTCTTGTCCAGATCATGAGTGTAGTTAGAATCGTAATCAACTAGGTAACCGTGACCATCACGTTCAAGGGCCGGCCTGTCCTTGTCCACTTACAAATAGGGTCGATGACGCGACGCCAAAACGGGGCCACGACGCGGAAGCATGTTCTGATCAGATCATGCCTACGTCCACGGCAGACGCGGGGGCGAGCTGTTGGGCCGACCTCCCGTTCGATCTTCTCCACGACGTCTCGCACCGCCTCCACACGGCCACAGAATACGTCAGCTTCCACACCGTCTGCAAGCCCTGGCGCGACACAATTCCGCCGGCCTCGTGCCGGCCGGCGCTTCTGCCATGGCTCCTCACGCTTCCCGACGCCCTCGGTCGCCGGACAGCTTGCTGCGTCTTCTCCTCCTCACTTGCTGGAGATAGGAGACGTTGGTTGCTCAGGGCGGAGCACTGCACTGCCGCCTCGCTCCTCACCAACTCTACCTGCGTCGTCGGCGATCCTCTCGCCAGATACGCCGGCACAGCGCCGCTACCTCCTTTCTTCTCCGGCGACGACGATGACGAGCTCAAGTGGCGTGCGGAACCAGCGAACCACGCCATCGGCACGGTCTCCAGCGACGGCACCATTGTTGTGTGCCTGTTCCGTAAGTTGGTCCACCAAAGCACATATCGACAGATCTGGTTCAACGTGTCCCTTTGCCTTCTTCGTCCCGGCGACGCGGCGGCATGGACGACGGTGCCAACGGACCTGAAAACCTCCTCCCAAGAAAAGGGCCTCTGCAGTGTTGCGTGTCACGACGGCAAGATCGTACTCTGCTACGGAAAGGGATCTTGGTGCATGGACACCGCACGGTCGACGGCTGTCCTCACCTTGGCGCCAGGTAAATATGGCTACCTGTTTGAGTCTAGCTACGTTTTTGAGTCTCGCGGGGAGCTGCTTTGGGCCATTGTCGAAGCCAGGAGCCACATCCAGAGTTTCCCAACTGCCGAAACAGCAGCAGGTTTGCCTGGCGTCGGCAGCCGGCTGGCAAACGACCTGTCTGTGTCGGTGTACGCATTGCAAGAAGTGGAACCGGGCCAGTGGTGGTGGGTGAAGATGGACGGCCGGAGCTTCGCTGACCGAATTTTGTTCCTCGGGTTGCCAACCAGCTTCGCCGTGGACGCGGCACAGTTCGACATGACTGGCGGGTGCGCCTACTTTGTCATCAAAAGATCACCCTCTGGATGGGTTGGCACCGGTACTGCAAGACCGTGCTTCTTGTTCAAGCATAGCTTCCGTGATGACAGGTCGGAATTCATTGAACAGCTTCCTCCAGAATGGGACCACGCGGCCTGCATGTGGCTCACACCCCGACCAGCCATTGCTCCAACCAATCGATGTTCCTAAAACTTATAACGTTCGTTAGCCTTTGTGGCCTCATGTACCCTTCGTTAGCGTTCGTTCTCCATACATGTCAGGGATTGAGTGGAGTCCCCACTGGGGTTTGCCAGAATTGATCTTTTTTTTGTACCGTCATAGAGATGGCTTATTCTTTTTCAAATCATGTTGTTCTTCCCTGAAAATGTGTCTTGGATTGAGATTCCAGATGGTGGATCATGTTGCGGCTTTTTCATTGTTTGAAGTCTCTCATCAGTGGTGAAAAGGGGTCTTAGCCTAGTGGTTAAGGCATCCGAGTAGCACCTTTAAGGTTCTGGGTTCGACTCCTGGTGGGAGCGAATTTTCTAGGATTTAACGGCATTTGTGCTTTCAGCGGTAGGCGACGTGGCCGTCGACAGCGAGGCGCCAGTGGTGACTTCGTCAATCTGGAGGATTTGCCGGCTCGGTATTCGAAAATGCTCATAGGGGTAGGGTTTGCGTATGTATGTTCATAGGGGTGAGTGTGCGTACGTTGTGAGTGTCTGAGTTGTACTGTGTAATCTCAAAAAAAAAGTCTCTCATCAGTGGTGAAGAAGAATCAATATGTGGATCAATCGTGTTAAAACAAACACATTCATGGAGGAAGAAGATGTATAGGGGGGCCTTAAAGAATCTGATTGTAACTTTCGTTTTTTCATGGTGTATAATGTAAATTGGGATGTATTATACTTTCCTTTTAATACAATCATGCCTTTCGCAAAAAGATGAGGTAACGATTTTGGCCACAAGATCGACCAATAGTCTATAGGGGCCAGCCAGAAACAATTTTGGGCCGAGTCATGGCCGGATCCTGGTGGGGCACGCTCGACTCCGACCTGGCCAACCGGAAATCATCCTCCGCCCACCCCCTCCCGCCCTATCTGGAAAGATGCCGCCGGGGCACCCAGCCCAGCCGGCCCAATAGCGAGCGCACAACGTCGGGGCCTCACACGCACGACGCGCCGCTACCGCGGGCGTACGCACGCCCTCACCGCATTCTCCTGTCCTGCCCGACCTCAGTCGGTCTGCTACTCAGCTCATGCCGTTCACCATCGCCAGCAATGGTGGCACGGACTTCATGGCCGTAGCTTACAAATTAAATTTTTCCAAACATATAAACTATTGTTCTAGCACATGAATCTAATTGTTCTAACAGAGAAACTAAATTGTTCCAATGCATAAATCCAATTGTTCCAGCAAAGAGAGTAGTTTATTCCAGCGTATGAATTCAATTGTTCCAGCAGAGAGAGTAGCTTGTTCCAACGTATGAATCCAATTGTTCCAGCAGAGAGAGTAGCTTGTTCCAGCGTATGAACCCCGGAGAAACTAAATTGTTCCAACAAGTGAATCCAATTGTTCCAGCAGAGAAAGAAATTTGTTCCAGCACATGAATCTAATTGTTCCAGGAAAGAAATTAATTTGTTCTACCACATGAGCCCAATGTTCCCACCAGAGAAACCATTTGTTGAGCATAGAAGGGGACACTGGGACAGGGGCAGTGCCGTGGCTGCAAATCCCCCAAATCAAATATTCAAGCAGCAAAATCGAAGCACATGCAATCAAATAAAGCATCCTAGTGGCAACATGGATTCAAAATGCATCGGTTTCAACCTGCAGATGCACCAGATCGAGCATTCTGATGGCATTCAAACCATAACGCACCAAATGGAACACCAAATCACAAGGAAGAAGCCAAAGTAACGAATCGAAGCTCATTTGTGCTTGGAAGATGCCTCCTGCAGCGGACAAATCATTGAGGCCGCAGCCCCTGCGGCGGCCGGACGACGTGGGGCACAGAGGAGGCGGTAGCAGGATGACGAGGCGCACACGAAGCTTCGGGAGGAAGAAGATATAGTTGAGCACGAGTGGGCCGCGTTATGGGCCCGACTGGGCCGCTCGCAAGATGAAGAGAAAAAACATACGGAAGGAAATAACGGGGTGGGCGGTGGGAGTCTTGGTGTTACGCAGGGCGGAGGCGACGATTTGCCGATCCTGGGTCAGCCCCTTGTGATGAGTTTAGGTGAATCAACATATAGTTAGAATCGTAATCCATTAGGTCAAGATGACCATCACGGGCCGGCCCTGTCCTTGTCCACTTACAAATAGTCGTCGATGACACCCTGAACAGGGCCACCACACGGAAGCATATATGATCAGATCATGCCTACACCTACGGCAGACGCGGCACTGGCTGCGGCGGCGCCGGCGTCTAGTTGGTCGGACCTCCCGCTCGATCTCCTCCACGACTTCTCGCACCGCCTCCACACGGCCGCAGAATACGTCTGCCTCCACGCAATCTGCAGGCCCTGGCGTGACACGCTTCTGTCAGCGCCGAGCAGCCCGGCGATCCTGCCGTGGCTCGTCACGCCGCCCGACGACCTCGGTCGCCGGACGGCTCGCTGCGTCTTCTCGTCCCCACGTGCTCGAGACAGGAGACGTTGGTTGCTCAGGGCTGAGGACTGCACGGCCGCCTCGCGCCTCACCGATTCTACCTGTATCGTCGGCGATCCTCTCGCCAGATACGCCGGCGCGGCGCCGCTACCTCCTATCTTCTCCGGCGACGACGACGAGATCAAGTGGCGTGCAGAGCCGGCGAATCACGCCATCGGCACGGTCTCCAGCGACGGCACCATTGCTCTATGCCTCTTCCGTCTGCTCGAAAGGACGTACCAACAGACGCGATTCAGTCTGTCCTTCTCCCTCCTGCGTCCCGGCGACGCGGCATGGACGCCGGTAGGAAAGATTCTGAAGAAAACCTCCCACGACCGGGGTCGCTGCAGCATCGCTTACCATGGCGGCAAGATCGTGCTGTGCTTCGGACGGGCAGCTTTCTGCATCGCGGCGACGCCGTCGTCCAGCCATGGAACGTGGTGGGTGCCGGGGCCACATATTCGATATGGTTACGAATTAGAGTCGACCTACGTTTTCGAGCTCTCTGGCGAGCTGCTTTGCGCCATTGTCGAAGTCAAGTCCCTCATTTTCCGCCCTGTCAGCGAGCTGGCAGATGATGATCTGTCGGTGTCGTTGTACGCGCTGCGGGAAGTGGAACCAGGCAAGCCGCGGTGGGTTAAGAGGGACGGCCAGAGCTTCGGCGACCGAATCCTTTTCCTGGGGCTGCCGACCAGCTTCGCCGTGGACGCGGCACGGTTCGCCATCAGCGACGGCTGCGCCTACTTTGTCGTCAGAGGGTCGCCTTCTGGATGGTT
This sequence comes from Eragrostis curvula, assembly GCA_007726485.1. Classification (NCBI taxonomy): domain Eukaryota; kingdom Viridiplantae; phylum Streptophyta; class Magnoliopsida; order Poales; family Poaceae; genus Eragrostis; species Eragrostis curvula. Next base: position 45,540,484 of record CM017440.1, read on the forward strand.
TGGGATCGGCACTGTAAAAACATGCTTCTTGTTCAAGTATAGCTTTCACGAGGACAAGTCGGAATTGGTTGAGCTGCTGCCTGATGAATGGGACAGCGATGCCTGCATGTGGCTCACACCCCTACCTGCCATTGCTCCTACCGGTGTGCCTACAACTTAGCGCATAGATTTATTAAAATTCATGAATATTTGGAAGTAACCATCCAGTGTATTTACAAGTCATGTGACCTTATTTTGACTATATTAGATGTTGAGTTACACTCAAATGATTTTACTCGTGTCTTGAAAAAAAAATGGTTGCCAAAGGCTTGCAACAGCGTGACCGTCTGGCTCCTTACGTCTTGTCCTGGATCCAGCAGCCACCTCAACCATCTCTTCGGGTCATCAACATCTAGACCAGTTCCAAACACAAGAGGCAGGAATTTCTCCCACTGATGCAAACACCATGTAATTTTCACAGTTGGATGTGGGAGGTACGACACAATTTATATGCCTGATGCAAACTGTTTTAAAACAAATATTTCTCATGCAAACCAATGTATGGATATGAGTTGTAGAACCTCACAAACTTGTTAGTCATGAAAATTTCAGAACCAACTAGGTTTTATATAGAGTAAAGTGCACTGAAGATCCACGAACTTGTCAGCCTGTGTTATCTAGGTCTATAAACTTTTATTTTGCATTTTTAGATTCACAAACTCTTCCGTTTGTGTCATCTAAGTCCATGAATATTTACTTGGCAGTTGTGGGTCGACGAACTTGTCCGTTTGTGTCATCTATGTCCATAAACTTGTGAAGAGGTATACAACACATCCGTACCCCTTATTTCATACCCACGCCATATGACCCTAATATATGAACTTAACTTCTTAATGCACTATCCTTCCGTTCGGGGTGTAGAACCTCGCAAACTTGTTAGTCATGAAAATTTCAGAACAGCTAGGTTTATAGAAATTATTAAATTAGTAGCGAGCTGCAACTAGCGTGCTTGCATGTACATAAACTGGCTAGCTGTTTGCATGCAACTAAGGAGAGGCCAAACCACACTCGAATACAAAATAAACTCGTGGATAGAAGTTTCACTTAAGACCCAAAGTTGTCGTTGTTAATTGCTTTAACTTAAAAAAACTGGTCGTTGTTAACAAACAAATTGAAATTGTTATACTAGTAATTTATAGTGCACTGTAAAATTCCTCTAATTAAGGGCCTTCATAAAAAACTAGACAGACATCAAATTTAGGGGCCCATGATGAGATTTCTTTTTTTGGGGGGGGGGGGGGGGTGCAACTTTTGCGCTTGATCTTATATAGCACCAGTTGTGTCAGATGCACGTATGTATTAACAGATTAGAGTTGAGGTCGAATACTAAGGTAAGGTGCTTTCGTCACGTCGTGCAGACATAGTCCGAGTCATAATCAACCAGGTACCGATAAATGACCATATACAACAATATGTTATAACACTAGTTCCTATTGGACTAGGAAAGGAAGTTCTAGAAGGAACTATCCGACTCCGAGTCCAAGGTGTGGGCAATTTACCAAATGAGTCCCTATCCTAAAAGGAAAGAAGAACCTCCACCCCGTATATAAATAGTGGAGTACCCCAAGCATTGTATTCACCAGTTTATTCAGAATAATAAAGAGGAGGCTTCACCCTACATTATGTCTTGTCTCTTCTCTACTTTGTGTTCTTGTTCCCTACCGTCAATAGCGTGTTACAACACGTTATCAAAACATGGTGGATGTCAGGCCCACATATTCGATTTGGCTATGTCTTAGAGTCCACCTATGTTTTTGAGTTCTCCGGCGAGCTGCTTTGCGCCATTGTCGAAGTCAAGTCCCTCATTTTCCGCCCTGCCAGCGAGCTGGCAAATGATCTGTGGGTGTCACTGTATATGCTGCGGGAAGTGGAACCAGGCAAGCCGCGGTGGGTTAAGAAGGACGGCCTGAGCTTTGCCGACAGAATCCTTTTCCTGGGGCTGCCGACTAGCTTGGCCGTGGACGCGGCATGGTTCGCCATCAGTGACGGCTGCCCCTACTTTGTCGTCACAGGGTCGTCCTCTGAATGGTTTGGGATCAGCACTGTAAAAACATGCTTCTTGTTCAAGTATAGCTTTCGCAAGGACAAGTCAGAATTGGTTGAGCTGCTGCCTGATGAATGGGACAGCGATGCCTGCATGTGGCTCACACCCCTACCTGCCATTGCTCCAACCGGTGTGCCTACAACTTAGCGCATAGATTTTAAAATTCATGCATTTGAAGTAACCATCCAGTGTATTTACAAGTCATGACCATATTTTCAATGTATTAGAGGTTGAGTTGCACTCAAATGATTGTACTCGTGTCTTGAAAAACAATTGGTTGCCAAAGGCTTGCAACAGCGTGACCTCTGGCTCCTTATGTCTTGTCCTGCATCAAGCAGCCACCTTAACCATATCTTCGGATTATCAGCATCTAGACCACGGTCCAAAAACAAGAGGCAGGAATTTCTCCCACTGATGCTGCTAACACCATATACAAAAATTTCAGATATTATTCTTTACCGTTCGTCTTATTCAAAAGTTTTATACAAATAAAATTTATTTATTTATAATTACTAACTATATTTTCATCATTACATATTTGTTTTAGTATTTATAGAAAATTTTGAATAAGACAGATGGTCAAACGTGATGCCTGAAAGTCAAAAACGTCAATTATTTTGGGACTGAGGGAGTAATTTTCACAGTTGGATGTGAGAGGTACCTTGTGATGCAAACTGTTTTAAATAGAAAAAATATCCCTCATGGAAACCAAGGTATGGATATGAGTTGTAGTTCCTCACAAACTTGTTAATCATGAAAATTTCAGAACCAGCTATAGAAATTATTGAATTAGTAACTAGCTGCAACTAGTGTGCTTGCATGTACATAAACTAGCTAGCTGCTTGCATGCAAATAAGGAGACACCAAACCACACTCGAATGGAGAAGATAACTCGTGGATAAAATTTCACTTAAGACCCTAACTAACTGGTCGTTGTTAATTACTTAAAAAAAACTGGTCGTTGTTCACAAATAAATTGAAATTGTATTATACTAGTGGTTTATAGTGCACTGTAAAATTCCTCTAGTTATGGGCTTCACAAGAAACTAGACAAACATCAATTTGCATGCATGATATGAATTAAAATCATATTTACTTTATAAATAGCATGTCTCCCGTTGGCAGATGCTTCACCAAACAAAAATGAAATTACGATTCGATCGAGTGCCACCAGAAGGAGCACTATTACCATTTCAGTTTACGATGAGCTGCCCACAAAAAAGGTTGTTGCTCGATCACATTCAAGTGTACTGTCCATAACCTCGTAGATAAATCAATTCATGTCGAAAGGAAAACCAATCGACATGGAAGTGAAGGTTATACGAAAACATATGTGCAACGCCTGAACTGAGATCCAAACCCATAATACAAAGGGCTGACGATAGAAAGAACACAACATGCTTCTTTTTTTTTGCGAGGGGAACACAACATGCTTCACCAGTATATGTAGTAAAACAAAATTGTTGACTTTGAATGAAGTTAAATCGAGTTCGTGCATTGGTTTGCTACTAGTATTATGGTTACCTCGGTTGTAACAATAGTAGGTTCCGGCGTGAGCCACTTGCAGGACCTCGTCGTTCCAATGGTAGGACCAGAGATGACGTTGTAAAATTCCATGGTTTTCGTGAGGATGATTTTTGGGCTGTTAGGTTTTTTAGATGACCCCACAAGGAGATTTTTTGGGGGGCAATTTCTGGGCTTGATCTTATATAGCACCAGTTGTGTCAAATGCACGTATGAATGAGATAAGAGTTGGGGTTGAATACAAATTTTCTTTGGTCATGTCCAGACATAGTCCGAGTCGTAATCAACCAGGTACCGATGACCATGTACAAATATAACGCAAACGGTATATCAGAGTCCTTGTCCAGATCCAAATCCTCGATTGATGGACGCACCAAGTCTAGGGCCACGACGCAAACGCATCCGATTATGGTCTCATGCCGACGAAGACAAGACGGCGGCGTCCCGTTGCCGTTGGACCGATCTCCCGGCCGACCTCCTCCGCGAGGTCTCGCGCCGTCTCCAAACGGCCACCAACTACGTCTGCTCCTGCCGCGGGCGCGCCGCCCCGCGCTCCTGCCGTGGCTCTTTACACCGCCCGACGCCACGGCTCGCTGCATCTTCTCCTCAAGCCGCCGGAGATGGGCGGCCAAAGCGCCACGACCCGGGGACCACGCCGTCGGCACCGTCGCCGGCGACGGCACCATCGTTCGATGCCTCTTCCGTTCTGAACACGATAATAATGGGTGGAGGTACCACAGTTTTTCGTCGGACCGCTTCAACGTGTCGCTACGCCTTCGGCGTCCCGGCGACACGACATGGACGTTGGTGGAAACGAACCTGACGACCACGCACCGCCAGAAGGGCCGATGCAGCGTCGCGTACTACGGCGGCAAGACCGTACTGTGCCACGGGATGGGAGCCTGGTGCATCGCCAACAACCGTTCGTGGTGGAAGGCGGCACCGGTCGATGATGCACACGAACGATGCGTGTCCAGCTACGTCCTGGAGTCTCGCGGCGAGCTGCTCTGGGTCGTGGTCCAGGCCAAGAGCCGCCTCGCCTTGTTGGACTTCCCCGACGCCGCCGTCGTCGTCGACAACACCGTTGGCAGCCGGCTGGCGACTGGGCTGTCCGTGTCGGTACATGCGCTGCAGGAAAAAAGGGAATCGGAAACCAGCGAGCCGCTGTGGGAGAAGAGGGACGGCCGGAGCTTTGCCGATCGAAGCATGTTCCTCGGAGTGCCGACCAGCTCCGCCGTGGACGTGAGCGACGAAGGCTGCGCATACTTTGTCACCAAGAGGCGCATCTTGTTCAAACATAGCTTCCGCGACGGCAAGTCGGAGTTCATTGAGCAGCTGCCTGGAGAGTGGGACGACGCGTCCTGCTCATGGATCACGCCGCAATCGGCCTTTGAATGCGCTGCGCCAACCGAGCTAGGCAAGTAGAACGTGCATTTAAACTTTATAAACCACAGATTCCAACCAGACCAGTAGTATTAGATATTGATCGTGTTGTATTCAAATGAGGACTGTACATTTTCCTTTTTGGCGAGGAAAATGGTACTGTACTTGAATATAGTCAACTCTATGTCTCCGGGCTCACACATCCACCCTCGCATCGAATTAGTGCAATACTAATCCAGAGACCCAGGCCAAACCATGCCCAAAGCCGACTCCGCTGAGCTTCTCATGAGAGATATGGACATCATCGTTGTTATGGAATTTTTTTTTTTTTTGAGAAAACTACAGTGGATGAGCACTCCACCTGAATTTTCTCATTGAAAGAGGCTAAAACAATTTAATTATAAATTGTCCTGAGAGATCACCAAAGCCTTTTCTCATAAAACAGCTCCTTTTAGTCCAAATAGTTGCGTTTGGCAGACTAGCAACTAGTTGCGGGTTGGCTAATAATTAGTCAACTTGTAAGTCATTCTATTGGTGCAGCTAAAGATTAAAATTAGTCAGCTAACAATTATTTTGAAAGATCTACGGCTTCATGTGATCTCGCAAAGAAGGTAATAACACGTGAAGATGTGCGAGGGGGACGTGAAATGACCCTTGGCGCCTTGGGTCGCACCTTAGTGTTAGACAAGCAAGGGATGCCCCGTGACACTCTGACGGGATACTCAACAAGCGGGCAAGACCCCGACACGCCATGGGCCCATGCAGATGGATGACCCACAGGAGATGACGTGGTAAAATTTCATGGTTTTGGAACGGATGGTTTTTGAGCTTTAAGGGTTTTTTGGATGACTCCAAAAGGATGTTTTTGGGTGCCAATATTCGGGATGGATTTTGGAACCAGTTATGCGTCAAATGCAAGCAGATTTGAATATGATTAGAATTCGTATCGAGTAGGTCATATTCGTACAGTCAGAGTCGTAATCAACTTAGGTACATACAGCAAAAGGTATATATATCATCACGTTAATGAAGCCCTGTCCTCGTTCCACTTACAAATCGTCGATGCACGCACTAAGTCTAGGGCCACGACGGAAACGCATCCGATTCGGTCATGCCGACGACGACGAGAGCACGGTTCATCACAAGGCGCCCAGTTGGACGGAGCTCCCGCCCGATCTCCTCTGTGACGTGTCACGCCGCCTCCACACGGCCACCGACTACGTCTGCTTCCATGCCGTCTGCAAGTCCTGGAGTAAGTCGCTTCCGCCGGAGCCATGGCGTCCGGCGATGCTGCCGTGGCTCCTCACGCCGCCCGACGCCGACGGCCATCGGACGGCTCGCTGCGTCTTCTCCTCAAAGTGGACGAGCCGCCGCTGGGATGTCACCGCTTCGGTGGGACGCGTTCGATGTAGGAGGGTTGTCAGGGCCAACTCCGGCTGCGCCGTCGTCGATCCTGCTTCCTCCTACAAGGTAAAAAGCCGGGCGCAAGAGGCGGATCACGCCATCGGCGCCGTCGCCGGTGACGGCACCATTGTTCGGTGCTTATTTAGTCTGGCCAGTTGGGACTTGTTCAATGTGTCCCTCTACCTTCTGCGTCCCGGCAGCGACGCAGCAGCGTGGACGTGGCTGAAGACGAACCTGATGACCACTTCCGGCGAAAAGGGCCGCTGCTGCGTTGCATATCACGATGGTAAGATCATTCTGTGCTGCGGAGATGCATCTTGCTGCATTGAGACGACGCCGTCGCCGACCACGTACCCACGCCGGCAACCACCGTTTGCAGTGGACGCCAGTGCCAGTTGATTCATGGGAACAGTACGAGTGCAGCTATGTTTTGGAGTCTCGCGGCGAGCTCCTTTGGGTCGTCGTCCAGGTCAAGAGCCGCCTTGCCTTAGACTTCTACGACGTCGTCGTCGACCGCGCCATCGGCGACCGCCTCGCGAACTGGCTGTCGGTATCGGTACACGCACTGCAGGAAGGCGAATCGGAAACCGGTGAGCCGCGGCGGGAGAAGAGCCGGCCGCAGCTTCGCCGACCGGATCATGTTCCTTGGGGTCCCAACCAGCTTTGCCGTGGACGCGGCACGGTTCGATATCAGTGACGGCTGCGCCTACTTTGTCGTCACGAGGTCGCTCTCTGCAGGAACAAGCTTTCGGGTCGGCGCTGCTACTTGGGTGTGCCTCTTGTTCAAGCATAGCTTCCGCGACGGCAAGTCGGAGTTCATTGAGCAGCTGCCTGGAGGACAGGACGGCGTGGCCTGCTCGTGGCTCACACCCCGACCAGCCTTCTCATGCGCCAACCGAGGCTAGTACAACCTGCAGTTAATTTCAACTTTACTACTCCATGCATGGATCGATTTAAATCAAGCAGTGTATTTCTCAGCAATACGTACAAGCGATGTAGACTAAAGTTAGATACTGAGTTGTACTCAAGTGACAATTGTGAATTTAGATAATTTTTACTAGAATATTAGGAAATATTTAGATCCTCTAAATGTTTAAATAGAGTTTCAAACTAGCTTTATAGGGAGAATTTCTGTTCAAATTTTACCAAACTATTTGGAGTACTTCTAGTTTAAATGGTTTCCTGAAACCTTGCTGTACGACCAGAAAAATCAGCGTGATTTTTAGAGTCTTGGAACTAAGGTTTTTTAGAGATTAAATAATAGAGGGAATTAAAAATATTAAGATAATGGCATGGAAGAGAGAAAAGTTTAAGAACAGTTGCATGGAAGGGATAAAGAAGTTTTCGAAGTTTTCAGTGGCATGAAAGGGATTATCTCATCAAACAAAGCTAAATGACCAGTGCAATGACATCATTAGGGAGATTTACAATGTGCACGATATTTGAGAGAAAATAAAATGTGGTTATCCCAACCCTGCATCGAGATTTACAGCCTAGTGTGACACAACAGTAATGCAGAGAGAAAATTACTTATTTGTCCTTGTTAAATTCACTTGTTCTTTCGTTGGCCCTTTCTAAAATGAACTTCCTTATATGACCTAAAATGAAAATTTGGTTTCTTTCTTGGCCCTACCGTGAGTTTGAGGTGGTAATGGTGTTAATGAACAGTGAAATGACCTTTGTACCCCTGAATTTTTTCTAATGCAAATGTGATGAATAGAGCAAAGAACTCAACTTTTTATCTGTATTATCTATAATATGTTTACTATAATACCATCAAGGTCATCCGTGTCAGTCTGGCTATACATGGCCCGACCTATGCTAATCGTGCCGGGCCGGCCCGTTAGGCACGATAGGCCTTGCTACAGTGCTGGCCCATAAAAGCTATGTAGTTGCATTTTAGTGTAAAAATGGTGCAAAATAGTGAGGGAGTGAAGATTTGAACCTTAGACCTCAAAGATATAAGGCAAATGACTTACCATTAGATTATAACACCTTAGTTGTACAAGTAAAATAAAAATATATTTAATATTTTCTTAGACGGACCGTGCCGTGCCGCCCACTGGGCTGAAGCATCGGCCCAAGCACGGCCCGCTGCTTCGTGCCGTGCCGGCCCGGACCGAACTTTCGTGGGCCGTGCCGTGCTTGGGCCGGGCCAAAATGGTCGTGCTTCGTGCCCGCCCATTTTGGCCCGCCCGTTTGGCCATCTATATACATGGGTGTGAAGTGGCAAGTGAGTTGAGACTTAGAGCGTTAAAGTTCTTGGTTCTAAGGGCAAAGATGTATGATAGACGAGAGACTTTCGTATCTGAATGAAGAAGATGCATTTTTCATCCTGGTACGTCGGGAGTCGAACATGGTGGCATTTCCTAATGGAGAAGGTCATCTAAATTCTGATCAAATGTTAAATTACCTTGATAGTCTATACTACTTTCGATAATAAGTATTTGTATGCAAAGTTCATAAAATCCCCTCAATAAAACTTGATGTAGAAACAATTAAATGGGAAAATCACAAAATCGTAAGAGCGCGTGATTTTGGAGCTTATTTTTGCTCCACTTTATTTGTAGAATGAAACTGCCAACTAATTGTACGTTGGAAGCCATAGCTTGATGCCAGTGTCATGGCATTTCTTTATATGCAATAAGATGAAGTATTTCATGATTTGGAAACCCTGGACGATGATATGAGACTTCATGTGGTCACAAAGGACAAAAGGAATCCACAACTAACAGTCAGTGAAATGAAACAAAAATATTCCTGCCACAAGAAACAACACAAACCCCTCAGATACAAAAAGTATCATAAAGGCTTGTACTATGGACTCCAAAAATGGAAGCCATAACAAGAAAGCGAAGTCATGGCCTCAAAAGAGAGAAACCATCGGCTAAGCAAAAAAGAAAAATCGTACCAAAGGCCTAGAGCGAAAGAAAAGCAGACAAAAGTCTAAGAAAATTCTCGAGGGCTCGCGTAATAAAAGATATTGCCAAGCCCTCAACATACAAATCGAAGGTGTTAGAACAAATAAGGAGTTAAAATTTCCCCTCATTGCCTGACACCAGGAATATATATAAAAAAAACACCCTCGCCGGGACAAAAATCCAAAAACACAAGTTTCAGGCGTGAAAACTTCAATTTTTACCAAAAACAGAAGGACATCACGCAGGAAGCAAAAGCTTCGAAAAAGATATTGAAGAAACCTATTCCATAAGCGAAGCAAGACGAACAAATTCCTTCAAAAAACAGCTCTAAAGCATTTCTCATTTATGGAGAACCATCGTCAGGCTCTTGCTTTAAAATAAGGCCTAACTCTAGTAACATTTGACATATGATACCAAATTCATCAATGTCATAACCGCTCGAAGGCAAATAAGGCCTTTAAAAAACGTGATCTATTACCCCAGAATCAATCATTCGTTCAACATGCGAAGCAGCATCGAAGGATGAAGAAGAACTCTTGGCATTAGTGGAAGAATTACGATGGCGAAGGTTTCCGCCTTTCTTCTTCTTGGCCGTACCTCGATTTGAGGAACCGCCACCTCGAGGACGACGACCACGAGATCTCCGCTTCACACAACCTCGACTACCTTCGGGAACATCAATCTCGGGACGATAAACTCTCCCGATAGCAACAAGACTACCTGGAGGAAAAGTGAAAGGACCCTCACCGCCTTCAAGAGGGGATAAAGGTTCCGAATCACTGGACAAATTGATATCGGAATGAGAACTGAAAATCTCAATCGGAGGTTCATGACGAATCAAGTGAGAAGAAGAGGGCTCCGGAGTCGCAAATTCGCTCAAAGAAACCTCAGACGAAGACTCCGGAACAACACACTTTCCTAATACTACATCAGAAGAAGCCTTCGGAGTAGCAAACTCGCTTAACGAAAAATCAGAGGAATCCTAAAAATACAAAACCAAGCAAATATTAAGGAAAAATAATAATAAGTTTACAACACAAGTCACCATGACATCCTTAGGAAATACAAGTCCGAAGGGCAACATTTCGTACAAATCAAACAAAAAATTATTATACCTCATCTTGAGGCGGCTGCAGCATAGAGAGAATCCTTTCCCAGAAAGACTCGTCAACAATCCCAGTAAATTTGACGAGGGCCGCGAGCAACGCAGGAGATGTACTGTCGGCGGAAACAAAAGAAAAAGAATCATTGGAAGCCTTCGCCACAGCATCACTCCCCCCAGCTTCGAGCGAGAAAAGAACATCCCTAACAGCAAGTTGCACTGCACTCTTCGAGAAAGCTTTGCAGGCCTCAATAACAGAGGGAATGTTAACCACAAGCCACTCTTGAAATGCTCAGTCGAAGCATCTTCGGAAAGGGAATCAGGCGTAACACCAATAGATACAATAATCTGACTGCAAATGTCAGCCAGTCGAAGCTTTTCAGCCTCCACGAGGCTAGCAACTTCCCGCTCAGCAGCACCAACCTTAATGATAAGGTCCTCATTCTCTTTAACAGCCTTCGCAAGGGAAGTATTCAGTCCTTCGACTTGCAGATCCAAAGAAGTTACTTTCTCATCAAACCCCTTCGCAGCCTGAAGGAGTTTCTCTTTCTCCGAACTAAGATCAGAGAAGCGCTTCTCGCTAAGTGCAAGAGCATTCTCCCTCTCCTTAACCTTCAACTCAAGAGCAGCAAGGTCTTTGCGAAGAGCATCTCGATCACTCCTCACCTTCGACAGCTCCCGATATTGGCGAAGGGATGCATGGGTAATTGCAAGTGACTGCCAAAAGAAATAATCAGAATAAAACAAATATCATAACAAAAGATGGAAGCTGGAAAGCTCACCTTAACTTGCGAAGACAGTAAAGATTTGTACAGGGCATCTCCACCCTGTGACATAAGTTCTTCCTCCACTCGAGGAAGTCGAATCCTATCGGCAACAGCAACAAAAGGCTCAGCAGCCTGGGCACTCATGACGAAGGTGTTAGCCGGAACATCGTCACAAGCAAGCGAATACCCCTCAGCAGTTTCAACTGAATCAAAAGTTACGTCAAAGGGAAGAAATTCCTCTATCATCGCCTCAAAAACAGAATGAAGGACAAGTTTACCACCTGCCGAAGGGGCGAGAATGCCACGAGGCTGAATATGGGGCTCTGGCGGAAGCTGAAAAGCAGAGCGATCTGAAAGAATTCCCAAGTTAGCAAACATCCGACGGAGCTCAAACCTTTCAGACAATGAAAGACGATTTGAATTAGCACCTTCGCCCAAACCCTTGTCCTGGATCTGGGCCTCACCCAAAGCCTCACCAGCTTCGGCATGGGTCTTGTCCTGGATCTTAGCCTTCGGATCAGGCACTAAGGACACAAGAGCACTGGACTCTGTATCTTTGTCCTGGATCTTGGTCTTCGACCCAGAGGAACCAGACACATTTGCGATGGCACCCGCATCCGTGTCCTGGATCTTGGCCTTCTCTAAGGCCATAGATTTGCCAGCATCAGCTAAGGAAGAAACATTTTTCGCAGGACCTGTGAAGTCCTTTGAAGGAGCCTCTTTCGAAACCAACGAAGCCTTAGCAGAGCCATGACTTTGGTTAGACGAGCCAGAAAGGATTGCCATCAGGTTAGGAACCTTGGGGCGCCGATAAGAAATACCGGCCTTATCAGAAGACGAGCGGTTCGCTGAATCCTTCGAAGAAGAACTTGGAACCTTCAAAGGAGGCGCTGAAGAAGTGGTGTCAGTACCACGAGAGCCTCCGTCATTAGTCTTATCAAGACTATCCTTCGAAGAAGATTTGTGAACCTTTGCCTTCTTCCTAAGGTGCTCTTCACTGGACCTCCGGTCACTAGGCATCTTGAAAAAGAATGCAAGGAAAGGGTCTCTAATGGTGCGAAGGTGAAACAGAAAACAGTGGAGAACAACTTGCACAAGCAATAGACAACGTGAGAAAACAAGGCAATCACTACGAATATATAGAGCTAAGACAAGCATCGAAAGTCGGGAAAAGACAGGAAGATACCGAAAACGACAAACACGTGCATGGGTCAGAAGAGCATACGACACAATCATTAAAATAATAAATTGCCTCTGATTTTGACCAATCAAAATACATCAACAATTGAGAGCTAATGTTGGAGATAACGCCCAAGGCTCTTTGCATCATGCGAAGGGTGTTTGACTCTAGGCGAAGGTATTACGATGTACGGCGAAGGATATAGAGTATGAGCCAGAGTGAAGCCTAACACTTAGAGCCGTAACAGAATTGCCCAGTGGCATGGCTGTAATATTGATCTCTCCCCCCTTATAAATATGGAGGGGAGAGCCCCTGTAATGACATCTGTTTTTTGGGCCACGAGCCAAAGAGACATCATTAACTCCATCTATAATTCTCTATCGTGTTTTTACCCCTTCACCCGGCATCGCGGACGACTGAGGGCTTCGGGTATTGAACAACGTAAGTATCATAGAACGATTAACACTTCAGGAGGGCTTCGCTGAGCGTAGAAGAAGCCATCCAAGGAGCGACGAGGCTTCGCGAGGCTCCACTCCGAGAACAAGAACCTTCGGAGGGCTTCGCGAGGACCGACTTCCACTAGAACACTCGTTGGAGGGCTTCGCCGGGTCTCTCAAGACCTTCGATCCCCCAACAGCCGCTTTCTTTGTCCGGTGGAGGCAGACCGGGATTCTAGGGTACAAACCCCTGCGCACTAAAAGATTCTCCGGTGAGACGCCCCCGCCCCGCCCTTCTCCTCCGTCTCCGGCGGCTCCCGCCGCCGGATCCGCGACCGCCGCCCGCTCCCGCGCTAACCTGGCTTCGCCGGGTCCGTCGCCGTGTTCGCCCCCGCCCCGCCCGCCTCCACCGTCTCCGGCGCTCCCGCCGCCGGATCCGCGGCCGCCATCCGCTCCCGCGCTAACCCGGCTTCGCCGGGCGCGTCGACGGCGAGGGAGAACGAAGGTGAGGAAGAAGACGCGTCGCCGCCGTCGGATTTGTTTCGCGCACGAATCTTAAAGCGCGCTACCCGATGGCTAAGGGTAGCGCGCAATATGTATAGGGTTTCCTAATCTCACCTTGGCCTCACCCATGATCTCGGTGGCGGCCTTGGTCGCCGCGGCCACGGCCTCCACGACGTGGGCCGGGTCCACCCCGTCATGGGCCTTAGCGAGCGTCAGCCGCACGATGCTTCCCGGCGCCACGGGGCACGACGCGGCCGGCGCCACGTTGACCCAGTCCACGGCGGTGGTGGGCCGGGTGCGCCGCATAGGCGGCGAGGTCCGACTTGGTGGCGTAGCGGGAGTGGAGGACGTGGATGTAGGCCAGGCCCGGGACCTCGGTGGCGAGCGCCTGCAGCGCGGAGACCATCGCCGCAGCGGCGGCCTGAGCTGGGCAGGCTTTGATGAGCACGATGTGCCCGATCGGGGTCGGGACGGCGGCGGACATGGCTGCGATGCGGAGTGCGGAGGCGGAGGAGCGGTTGTTGACACGGCGGAGCGTCGGGAGGTGGACAGGGGATGACAGGGCTTTGGCGCAGATCATGGTTTTGGGTTAGCACTGTGACCAAGCTAGGGGAGATTAACTCAAAACCAAGAGCGGCAATGAGAAAGTTGCTCGCTCGCAGCAAGTTCCAACGTTCGAACGATTTATAATGGTGGAATCACCACCCGTAGGTTGTTGGTTCTGTGGCAGCTGGTCTGGTGTCTGGTCAGCATCATCCATTATTAAGTTTTATTAAACGTCCTAGTACACATTGTTTCGTCAAACATCGTATAGTAGTACGTCCCTATATAAGTAATCATTGTTCATGGTCCTTTTTTATATTAATTAAGGTGGCTAAACGTCGTAGGCACTTATCCAAAAGTTTAAATGAGATCGACAAGTTGGAGATGCCGTGCTAGACAATCTGGACGTTGGACGCGTGCCCTCGTCAGTTTGGAAGACATCGACATCGCAAGTCCATATTGCCTTAGTGCTGATTGCCGATAGCCACTATGTAAGAAAGCGTCATGGCAGACGCGCCCCAACGAAGTTCGCAGACGAAATTTAATTTCGTCTCCAAATTTTGGTCTGCGATTTGAAAATTCGGAGACGCGGATTTCCGCGTCTGCAAATTTCAAAAATTTGGAGACGCGTTTTGAACTAAACGCGTCTCCAAATTTGGAGACGCGTTTTGAACTAAACGCGTCTCCAAATTTGGAGACGCGGTTTGTGTATCCGAGTCTGCAAAGCTCAGAATTTGGAGACGCGCCTTCGCCAAAACGCGTCTCCAAATCTGTAAACTCGCAGACGCGTTTAACCTAAACGCGTCTCCAAACTTGCAGAATTTGCAGACGCGTTTAGGCAAAACGCGTCTCCAAATTTCACAGACACGTTTTGGCTAAACGCGTCTCCAACTAACCAGAAGTGCTCATTCTTTTTTTTGTTACCAGACCAATCACAACAGATAACAATCACAACAAGATAACAATGAAAGCAGGCATAACCAGGCCATAACCAGATAACCATCAGGCACATAACCAGCAAGATCACATCTGGGATATAACCAGATAACCAGGCATACACAAAAGCATCACAAGACTTGAAAAAATAGGTTCATATACTCGAATTACATATAAGCATCATAGGTTCGAAGACCACCAGTAACAGAAGTTCAAATTCATGTGCATTTGACGCTTACAAACAGAGGTTCACACACTGCATTTGACGCTTACATGTCTTCACAGAAGTTTAACCTGCTGAAGTGCTTTGACGCTTACAATAGAACTCTCCATTTTTGTCGACGATCTCAGACATTATGAACCAAGAAATCTGCTCACGAATGTCTTCCAACACTGGTCGCTTGAGGGATGTTGTCAGCACTTCGAATTGCTGTGTAAGAAAGAGGTAACTGTAGGTTCGAAAATAGTACAAGGCTGAATTCTAACTGGCCAAAAAGCAAAGTAATTGACTAGAGATCATTCAGCGGCAGCAAACTTTAACTAGGTCAACAATTCAAGTGGAAGACATCAGCATTTTAAAAACCTCAGCAGCAGATAAAATATACTAACATTTTTCTTACTACAGGTCACCTCAGCATTGTATTAAGACATCAGACAACCAAAAATCCTTGCTGCATACTAAATTGAGATGTCATGCAGATGGTACCTCAGCTCGTTCCACATTTAGTAATCCCAATGCTAACCTCATGTGGTGTGCTGTGTAGAAGCCACATTCCTGGGTACAACCTTGCTGATGGCACTGCAAGAGATAAATAAATAAACAAGGGCATCAGCTAACATTTAGGTTAGTTTGGCTGCTTCTGAATCGACAAACATCATTCATTGCAACACATGAGAAAGCACCATTCAAGCTAGAGAAAGCATAGATTGTACACTAGAGAAAGGCAGCAGCCATACAAGCTGCTCAAACAATGAAATCATATGCAGCAGCCATACAAGCTGATGTTGAAACAATGTAATCATATGCAGCAGCAATACAAGCTGATTAGCAAGCAAGGAGCATGGAGCTTAGAAATATCACATACCGGGAATTTAGTGACATATGTCAACTTCTTGTGGGGCATTCCATAGGCTGAACAGTATGAAAGAAAAGCCCTACAAATATGCAAAATGGATTAGGTGAGCAGCAATAATTGTACAAAGATATGGAGGAAATATTTGAAGGAAAATGTGTTGAACTCACTCGTCAATCACATCTTTCAACATTGCATGATTACGTGGGCTGGACCTGTAAGAGTCCAAGAATAAAACCTTATGCCATTCTGGGACAATAGCAATCAATATCCAGTGGTTTCCAGGATTGTGAGCGAACATGATGCACTTTTTCTTTGCATATTTTCCAAATGCCCTTGTCACATAGTCCACCACATATGATTTATCATCACATATGGTAGACAATGTCATCACCTCTGGATCAAGGAATCCAACAGAAAAAGACTTTGCCCTAGCCTCCTTAATCATGCTCCTAATTGACAGATAAAGTATAGATGTCAGAGCAGAATATGAAACATGTAACAAAGTGTAATATGGCAGTCATAAAAGTGCTCAGTTTGTAATCAATGACTCCTAACAGATAGTACATGCAAAGGAGAGGAATTGGAGCTTACAAAGTGTAACAGCGGAGAATTGACACATCCAATGCATCAAAGTTGAAGAGCTCATACACATCACTGAATCCCACATAGAAGAACTCTGAGTCAGCGGAACGCAAAAAATGTTGACGCTTAAATGCGGCCACTAGCCCTTTCTTCTTCTTTGCCATAGAAAGGTTCATATAGTGATTATGAAGAGTAGATGTCGCGAGTCCGGCAACATCAAGTAGATAAGGCTGTAGCAACGGCTCTCCACATATGTAATTTGGATTTGCAGCAGTCAGCCCTGCTGGTATTACTTTCTTAGCCTTTGGGAAGTTTGTTGTGGGATGCTGCTGCTGAGAGCTTTTTGTGGGTTGCTTCTTTTTCTGTGTACTCTGATCTGGAGCCTTGTGGGAGCCTTTTGTGGGCTGCTGCTGCTGAGAGATTTTTGTGGGTTCCTTCTGCTTTTGTGAATTGTCATTTGCAACCTTGGCGGTCTGCTGCTGCTGCTGAGAGATTTTTGTGGGTTCCTTCTGCTTTTGTGGATTGTCATTTGCAACCTTGGCGGTCTGCTGCTGCTGCTGAGAGATTTTTGTGGGTTCCTTCTGCTTTTGTGAATTCTCATTTGCAACCTTGGTGGTCTGCTGCTGCTGCTGAGAGATTTTTGTGTGTTCCTTCTGCTTTTGTGAATTCTCATTTGCAACCTTGGTGGTCTGCTGCTGCTGCTTTGAACATTCATCAACACACATCGGCGAGCTTTTGGCGGGCTGCTTCTTTGAACTTTCATCACTCTTCTGCGATGGCTGCCCCTTTGCTGAACTCTCACTGATAGCGTTCTTCTTGAATAAGGCATTTACAACAGCAGATGTTGTGCAAGCAACTTTTTGTTGGGTCTCCGGCACAGACTTAACGGTGACATTGACTGCATCAGGAGAAACCCTCTTTCTGTCCTTACGCAAAGGTAGGGGTGGGGGGGAACTAAACTGTGGTGGTGTGGACTGGACCTGTGGTGGTGTGGACTGAAGCTGTGGTGGGGTGGACTGGACCTGTGGTGGTGTGGACTGAAGCTATGGCCGGCTTTGAGAAGTACCATCCATTGGCTGAGGGTTGACCACAATACAACTCCTCTTCCACTGGATCCTCATGCAGAGAGCCTGTCCAAGATTAGTGATCTCATCATTAGGTTGGGGCACAAGCTTCCAGTCAGCAAACTCCTGGCGCAGAAACTCCACCTTGACCACTGCATAACCATCACGAACTCGGACCGTGTGCACCACATCTTGCTTTGGATAAACCTGACCCCTTGCAGCTTCTATTTGATGACCTCCAAGGCTGATCAGAAGTGAACAAGGTGTGGGCTCAGTCAAAATATCTATAGAATCAGGTGTTGCACATGGAATGTGATCTGAATCATCTTCATGGGAACCCTCTTTGTCTGAATCCTCTTGATCTGACTTATCTTGATCGGAATCCTCCTGATGAGCAGCCTCTTGACCAGCAGCATCCTCTTGACCAGCAGCAAGTTCTTGACCAGCAACTTGGACAGCATCATGCTCCATCTCCATTGCCACTGGATCTGCATTATTCTCATCATTTGCAGCCTCAGAGGCAGATGCACAGCTGCTCCTCCGTCCGGGTGCGGGGCTAGGGTTTCTAGAAAATCCTATCACTTGCAATCCCTGAGATGCAAGCGCGGCCAATACATCTTTTGTAACCTCTTCCCTGAGTTCATCCTTGATTGCTTGCACATCAAGTACCGAGCCTGTCCTCCTCCTCTTCCTGTACATATGTGAGAACTCAGGCCATGCATGCTTCCAGCCCATAGTGCTGGACAGACCACGCACACGGCCTGGTTGTTCAGGGCCCAATACATTTGCTAGCAGATCCTTCTCCCTGACCCATGATATGCCTGAGGATTCTGCGTTAGAGTTCTTCTCCTTCATTTCTTCAGACACTTTCTCAGTGGACTCTTGCTTCCATTTGATTGTAGCAACACCATCTGCCACAACGAGTTCGCTCCTAGCACGCAGCCAATTCCTGGATCGCCCTTGAGGGTACCCATCCCATGGATTCTCGATCCCTAGAGCAGATAACTCACTGTCCTCTGTCTCCCATTGTGCCAATTTCCCATCATAGCCGATGGGGCCCATGTTGTGGTTATGGACATTCTTTTCCCGAAGAATCCTATATCTTTCACTGGCTGCCATGGCTTCTTCAGACATTTTTAGCTGAAGAAACTCATTCCAATCTTCTCGTTCGATGTACGGGTGCTTCATGAACGGTTCCAGCCCCTTTGCAATAAAATTGCGCATAAGACTGCTTTTGTGTGTTCTCCACGCCTTTGCTATCGTCTTCATGGCCTTCTTAAACCCATAAGGCTTCAACATTGATGGGAACTCCAAGTAAGGCTGCATATATTTGTCAAACAAAGCCACCTGCTGCTGACGGCTGAGTGCCTTGAAATTAGGCATAACCAAAGAGAGCCGCTGTCTAGCAATCAGACCTGACAGCCTTCTAAACCTGAGCTTCTGCTTCCAATCTGTTGGCATTCCATCTACATCAATTTCGTCAACTATCATCTTGTCCGTTGGCCACCTTGTTGGTGTCCTTGTTGCAGTCCCACGCCGCACCTCTTCTTCAGAATCTTCGTACTCTTGTGCTTCATGGTCATCGCCAGAAAATGGACCATCATCGGAAGACACCTAGCAAACAAGGGATATAAGATGTTGCAAGAATATTAAAGAATAACACCATTACCAACATAAATGCAATGTATAAACAGGCATATCAGTTTCATGAATGAATGCCACCTAACATATCAGTTTCAGATACATAAATGCAATGTATAAACAGGCATATCAGTTTCAGGTACATAAGAAGCTAACATAGAAAAGCAGTACATACATGAAACTGATATAAACTATCAAACAACAATTAGGCAGGAAATATAATTACCATTCTTATGGGGTGAAGCAATGCTTATACACTCCTCTTCCTGCACAAAACAGAGAGATGCTTACAAAGCTGATACAAATAGTTGCAGCTGAAACAAAAGTTGATTCGAATAACATGGTAAGAACAGAAATTAGCCAACACCAGCTGAAAACAGTATACAAATGATCAAGTTCAGCAGTTCATTTCAGTTCAACAATTCATGTCATAATCTATTATCAGGAACGGTTCATTTCAGGTCAATGCACAAGTGCAGCAAAGTAAGGCAGACTTGTGAAGCAGTACGTAACACTTGCTACAATACCAAATATGCTCAGATATACTAATGTATGTAGACGATCTACTAATGTGTATACATGATCAGCAAAGATCATAAGCAAAGTTCATGAGCTATTGTGTATTCCAGGAACAAATCCAGAATGTACAGAGACAACATTAACTTGACCGGTTACACCGGTACACATCAAATCCAGGAACAAATTCAGCTACACTTGCCTACTCTACGACTGAGAATCATCCATCTACTAGTAGAAGCTCGCGGCCAATCACACGCCACAGCAGTAGTCACACAGCCATCAGAGCATCAACACAATTACAGCATAATTAAGGAGGACACTTAGCAGCTAGCTAATCAAGCTTAACATGAACACAGCAATCACACACAGCCATAGGGCCTCGCCGCGTCTCCTCTGGGAAGGGGATGGAGGCAGGGGATTACCAGAAGCGGCGAATCTGGGAAGAAGGGTGGTCGTCGCAGCGCGTCGCCGGGGAAGAAGGGTGGTCGTCGCAGCGCGTCGCCGGGGAAGAAGTGTGGTCGTCGCAGCGCGTCGCCGGGGAAGAAGTGTGGTCGTCGCAGCGCATCGTCGGAGAAGCCGGGTCGTCGTCGCAGCGCGTCGCCGGGGAAGAAGTGTGGTCGTCGCAGCGCGTTGCCAGAGGAAGCCGGGCGTCGTCGCAGCGCGTCGCCGGGGAAGCCGGGTCGTCGTCGCAGTGCGTCGCCGGGGAAGCCGGGTCGTCGTCGCAGCGCGTCGCCGCCCGCGCAGCCGGGCCCTCGTCGCCGCCTCGCGCCGCCGGGGAAGCTGGGCCCTCGTCGCCGCCCGCGCAGCCGGGAAGCCGGGCCCTCGTCGCACGCGGGATCTGGCGGCGGCTGCTCCTAAACCCTAGCGAGAGAGGCGAGAGTGGGGGTGGGGGAGAGGCGAGAGGGAGCGAAAGAAAAAAAAGATATGAAAAAAAAGGTCGCAGAGAAAAAAAAAATGCTCGACCGGGCAGGAATCGAACCCGCGACCTAGTAGGCCAAGCCAAACTCCTTTACCGCTAGAACACTTATCCAATATCGTGCAAGCGCAATCTTACATTATATATGTATATAAGAGTATTACCCAAAAATGAAAAAAAGATAGACGGGGCCGGAATCGAACACGCGACCTCATCGTCCTAGCCCGACACCTTAACCATTATACCATTGACCTACTCTCGTACAAAAGGAATGCGAATATTAATATATCCACATACTACGAATCCGTTGAGCAAGGTGACAGGCTCCTAACTGATTCCAGATCTTCAGACAGCATTTTTATCAAATAGCATATGCATCCCAAAATAAACTGATTCCAAATCTCAGCCGAAACAATAGCCATTCACATCTCATAGCTTTTCTTACAAATATCTATGTAAGTTAAATGGGAAAAAAAAAAGAGAGATACATGCACATCTATATTCTCTACTTGACACTAAACATTATTTGCAATGTCTCTACTTGACACAGCAGCAACAAAATACACATCAGCAGCCAAAATCTCCAATGTCTTGCTGCCACATCTGCAATTGAAAGAGGAAAGGAATTAGCACCACATGTAAATCAGATGAACCAAATGCCAAATTCAAACATCAGTTATCATACATGTCAAGTTTTCTTGAGCTTTTGTTTCTGTTTTCGTCGGCCTTTTGGCATGGTGATATGGCCGCTTCGTAAGTAAGGAGTTTTCTCGCTTTCTAGTATCACTGGAAGGCTGCAGGTACCAAATGGAGGAACTTCGTCGAACTGCATGAACTCCTCATCCACAGCATTTTCGACTCCTACAACCCGTCTTTTTCCAGGGAGAACCACATTCCGTTTCCTGTTTCGGGTGTCGGTCACGTAGAAGACTTGGGAAACATGATCAGCGAGCACAAACGGCTCTTGCTTGTATCCAATATGCCCAAGATCAACAGTAGTGAACCCATACGTGTCTTTCATGACACCCTTTCTGCCCTGAACCCAGCGGCACCTAAAAACTGGCACCTTAAAGTCTGGATATGTGAGCTCCCATATCTCCTCTATCTGTCCATAATACGCCGCCTTCTCCATGTTGTTGTCGTAAGCCTCTATACGAACACCACTATTCTGGTATGTGCTTTTCTTGTCTTGGGCAGTGGTGTAGAATGTGCAACCATTTATGTCGTACCCTTGATAACTAGTGACTGTGAACAAAGGACCTGCCGCCAAACCTCTAAGAGCATCATCTATGCTCAAGTCTGAATTTTGTATCCGGTTTCTGAACCAAACATTGAATCTCTTCATATGTGATTTGGCTACCCAAGCTTCGTTCCGTTCTGGATTCTCTCGACGCAGGTGCTCCTTATGCTCATCAATGTATGGGGAGACAGCTGCTGTGTGTTGCAACACAAGAAAATGAGCTTGTCGGAATGCATCCGGGTCAGGATTGAATGTCTTCTCCCCAAGAGTCCCAGTCCCTGCTAATCGGCCCTCATGGCGAGACTTTGATATGCCAACTGGATTCTTAGGGTCAATGAAATCAAGGCACCAGTCAACTACCTCTTCAGCAGAGTAACCCTGGGCCATGCTACCCTCCGGATGCACCCGACTCTTTGTATACTTGTTCAGTGTACTCATGAATCTCTCGTATGGATACATGTGATGTAGAAACACGGGGCCAAGGTGCCTTATCTCCTTAACCAGGTGAGCAATGAGGTGCACAGATACATCAAAGAATGTTGGTGGGAAATAGGCTTCAAGGAGGCACATTGTCTCGAACAAGCTCTTTTCTAGATCGTCCAATGACTTCTCATCAATTACCTTTTGAGAGATCGCATTAAAGAAGAAGCACAGGCTCATGAGTGCCCTCCGTACTTTTTCTGGCAATATGTTCCTAATACCAACTGCAAGCATTGTGGTTAGCATCACATCGCAGTCATGAGCCTTCATGGGGAGAAATTTGTTCTCCTTTGGATGGACAAGTTTCCGCACATTTGATGAATAGCCAGAAGGAACTTTCACACTACGTAAGAACTCACATAACTCCTTCTTCTCTTCATTGGTCAGATTTATGGCAGATGCCGGTAGCTTGTTACCGGTGCCATCATGAAGAAGCTCAGGTCTTATTCCCATTTCTTGCAAGTCAGCTCGTCCTTTCGCATGATCCTTTGTCTTATTCTTGTCGCTCATGAGTGTACCCAGTAAACTCCCACATACATTCTTTTTCACATGCATGGGATCGATACTGTGACGGATGGCTAATTTTCTCCAATAAGATAGCTCCCACAGAATTGACCTTTTCTTCCACTTCATCTTTTCCTCTTCTTGATTGCGCTTTCGCTTCCCAAGGGTGGTGCTTTTCTTCCCATGTGCAGGAGCAAGATCCTTGACCTGGTTGTAGACATCTTCCCCACTGAAATGTCGTGGAGCAGATGCAACCTCCCTTGTGCCATCAAATTGACATTTCATGCCCCGGTAGGCATGGGTCCGAGGAAGGAAACGACGATGTCGTACGTACACCCGTTTCTTGGAGTTGTTGAGCCAAAGAGTCTCGGTGTCATCTAAGCAATGGTTGCAATCTTTTTCCCCTTTACAATGCCCGGACACGGAGCGACCACCTGGTAAATCAGTGATTGTATACAACAATGCGGCATGTAGTGTGAAGGGCTTTCTCTTGGACCCGTCGTATACCACAACACCTGGTGACCACAATGTTTTCAGATCATCCACAAGTGGCCTCAAATACACATCGATGTCAATGCCGGGCTGCTGTGGTCCTGAGATGAGAATTGGCATCATCATGTATTTCCTCTTGTTACAAAGCCAAGGTGGAAGATTGTAGATCGACATTAACACTGGCCACACGCTATGTGAGTTACTCATCTGACCCCACGGGTTCATACCATCTGTGCTTAATACGAACCGAATATTCCGTGGATCATTTCTAAAAAATCCATATGTGTGATCAATGACATGCCACTGGGTTGCATCTGCTGGGTGCCGCAGAAAATCATCTTTCTTCCGCTCGGCATGCCAACACAATAGCTTCACGTCCTTGGTTGATGCAAACAACCGCCTCAGACGAGGAATTATTGGAAAATACCATGCTACCTTTTGAGGACCTCCATGTTTCCTTCCCTCATCACCTCCATCATTTCTTCGTTTGTATCGAGGGGATCCACACTCGGGGCATTCAGTTAGATCTGCATGGTCACCACGGAACAAGATGCAGTCATTCTTACAAGCATGTATCTTTTCAACCTCAAGTCCTAAAGGGCAAATATTTTGCTTGGCCTCATAAGTGGTCTTGGGTATCTCATTCCCTGCTGGCAGCATGTCACCTAACAGATCTAGTAAAGCCTGGAAGGCCCTATCCGTCAAATGATGGGTAGCCTTCAGCTGGAGTAGCTTCAGTGATGTGAAGAGTTTTGTGTATTTTTCCTTGCACCCAGCATAGAGTGAGGTCTTCATATCTTTCACAAGCTTTGTCATTTTCTCAATCTCCATATTACCGTACTCATCGTAACCCATGGCATCACGCACCATCTCCTCCAATTGGTTGGCTATATGGATATAATTGTCACCAATATCAACTATGTCATCCTCGCTGAGATCATTGCCCGCATCCTTACTGCCACCTAGTGCTTCACCATCTTGATTGCCTGAGATGTCTTCCTCCCCATCCTGACCCACGGTTTGCTGATCAGCACAGATTCCGTCGGCATCCAGCAGGTCTCCATCATTGACACCTTCCTCTCCATGCATGTTCCAACAATTGTAGCCATCCATGAAACCCCGAATAATGAGATGAGCATGGACATGCATTGAACTTGAGAATTTTGTGATGTTCCGACAATCAACGCATGGACAGCAAATGGCAGACTTCCGCTGATTTGACATATCCACCTCTGCTGCGAGTATGAATGTCTTTACACCATTTAAGTACTCTTCACAAGTACGATTACGAAGATACATCCAGCCCCGGTCTGCCATCTACAAAGTTAAGCACAAAATCAATAAAATTCCAAGCCAAGCTTGCACTGCATACAAAGTCGATTTGAATTATATTAACTCAGAGGCACATACTTGAATTGTACAAAGTAGATTTGAATTAAAATCCATCTGCCACTATTCATTTGCGCACATTGCTTGTATTCATTTGCGCACATTGCCACTAGTCTACGGCAATGTGTCGAACACCTAAATGGCGTGCAGAAAAGTAATCGTGCCAATTGGAGGAGATGGAAGAAGAAGGGCGGGGCTCACCGCGTGGAAGAGGACCAATGCTGAGGCAGAGGCGCAGAGGCAGAGGCGCGCAGACGCGCCGGGGAGGGCCTGGCGGCGGCGCCGGGAGGGCCTGGCGGCGGCGCGCAGACGGTGCAGGGAACGGCGTGCAGACGCGCGACGACGGCGTATTCGAGGGGGCGGAAAGGCGGAGGAGGTGCAGCGGCGTTGAGACGCGACGGGGAGGGCGTGGCCGCGGCGCCGGGGAAGGCGGCGCCGGGGACGGCGAGGCGGCGGCGCCGGGGAGGCAGTTGGGCACGAGGCTGACCCCCAGTTGGGCCTTGGAGGTGCGGTTAGCGGCCCACGAATACAATTCGGCCCACAAATGCATAACAACAAAACGCAAGAACCCTACCTCGGCTCCATCGCTCCACTCCCGTCGCCCTCGCCCGCCGCGCTCCACTCCCGTCGCCCTCGCCCGCGCGCCGCGCTCCACTCCCGTCGCCCTCGCCCGCCGCGCTCCGCTCCCGGCGCCATGTCCGGGGAGGCGAGGTCGACTCGTCGACTGGGTCATGCCCGGGGACGCGAGGAGAGGACCCCGTCCGTGTGCTCGTCCACTAGCGCTCGTGCAGCAAGCGGTGTGCAGGCCGGGGAGGCGAGACCCACTGGCGTTCGTGCCGCAAGCGGTGTGCAGGCTGGGGAAGACGACTTCGACGTCAACTGCTACTTGGTCACCTCGACTCCGGTAAGCTAGTATGCCATGCCAATCTCCTTCATTAGCGAGATCTAGGGTTTGATTGAGGGCTAGATTTAGCACCTCGTGATTAAATTCAGTAATTGTACTGCTTTCTATACTGTATGTGCTAGTACGCCATGCTAATCTCCTTCATTGGCTTGTGCTTCTGCTATTTTGCTATCGGTATGTGCTTGTACTGCATGCCACCTTGCTTCACTGCCGGTGAACTAGCTAGCTAGTGCTGCGCTTGAGGCCTTGACTTTTGCTGGTACCCTAAATAAAAGTAGTACTCAAATTTTTCCATGTTCTAATTGCAAGGTCCAGCATCATATAGTGAGGATTAGAGCTAAGTGTGCTCTCTGGATTTCCTTTTTCCTGTCCCGATTAGCCATGTTACAGGAATAGCATCTTGTATAGAGCAAAGTTGTGACGAACAAGTGGTTGTAATAAGTTACTGTGATAGCATCCTTTATTGTCTGCTAAGAACAATATGGATTTTAGTCTCAGGTTACTCGGTGCTGGTCCACAAATGAACAAGTGTTTACCTTGTTACTATATCTTTCTAATTTGAAGCAGTCTCTATGCTTTCCAAAAGAGCATATTTCAGTTGCTTTCTATTTATGTTACATTGAATTGATGCCATTCTTCTTTTGTTTCCTTGAAGCCCGATTCCATGAGAAACGTCCCGCAAGGATTCGTCGACTCGGAGACGCTTGGTGAGCACAGCTCTGGTGAGCGTCGTTGCCGCCATGAAGAGCCTGCAGTTTATAAGATGTGCATGGAAGGCAAGAACACCGGACGTCACTTCTTTGGATGCGGTCGCAAGGTTTGTTCATGACCAATTGATTTATCCTGGAGCTGCCTCGTGTAGATACATTAATTACTTGAACTTAATTACCTATTATGTTTTAAAAAAATAGCCTTTGGGTTGGAAAGCAACCCAAAGCCGCAGGACGAACCTATTAAAAAAATAGCCTTCCTTATTTCAACGGTAGCCTAATATGTTTAAATGTCTATTATTATCTGTAATTCCTCCAATCGCTCATATCCAATAAGGACGAACCAGATTTCTTTAGCTCGTATGAGAATTTTGTATACAAGGCATCGGATCTAAAACAGAGCTATGTTAATCTGTTACAATGCTTCTCGCATGATAACAAATGCCTGATCTTGTTAAATGCTTTTCTCAGCTCTATGGACATATTGGTGTTGCCCACATCCACATGTAATGAGAATCGATCTATTGCTGGATTGGAAACTGTTGCTTTGCTTGTGAATCAATGAAATGATCCCCTTCTTGCTTGTACAGGAAGAGCCGTGCAACTACATTGAATGGGTTGATCCGGAGTGGCCTAAGGAAGTGGAAGATGTCATCGAGATCTTGTGGGGGGTGGTGGCTGACTTTGAGAAGATGCTGAAGGTGGCTGTTCAGGAGAAGGAAGCTGCAATCTGGGGCAAAAAACAAAGCGACATGAGGGCATTGGCAATGCTCATCTTCATGATTGGGGTAATCTTGGCAATGCTTGTAGCTGCCAAGCTCAGCAGCAAGTAATTGCGCTGACGTGCACATGGGAACTTTTGTTGTAAATAAATTTTGCTAGTAGTGTTGGACTCTTTTGGTGCCCAACTTAGGCTTACAGCTAGCTGATGCAGTTAAGCTTTCAGCTAGCCGATGCAGTTAGGCTTTCAGCTAGCCGATGCAGAAGTAGTTTTTGTGCAGATGATGCTGATTATCAGGAAAACTTGGTGCTCGTGATGCAGTTGGTCAGGTAATACACTTCTGTTGGTAGTTCTCATAGGGTAGGGTGCCTTGGTGCTGCTAGTTCTCATATGTGCATGACACTTAGTGCTAAACATGCATGGAAGTTCTAATTTGAGGACTTGGTATTGCATTATATATTGGAGGTCTCCTGATATTGTAAACTTAGTGCTGCTAGTAGACTTTGTATTTGAAATGTGCTTGACACTTAGTGCAAAATATGCATGAAAGACCTGGTACTGTTATATGGTCAGGTATTTGCTCTTGATGCTTGGTCATTTTCAGCCTAAGTGGTTACTGATGAAACTCTTGTTGGTCTCTTGTACTTGCTGATGATGAAACACTTGTTGGTCTCTTGTACTTGGTGATGATGAAACTCTGGTTTTTTTTTTGGGGTTTGTTTTTTCTTCGGAGACGCGTATCAACTAGCCGAGTCTCCAAATTTGGAGACACGTTTTAAAAATTCGCGTCGCCAAAGATTTGCAGACGCGTTTTAACTAAACGCGTCTCCGAATTCGGAGACGCGTTTAGTTAAAACGCGTCTGCAAATCTTTGGCGACGCGTTTTGTTAAAACGCGTCTCCGAATTCGGAGACGCGTTTAGTTAAAACGCGTCTGCAAATCTTTGGCGACGCGTTTAGTTAAAAAGCGTCTCCGAATTCGGAGACGCGTTCAAACAAAACGCGTCTCGTATTTTGTTGGAGACGCGTTTAGTTAAAACGCGTCGCCTGTGGTGCCATATTGGAGACGCGTTTTGCTGTGCCCTGCTGGGAGCAAAAGGCCAGGAGACGCCTCTCGTTGAGGCGTGTCTGCAAACCTGATTTGGAGACGCGTTTCAATTAAGAGTCTGCAATGAAAGTGTCTTGTATGGGCCTTTCTTACATAGTGAGCGCTGCAGGGCTGTGAATCCGGATCGAGGGGTATATCTCTTTCGACATGTGCAGAGCCAAAGTCAAGTCCTAAAACCCTATTTTGTTTCTTTAGTTTATTTAACCATGTTCATAATCTGAAAAACAAAATAGCATACAAGTTGGACAAACAAAAGTATAAATATGTCATCAGGAAACCCTTGCCATATTTTGTACTCATTCCGTCCACATATGCCATTTTAGTTGGGAAATATATTCGGTGGAAACCACATCTTCGGTGGAATCGTGAAAACCCTCTCGAAAAACCCACTTACATGTTTTGAAAACTTATGAAACTTGGCATACATGTAGAGAACATGGTGGGAAGCACGCATACAAAATTTGAGATCCAAATTCAACTTCTACTAAAAAGATACAAAAATAACAAATCATGAAGAAAGAGGAGGAAAAGGACAAAATAGTAACTGTGCAGTATAAATTTTGACTATCAATTAAGAAAAAATATAAATATTGACACCAGAAAAATAATGTCATTAGATTCATTATGAAATGAAGTATCATAATATATGTAATTCTGTTAGTTTGAAACAATATACATTTATATATATTGTTGGTCAAAGTTCTAAAGTTTGACTTTGGAGAAAACTAAAATGACACTATATTTGTGGACAGAGGGAATATATATTGTAATCATCACAATAAAGTGGATTAAAACTTCATGAGGCTACGCATATTACTTGTCATTATTGCAATTGAAATTTACAATGTCAACCATGATAACCAAGCATTACTTACGACAATAACTGGACAACTGCAATTTTCACTACCACAGAATGGGCTTCAGCGGTGGGCTTTTTGGGCCTCTAGTGATGGGAAAAAGCCTGTCACTAGTAATACGCCGCTAAAGGGTGGACGGTAGCAACTTCTGTGACAATCACAGTAGCAACATATTTTGTAAATAAATTAAAATAACTTCAAAATATATGTCATTTCCAAGTTTTGGAATCGATAATAAATGTGATTACGTCAGCACGCCCAAGTCTCATGTGTAGTGCATGCAGGGTTGGAGCCGCCTTCTCGCTGGTAATGCGACAAATCTTCCCCTCTTGGATCTCTCGCTAGGTTTCCTTGGTCTTGAAGTCGAGATTCTTTGTTCTTCATTCTCCTCTTCTAGATATTCTCTACTTTGTTGACGAGGCTGCTGCTACGGCTGCCGGATCTACTAGCTCGTCTTTCTTGACTAGGCTACATGTGTTATTTGAATTGAAGTTGTGGTTTTAATTAGCTGGGCCCTATGTTATTTAAATCAGAGTCTCGGGTGATCTCGCCTCTGCTGGCGCAATTGTGTATTGGGTGAGAACCAGGGGCAGATCTAGCAAGAGGCGGGTGAGTTTGAAGTGCTAGTGAGTCAGTGACCTACCTCGATGCGCAGGCGATCCGCATGGCACTCTAGCAGGCTGCTCAACGATCCGGCAAGTCCCCACAAGGCCCTTCATGCGCGAAGGGCTCACGTGAAAGGATGGCCCGCCGGTGATGACATGGTAAAATCCCATGGGCCCAACTAAAAAAATGACGAAGTATTCCATGATTAGAAAACTCTGTACAATGATACGAGACCCATGTGGTAATAAAAGACAAAAGGAATCCGCAACTAACAGTTCGTGAGATGAAACAAAATTACTCCTGCCACAGATCAGTTTCGTAATGAGTTGTGAGCAACCTGTTTGAGCTGATCAACAAGCTTCGATGAATGAACTAAGACGCGTGCTAGTAAAATATTCTAACTTATAAACTGCTTTAGTCAGTAGAACAAACAGATGGTGCCGTGAGGTGGCTTCGCCCATATTACTGATGGCTCAATCGGTTGCGTATATTAGGCAGTAGTAATCACATACATGACGCTTGCTTGGAAATTATCGAAAGAAACAAAGCATAACAACATGGTGAATTGTACTGATAAATTAAGTGGGACGAGCATTCTTATTGGATCCGTAATTAATCAAGGCAAGCAATTCGATCTTATTCATCGCAATCTAGTTAGATTATAGCTATACGTACGCATCTGCAGCAGCAGACCCCACGACGAAGTCCAGCACGCATACGTCATCGAGCTGCGACCTGACGCCAGCCCTGGCCTCCAGGACCTTCTGGTTCCCCTCCACCGCGTCCAGATCCTCCACGCTGTCTTTTTTTTTTTTTTTTTGAGAACAAAGATCCTCCACGCTGTCGAACACCACGACCATCCCGAACTGGTAACCTTTGGCCCGCGCGGGGGAGGCGAAGTTCTCCCCGAAGCTGACCCCGAATCCAACCTTGGCTGGGCCCATGATCTCCACGGCGGCCTTGGTCGCCGCGGCCACCGTCTCCACGACCTGGGCCAGGTCCACCCCGTCATGGGCCTTGGCGAGCGTGAGCCGCACGACGCTTCCCGGCGCCACGGGGCACGACACGGCCGGTGCCGCGTTGACCCAGTCGACAGCGGTGGTGTCGAGCGCATTGGGGAGCACGTGGGCCTGCACGGCGGCGACGTGGGCCGGGTGCGCCGCGTAGGCGGCAAGGTCCGACTTGGCGGCGTAGCGGGAGTGGAGGACGTGGGTTGGGCCCAGCGCCGCCGCGGCCGGCGAGCCAAGGCGCAGCACGGGGCCCGCGTGGAGGTGGGCCAGGCCGGGACCATGGTGGCGAGCGCCTGCAGCGCGGAGACCATCGCCGTTGCGGCGCCCTTGGCTGCAGCCTCTGGGCGGGATTTGATGAGCACCATGTGCTCGATTGGGGTCGCGACGGCGGCGGAGGAGGAGGAAATGGCAGCGGAGTGCGGAGGCGGAGGAGCGGTTAGGACGGCGGAGCGTCGGGAGGTGGACAGGGGATGCGATCAGGGCTTTGGGGCAAATCATGGTTGCCTTAGTGTGGTGTGACCAAGGGGAGAGGAGATTAACTCAAAACTAAGAGAAGGAGAATGATGCTCGCAGCAAGTTCGAATGTTCGATTTATAATGGTGGAATCACTACGTTACCTGTAGGTTGGCGCGACGGCTGCTGTGGCAACATAATCCAGTGCATCTATCTATATTTATATCTTTCAACTAGTTGAATGCCCGTGCGATGCCACGGGAGCCGAAGATTGGGTAGCGGCGCATGATATCGCACGGCTCAAGATGTAGTTGAGCCAACAAATATTGAATAGCGGTGCATGATATCGCACGAGAATGACATGCTATGAAGTGCGCCAAGCATAGCAAACAAACACAGCAGTCAAAAGATTATGTATAATGTACCGGTATATATATTTTTTCAGTTCAATGCACCGGACAAGGCGGCGGCAACCGTAGATGACGCGGCGGCCAAGGCGAAGAGGATGAACCTCGATGAAGCGGCTGGCACGGCGGCGTCGAACGTCAACGACACGGTAGGCACGCCGGCGGCAAACGTCGATGACGCAACGGCAATGGCGACGACGAAACACGAGGTACTCTTCAACAACACTACGATCAATACTATGGTGACCAAGTCCTACGAAGCCGTCTACGACTAGATCCAAGAGGTTCGCGGTGATCACCGCGAACACCTTGTCGTCGGCTTGGACACTGAATGGCGCGCGGTCTATTGGCCTGGTGAAGGGATCAAGCGCATGCAGACTGCTCTCATACAACTTTGCATCGGTACCCGTTGCTTGGTGTACCAGATACACCGCGCCAACAACGTGTACCCCAAAATTCTGAAGGACTTCCTGGAGTGCCCTCACTGCAAGTTCATCGGGGCCGATGTGAAGCAAGACACAACCAGGTTGGAAAATGACTATGGCATCTTTGTGCGCAACACGGTTGATTTACAGCCGATCGTGTTGGGGTATCGAATGTCCTGGATGGACTCAGCGAAGCCCTCTAACAGGTTGTGTGTCTCAATGAAGCCCTCTGGGCGTCTCGGCTTCTGATGATCTCCCTAGCGAAGCCCTCCGGTCTCCTTGTCCACCTTTGGACCCTTGGCGAAGCCCTCCTGGAATGCTAGCGTCCTTGTTATCAGGCTCTCCTACTCAGGCGGTTCTTATGATCTTCCGTTGTGGATGGTGGCGAAGGCCCCAATCGCCCGCGGTGCCGGGCGAAGGGGTGCAAGATAACAATCGGGAGCGAACAGAATAAATGAAGTGCTCTTGGCTCGGGGCCCGAAAAACAGATGTCATTACAGGGTCTCCTCCTTCCATATTTATAGGGGGAGGAGAAATCGTTATTACAGTTATACGATTAGCCAATTCCATCACGCCTCCTCGTAGTAAACTTAGCCTTGCCTCTGATCACCAGCCTTCGCCGCCTCCTTCGCTAGCCTTCGCCGTATAACATTTACCCTTCGCATGGATCGGGGAGCGTTCGGTATCATCTCCAACATTAGCCCTCAATTGTTGATGTGTTTTGATGAAATTAAAGCCAGAAACAATTTATTCCGTGTGCTTTCCTGACTCATGCACGTGTTTGTCATTTCTGATCCTTACTTCTTTTTCCGATTCCCAATGCTCTGCTCAGTTCTATATATACCCATTGAGGTCGCCTCGTTCTTTCACGCAGTATTAGCTTTTGTTACATTTTGCCATCTCCGCTTTTGTTTCAATCACCCCCTTCGCTCAAAGAGAGACTCCTTTTGCCCTTTTTTACAATGTCTGGGAACCGAAGGTGCGGTGAAGAGAGTGTTAAGAAGAAGGCGAAGATCAACAAGTCTTCTTCGAAGGACAGCTTTGAGAAGATGGCTAGTGATGCCCGCCCTCAAGTGTCCAGTGTAGCTGCCGCTTCAGTGCCTCCCTCAAAGGCTTTGGCGCCTTCTTTAAAGGCTTCGGCTCCTGCTTCGAAGGCTTCAGTTATGCCTTCGAAAGATTCGTCCGTTCAATCTTCTTCGGTTAAACCGACAATTTCTATCAAGGCTCCAGTGGTATACAGCTTGACGGACATGGTCACTAATCAGAAGGGTGGAGGTCAAAGTTCTTCTAAGACATCCTCTGCTGGTAAAGGTGTCCCCTCGAAGAGTTCTGTTGCTTTTACGAAGGGCATTTCTTCTTCTTCAGCCGAAGCTGGCAAATCTACAATTCCTAAGAAGGCCAAGATACAGGACAAGAGTGTGGCAACTGCTGCAGCTGCTCCTGATTCATCTGGATTGAAGGCTAAGATACAGGACAAGACCCCAGATGAGGGTGTCAAGGTATCGGGCGAGGCCCAGATCCAGGACAAGGAAGTGTGCGAAGCACCTGTGTCAGGTTGTCTCTCATCGCATGATATATCTGAATTTCGCCAGATTACTGCTAACCTGAGACCTCTTTCAGATCGTTCCGGGGTTCAACTCCCTCCTGAGCCTTAGATACTGGTTCGCGACATTGTCAGCCCTTCGAGAGGTGGTGAACTTTTTCTTCATTCTATCTTTGAGACGATGCAGGAGGAGTTTCTCCCTTTTGATGTTGCTTTTGATTCAGCTGAGGCTGCTGAGGGGTCTTCGCTTGCTTGTGACAAGGTGCCTGCTAATACCTTTGTCATGAGTGCTCAGGCTGTTGAGCCTTTTGTTACTGCTGCAAATAGGATTCGCCTTCCTCAGGTGGAGGAAGAGCTGATGCTACAGGGTGGGGATACCCTGTACAAATCTTTATTGTCTTCGCAAGTGAAGGTGATTCTTTTAATTTTTATTATTAACATTTGATTTTTTATATGTATATCTGACTCCTTTTGTTCATAACAGTCTCTTGCGATTACCCATGCCTCCCTTCGCCAATATAAGGAGTTATCATGGATGAAAGCTGATCGGGATGTACTTCGCAAATACCTTAGCGCCCTTGAGACGAAGGTCAAAGAGAAAGAGGAAGCGCTTGCTCTCAGCAATAAGTGCTTGGCTGAACTTTCTTCGGAGAAAGAAACACTCAGCCAGTCTGCTAAAGACTTTGAGCTGAAGGTGACTTCTCTGGATAAATAGGTTGAAGAGCTAGATGCATCTCTTGCGAAGGCCGGAGGTATTAATGATGACCTTCGCGAAAAGGTTGATGCTGCCACCCTGGAGCTTGCTGCATATTCTGAAGCTGAGAAGCTTCGCTTGTCTGCAATTTGTGGACAAATAAGAAATGCTCTTATCTCTGTGGGTTATGTTCCTGATCACCTCCCAGAAGACTCTTCGATTGAGTACTACCAAGCTTGGCTCACCACCAACATTCCATATGTTGTCCAAGCTTGTAGGGCTTTTTCGAGTAATGCTATGCATCTTGCTGTTCGGGACCTCTTTCGCTCACTTGAGGCTGAGGGGAGTGATGCCTTGGCGAAGGCTATCAGTGACTCCTTTTCTTTTGTTTCGACTAACATCACTCCTCCTTCGTTGGTCGACGCCCTTATGAAATTTGGCAGCCATGTAGATGAGTCCTTCTGGAGCAGGGTCCTTTCGATCGGTCGTCAGCCTCAGAATGAGGTATAAACTTTTTCATTGTTTGATGTGTATGGGATATTTTCCTCTTCGAAACTGTATTTGCTGAGTGTGCCGTGAAGACATATGTTGTAAATTTATTATTGTTTTTAATTTTTGTTTGGTTTTGGACTTTAGGATTCCTCTGATTTTTCTCTAAGCGAGTTTGCCACCCCAAAGCCTTCGGCTCATGCTTCGCTGGGCAAGCGTGTTACTCCGGAGTCTTCATCTGAGATTTCATTGAGCGAATTTGCTAGTCCAAAGCCTTTGGCTGATGCTTCGCTGGGCAAGTGTGTTACTCCGGAGTCTTCATCTGAGATTTCTTTGAGCGAATTTGCTACTCCGGAGCCTTCTTCTCGTGGGTTGGCTCGTCATGATCCCCCAATTGAGATTTTCAGTTCTCCTTCGGAGATTCTTTTGTCAAGTGATTCAGATCCTTTGTCCCCTGTCGAAGGGGGCGCGAATTCTTTCATATTTCCTCCTGGTAGTCTGGTGGCCATTGGTAGGTATTACAAAAATTGTCCTAATGCTTCCGAAGGACGTGGTGGCTGTGGGAGACGAGGGTCTCGTGGACGCCGTTCGCAAGGTGGCCCTTCTTCTAGTCGAAGCTCCGTTAGGAAGAAGCGTGGTGGTCGAGGCCGTCATAACCCTTCTATTGTTCTCGAAGATTCACCTTCGCACTTTGATGCGGCTTCGCAAGTTGAGCGAATGGTTTCTTCTGGGGTAGTAGATCCCGTTTTGCAGAGGCCTTTTTCGCCTTCGAGCGGATATGACTTTGACGAGTTCAATATTGTATGTCATATGTTGATAGAGTTAGGTCTTATTGTAAAGCAGAAACCTGACGATGATTCCCCTTGAACGTAATATGCTTTTTCGAACTATCTTGTTTAAAGAAACATGTTCGACTTACTTCGCTAGAGAATAGGTTTCTTTAATATTTTAGCGAAGCCTTCTGCTTCTTGCGCGATGACCTGTTTTCTTGGTGTAGATCAAAGTTTTTGCGCTTATCTTCGAGACATTGGGTATTTACCCAGCGAAGATTTTTTTCTTTGAGAGTTTTTCTCTCGGGGCGAAGAGTGTTGCTTCCCTTATTTAGGAGTATTCTTCTTTGCCAGACTATTTTTTGTTTGTCTTAGCTTTTTCGTATTTTGGCTTTCTTTCCCGAGGCCAAAACAAGTTTTTTGAGGTAGGATCAGCTTCTTAGCCTGCCTTTTCCCCTTCAAGTCATTTCTGGGGAACTTGTGTTATTTCTCGTAACACGTTGTCCCAGAATTGGGTTACACCAAGATTTGTTTTGGTGTGCCCTTCGCTTGCTCTAGGCTTTTTGCCTGATTTCGTTTGTTAAGCTCATGGCTTCGCCTTTTGCTAAGGCTCCTCGGTAAATTACTCTGGAGCTTTTTGAGGGTAAAAAAGTAACTATAAAACTGTGTTACAGTCTTAGAGGGTGCCTCGTTAAAAAACCTCACACCCTTCGCAGGGCTACCCTCGTGAGGAAAAAGAGCACACCCCCCGCAAGTCTTTTATGTTTTTACACATAAGCATCGCTCGTTCTACCGAAGAGTAGCTCTGATGACTCTTGGTAAAAACGTTTCATGAAGATTTGCCATGGTCTTGCCGAGTTCTTGAGGCTGAAGATCTTGTAAGCTGGTATGTCTTGTGCTTGCTTAATGAGATGGATATTCCTCCTTCCTGGAGTCTCATTGTCTTCGAGGCAACTAGCTTATAGCTGATCTCCGAAGACCCTAATCACAGAGATTGGTCCCGGAATTTTCATGCATAGATAAGCTTGATGTATTATGGCTTTGAAGTTGTTAATGGATCCTCTCCCAAAGATTGCATTATAGGGATAGATGAGGTCGACCACATCGAAGATCACATGCTCAGTCCT
Organism: Eragrostis curvula; assembly: GCA_007726485.1. NCBI lineage: Eukaryota > Viridiplantae > Streptophyta > Magnoliopsida > Poales > Poaceae > Eragrostis > Eragrostis curvula. The sequence goes on from CM017440.1 coordinate 45,576,994, forward strand.
TGCATTTTCTCCTTCGCCAAAAGTTACTGGCAAGACAATTTTTCCCTTCGCCTGGATTATCTTTCTGGTGAAACCGAGTAGCGGGATTCCAGCTGGTTGTAATGTTTCATTTTCCAAATTCATTTTTCTGAGAGTTGAGGCAAAAAGAATGTTTGCGGAGCTTCCCCCATCAATCAAGATTTTGAGGACATCGAAGCCTTTGATGTTGGCTTGGATTACCACTGGGTCTGAATGCGGTTGATCAAAGTTTCTCGCGTCTTCCTCCCCGAAAGTTATGTCAACATGAGACCATCTTGTTTTGACAAAAGAAGCTCTTGATGAGACGTGCTGGACCCTTCGCATGTACTCTTTTCTTGCCCTTCTTGAGTCTAGCTGCTGTGTTGATCCTCCAGTAATGGCATTTATTGTTTGCCTTCGCACCTCGCTGTTTGCTTCTGAGTGTCTTGCATTGTTGTGATGGTTCGTTTCCGGTGGTGGTAACGCAGCTAGGTTTTGCGGTTGATGATAAGTGTACTGCTGCATTTGCTGTGAAGCTTCCCTTGGATAATTGATCACATGATTTATTGAATGCGAAGGATATGTTGCATGAGTATTGCTTTGAGACCAATCTTCGCGATAGTTACTCGTGTGTCGAATAGCTTTCTTCGCTTCCCTGTATGCGAGTCAACTCTGCTTGTAAGCCTGGATGTCCCGGCACTGCTTCGTTGTGTGCCCTTTCCTTTCGCCGTGTAGTTCACAAAGTACGGTGCGGGAGTTGCTTTTCTGACTGTTGTCTCTGTTCCTTTCTTCGTGGTCCTTGCCATGGTTGCTTCGCTCTTTCCCTTTTTTGTCCTCTCTGGTTCTTTTCTCGTCTCCCCTTTCCTCTCTGTTTTCAAGATTGTGTACCCTTCGGCTGCTGTGGTCTCTGTGGTTTTCTTTGTTTTCGTCATGCCTTCGACTTTGACTTGATTCTTCGTCCTCTTTTGCTTTCTTCTCGTCTCTTAGCTGCTGCGTATGTCTCTTTTTGTCATCTTTCTTCCTTCTGAATTCGTCGTCTAATCTTGCATACTTTTCAAAGATGTCAAGCAACCCGAAGATTGTGGTCGGTTTTTTCCTTGCGAGCGAAGAGTGGAAAGGTCCAGACCTTAAACCTTCCATTAGGGCATCAATGACCGTGGAAGCTCCTACTCTTCTGGCCTTCAACTTGATTTCCATGAACCTGTGCATGTATTCTCTGAGGCTTTCATCGTTCCTTTGCTTGCAAGAGAACACTTTTCCTTGATGGACTTCTTCGGCTTGGAAGCCTTGAAAATTATTTATGAATTTCTTTCTCAACTCGGACCATGAATTGATTGATCCTGGCTCTAAGGTGGAGAACCAAGTTGTTGCAGTGCCTTCGATTGCCATCATGAGTGCCTTCGCGTATATTGAATTTGTACCTCCGACGGATTTGACTGCAGCTTCAAAGGACATCAAAAATTCCCTTGGATCAGATTTTCCTTGATATGCTTTAATTTTTGGCATCTTCAAGTTGATAGGCCAAGTCTCATTTTGCAATTCTTCGCTTAGAGGTGAATTTTCATTGAACATCGAAGTTGGTTGAACATCTCTGCTTGTGCTGCTTACTTTGTAGACCACTTTCCCTTCGTTCTGCTTCTGAATCTTTGTTGGATGATTCTGACTTAGCTTCTTCAGGTTGTTCATATCTTCGTTTACTTGGTTCAGCCTTTTATCCATTTCGTCAATTTCCCTCTGTGTTTGCCTTATCTTCTGCAGCATGTCTATCTTCAGTTTGGACTTTTTTTTCTACGATTACCAAGCATTTTTCCCTCTCAAGCCTTTCTTGCTCTAAGATACGAAGTCGTTCTGCTATGGAATCTGCTTCATCGTCTGCTCTTTCGTCACCCTCTGGAAGGACGTTTCCTACCTGCGAAGCGTCTCCGATGTTGTTTTGTATTCCTCTCTGAGTTTCCTCCTGCCTTAGAGCTTCCTCTTGTCTTACAGCTTCTTCGGCTCGAGCAGCCTCCTCGCCTCGTGCAGCTTCGGCCCGTGCTTCTTGTTCTCTAGCGGCTTTGGCTTCCTCTTCTCTAGCTAGTCTTTCCTTTTCGATCTTAGCACGTTGTGTTTCGTCATCTATTGTCTTTGATGATCTGCTTTTGGCCATCTTTTATGACAGACGTGGTCGTGGGTTCGGACCCGCGTGACGGCGCCAAATGTTGGGGTATCGAAGGTCCTGGATGGACTCAGCGAAGCCCTCCAACAGGTTGTGTGTCTCAACAAAGCCCTCTGGGCGTCTCAGCGTCTAATGATCTCCCTAGCGAAGCCCTCCGGTCTCCTTGTCCACCTTTGGACCCTTGGCGATGCCCTCCTGGAATGCTAGCATCCTTGTTATCAGGCTCTCCTACTCAGGAGGTTCTTGTGACCTTCCGTTGTGGATGGTGGCGAAGCCCCCAATCGCCCGAGGTGCCGGGCGAAGGGGTGCGAGATAACAATCGGGAGCGGACAGAATAAATGAAGTGCTCTTGGCTCGGGGCTCGAAAAATAGATGTCATTACGGGGTCTCCTCCCTCCATATTTATAGGGGGAGGAGAAATCGTTATTACAGTTATGCCATTAGCCAATTCAATCACGCCTCCTTGTAGTAAACTTAGCCTTGCCTCTGATCACCAGCCTTTGCCGCATGGATCGGGGAGCCTTCGGTATCATCTCAAACAGATCGGAATAAGTATGGGCATGGGGACTAAAAGGTGGAGGCCATCGCTAGAGAAGTTAGCGAAAAGGTTATTACTTGCAGACATGGACAAGAAGAATAAAGACTTCCTTCACGCCACTTGGGACCGAGAGGATTTGACACCTGAGCATATCGCGTATGCCGCCATCGACTCTTTCGCCTCTGCCGAACTCGCCAAGCCGATGAATATCAAGGTGGACAATTTAGTTTAGGTATTTAGTTAATCAGTTCGAACTATTCAAATCGCAACAATGTATGAGACATGTATTGTTGTGATGAATTGATGTATGATGAATTTGATAATGTCGTCACTGTGATGCTTGGTTATTTGTTCAAATCTTTTCCATCAGAATATGTTCAATTTTGTGACCCAGTGTATACCATTTTTTAATCCCACGGACAGCCTAGGCCCTTGACAAATAAAAGGTGCATATACAACAAGTTTGTGATTTGTGAGGCGGAGGTGCTTCCGGAGATCGCGACACGTGTATCTCCCCGACACAAGAACGACCCTCGTACATTCGGGATGATGCGACCAATCGCGGAGGTCATCCTTCGCGACATTGGACGGATGTCACCCTCCGCGACAAAGTATGGTTTCATGCATTAAGTACTGAACTATGGACAAATCATTTTATCCAAATTAAACAGAATATAAACATCACTCGGCTTGTTTGCTCATATATTATAAAAAAAATAAAAAAAAGCAACAAGTAGTAACTTCAACAAGACTCAATGAACCACCAATTTGTGTACTACTTCAATATCCTCAAGCATCAGAATCTGCATAGTTGTTCCTCATAAGACTGGTACGTGCATCCTTGAGGCGTTCACAGTGGGAATCAATGGCAGAAACCAATGAGAGCATTGAGAACCAGGCAGCCGGCGAATGATCATTCTGTACAAAAATATTATAAATATCGCAGGATGCAGATAGTGCAATGGTCCTCATTTCGCATAGTTTTCTTTCCAGGACTCCAAGCTCATCCTCGACAGCTTTGATGCTACTGTAGCATCTGTTCATCCGGCAGTAGTTGGGATCCAGAACTCACACACCGAAACGCTTCACGAGCATGTTTAAAGCACAGTAAAGTGTACTGGAAACGGTTCCTGTTACATTTTCCGTAGATTCTCCTAGGAAACAAAGATTCTTACACACGTGCTCCCTGATCTTTTAACCTTCGACAGGGTTAATATTATCATCATTCTTCATGAAAACGTTCAAGATGTCCAAGAACGTACCGTCTTCTTCGTCTCTGCTAGTATTGTTAGCACCGACCACGTAGCCAACTTTCGAAGCAACCTCTTCTAAGATACTTCTAAGCCCGCCGGTCAAAACGATCGCATGTTCCTACAGATGGAGATTCACATGACGTAATTAGTAAAACAGTAACGACAAAATATTAAACATTGTTATACATTCTAAAAACAGTTGTAACCATACTTACCTGGTGCATATTTTTCAAAAAGTCGACATACCCACCTCCAACACGATTAGTCGCCCTATTTCTGTAGGACCTCACATCATTGTCGATAGAATGTAGCCAACGTGAGGACTCTGAGCACACAACTTGCATGCGAGTACCACATTTTTCCGCACCCACAAGTCCAATGAACCTGTCAACAGCAATCTCCATATCCCCGATCAACATCCTAGTCTGCAAGCTTGCATATAGATACGTTATTCTACTACGTGGGATCCTTTTAACCAGTCCAACGAATCCTACCTAATTGCCTCCACAACGAGCCAATTGTAATCAGGAACTATACTGTCTAAAGCATTAATTGCCGCGCATTGTTTCGTATGCCATTCCTTATCCAAAATTGACGACTGTCCTGTCACCGAGATGACACCAGGTCCAAAACTATCACCAACCCTGGTGATTTCCACTACTTCGTTGATGTCACCTAGATTCGTAATGAAAAAATTCACCTCGAAAATCCGCGGGCCATCACGCACTAGTGTCACATCATTCCAAACACGTTCAGAACCACCGAGTTCAGCGACGGCATCACGGAGTACCGACGTGGCGTCGGCATGCACCACTATAGGGGAGGCCTGCAAAGAGATGAAAGAATTTATAAAAGAAGAACAAATCCAAAAAAAACATCACAAAGGATCATAAAGAACACAAAATAGCAAAGACAGATAAAATTTGACGAACCAACCATTATATATGCTTTATCGGAGGGCACGATAGACGCCAACTATCTGAGTCAAGTGAGGTAGACGTAAACAATGGCTAGGGTTGATGATCGAAGGCACAGGACGCGGCTCTTTATACTGAGCTAAGAAGGCCACTTCCACGGGATGAGAGGGCCCACGTTACAATCCGCGTATCGCCGCCACGAGATACGACTCCATAATTTGCGCAGTGCCAACCTCCGATCTAACAATCACGGAGAAAAAGCGGAATACACAGCGATGCAGCGTAGGAAAGGGCTCAAAATCCGCGTCGGAGGTAACCGTCGACGCGGGGTATCAGAGGAAAGTAATCGCGCGTATCACCTCCGACCTAACCCTACAGAACCGTTCAAAATATCTGATTTTTAGGGTTTTTGCACGGTTTTGGTATTTGTTTCCGCTTCTTCAAATATAGCTTGTTTGAAAGCCCAAAGGATGATGTGGGCCTAGCAAAACAAGCAGCCCGTGAGAGTTCTAAAGGTCACCTCTCCATTCTCTGTCCACACCAATGATATAACAGAACTGCCATTCCCTTGCGGATGCCAATCCCCTCCATCTCGCCACTTCCTCCGCTCACATCGCCCCGCGAAGAAGAATCCGCCATCGCAGCTCGCCGCCTCGGAAGCCATCCCTTCCAAGAAGTCATCACCGCCATTCATACACACGTAAGTCAACCTCGGCCATGGCATACTCACCACATTTGGATACAGCAACCAATGACCCTCCTTCCTCGTTCTACTCGCTACAGTAGATAATTAGGGATGCGAGTTTTTTAAGAATCTTCGAGTGAGGACGGGTCACAGACGCAGAACGGCACCACTGAAATCAGCCCGGAGCTTCCCCACACTGAAGCTGACATGGACGCGACGTTGGAGGTGCTCAACGACGCGTGCGACCAATCCGAGGTTGTGGTCGCCTTCACTGATGCTTTTATAGAACAGACGGCGAAGAAGGCAGCGTAAGTAGTATCAACCCGATCTAAATCCTACAGCATGCATTCTTTGTATGACATCATGCTCTGTTAATACTTTTAAGGTCTTTTCTTTTGAGGTATTTTCTTCTATTCGTTCCACAAGCTTTCCAATACGAAGAAAAGATCATACCATTTCATCCGTTAATTAAGCCCAAATTGTATAAGATGACACCTTGATCCACAAAGAAAGTCATTCGAACAATATACATAATTGCGTCCATCTGATGAGTCGGTGAATCAGTGTCATTTGATTAACAGACAACTAAATTGTTTACTCACTTTATTTTTTAGTAAGTAGAGATTATTTAAGTAACGATCAGTATGGTAACTCAACATATTAAATATCGCTTGTATGAGGTTTAGGCACATATTTGATCTTCCACTGGAGATGGTCCTTGAGTTATTGAAGCTACTCAATCCTATTGGAAAGCTTGCATTTGGAGCGGTCTGCCCATTTTTCAGAGAAGCTACCAAAGAGATCAATTGCATCAAACCGGGTTCCCCAATAATTTTATCATCATCCTTGGATTGGAACGGCGTGAATGATGCAAAGGAAGGCATCTTTGCCATGCACGACATATTCATACAAAAATCATGGCATTTCATATCACACATGCTCAAAAATAGAGCCTGGGTCGGTGGCAAAGACGACTGGCTCATCATAGAGTCCTCTGGTCCTGGAATTGGTAATATTAAACTCTACAACCCAATTACAGGGATTGTCCGTCAGTTGCCCCCCATTAATCGGATCATCGGCGACAACACTGACGCTTGGATTCTGAACTCATGGGACACTCTCCGCGTGCGGCGTGCCGTGCTGTGTCGCACGCCTAGGCACTGCGATGGCTACCTCGTCGTTGTCATACTTACTAATGGCCTTCTCACTTTCACTGAATCTGGGAACTGGTACGCGCTGAACCGAGGGAACAAGCGTATAAAGCCATTGGCATATTCCAACGCTATCCTGCACCACGAAGAAATTGTTGCTGTGGACAATTGGGGTAACATATATTCATGGGGAATCAGAGGTGACTATACTCACCCCACCAAGATCAAAGGGAAGAGAATTGGTTTAACAAATAACATATTTGTTAGCTATAGCTTCCACCTCGCGGTGTCGCACAATGGTAACCTTTTACGCCTCTGCGCGTATGGGAACGGGATCGCTGTTAGTTCAAAGCGTGGAAGCCATCATACAGCTAAGTACGTCATATACCATCTGTTTACAAAATTTATTATCATCTCACCACGTTTATTATAACTACGCTACCACAATGCAGGTTCGATGTGGAAGCTATCATCGGCGACGAGTTCAATGCTACAATTGGTAAATGGAAAAGGCTCAAGGATCTGGTTGGCCACTCTCTCTTCATTGGAGCAAACCATCCGTTCATGATCACTCCATCAACCAACAATGGAATCGAGCCAGACCTTGTATACGTGTCAGACATGACCGGTGAATGCCACGTGGGTATATTCTACCTGTCCACAGAAGCTGGAGGATCCCCTGAGCCCAAAGGCATATGCATTCCATGGGTCGGTGAATCAGTTCAGACTCCTGTTGACACTGGATTTTGGCCTGGGGCCCACTGTCAGCGTCAAGAAGATGTGTCTGGTGCGTGGAAGAAGTGGTGGCCCGCTAGGGGATCGTGGAAGAGAAGGAGACGTGTGCACGCACGTGTGGATCCGAGTCCTTTTTTAGTTCTTTTTCTATTTTTAGTTTAGAAAGGGATCTTAACCGAGTCGTATGAGATTCGGAGTGTGTCATGGGGTATAAATATGGCCCCACTAGTATTGTAAAAACCCTAATCAATCAATACAATCACTTTTGGGCGCATCACCACCCTTTCTCGACGGGATTTTCGTCGACATCGGCGCTCATCGGGGCTCCGATCATCGACTTGGATTTCGCGACTTTTATTATGTTAACTTGTCGGTAATTAGAATCGATGTGGCTGCTAGTTATCCGGTAATTTAGGTTAATCTAGAGATCGACATTGCGTGTCTACTGCTTGGAATTGTTTAATGACCGGGTCCAATTCTTTGTTACAGTGTAGTTGACTTGTCCTAGCTGTAGCCTGGTAGTCGATTGCCGATGCCGATCACTGTTTGATCTAGTTATTTGACCCAATATTTGAACAAGTTAGATTTAATTAAGTCTATTGCTTGCCGATTGTGTACTACGGTTTGACCTGGTCCCGTTTTACGTTTTTCTTCAGTTGACTTGTCTTGGGAAAAGCAATTAGCAACATGTCAATTTAAATAAATCTATTAGTTTAATAGTTCTTTCAGGGTGTTTAGCCGATTGCTTACCAAATTCAAATCTATGCTTGTTTATGCTGTTTAAAAGTCTTACTTTTAACGAGTAGAAGATTTGAAGCATGTTTGCCGATGCCGATTTGATAGCTATACCATGCTTGTCGATGGAGTTTTGCTGATCATATGCTATGATAACATGCTTGTCGATGTCGATTCTGATTCATATGATTGCTTTATTTATCGTGTGAGTACTCTTGCTTTGCGAACATGCCGATCTGTTTATAGCCGACAGCCCACCAAACATTATGTTATAAATTACTTTACTTTATTATTGCTTATATCGGCTGCGATTACGCATCGGCCTGTCCGGGGCCGATAGCCCAGGGATTTTACACGCTTTTCTTGTCTTTGTCGATTTGCAGGGAAAATCGACTGGCACGCTCCGGAATCCATCGCGTTCCAAGTTTGGTCCTGAACAGAGTTAAGCAAATCTCTCAGGCCACGTGTGTGAAGCAGTAGAAGCCAATTTTGCTGTCAACAACTCCAATGTGGTTCCGCCCATCAACATGCACTGTCCAACTTATTTGTTAGGTTTTCAGTTCAAATGTGGACGAATTTTTTTATGCAAAATCATGATAATGTCTTTTTATGTCTGAGTAGTCATTAGTAGAATGTTTGCAGTTCAGTTATGATCAGATGTTTTATGCATCCTTCCACACAATTAGAAAAGTTATACATTCTACCGTACTGGTTTCTGCAGTAAAAAGCATCGGCATATGAACATAAAAGACGCTTATACAACCCTACCATGTTCCTCTTCGAGTAAACATTGAGCTCATAAGAGGTAGCATGAGGGAAAATGTTACTATCTTAGCGTATTTCCGTGCGGAGCCAGAAAGGTTGAAGCTCACATCACGTAAATATTGAGCTCGGATGTACATTACCGTGACCTGTCAATTATCGTGACAACTTGCGCAAGTACATCTAAAATATACAAGCAGCGTGTATATATGAGATGCGAAGGCCAAGTACGGATCCAATAACCTCCAACAGAATAGCCGGACAATAATATGAACAAACAAACCACCGAACAAATCTAGAGCCCGTCTTTACTATTCGAAGGAGGAAACCAAGAGTGGAGGTTAGTTGAGACGGAGGTCACATCACAAATGCACTATCAAGTACGCAAACATAATTAAGTAACGTGAATGTCGAAGTACATTTATTACGAACACAAATTTATAACCCAGTAACATTGCAACTAAACGCCATCTCATTACAGAAACCTAACTATATCCCAGATGCCATCAGGTAAATTGCCGCCATTCGTGTCATATTCGTACCTCAACAGGCTGCGCAAGAGCCGGCCCCTGATTCCCAGTTGATCCTGCATGTAAATCGCTTATTGGTCAGGAAGCAAACACAATCGGGCTCTGTGTACAACACTATATACAGTCGTAACATACCACTTGGTTGCTTTCAGGAAACTCAGTCTCCTCTCCTGTCCATGTTTGCATGAAGTGTAATATCATGTAGCCAGACAGTATATTGTTATCACAAACAATCGCATGTTATTATTGTTATACGTATGTTATAAAAACTGCAATCATGAACGAACTAATGTACCAGCACACATACCTGTCACATTCAGTAACCTTCTCTGGAATTTTATGATCCCAAAAGAGAAACAAATTCTCGTTCCACACAATCGACCATTCATTCATCGCATTCCTCAAACATGGATCAATCTTGATGATCTTAAGGCCATATACCTTCAGCTGCTGTTGTTTTTTAGCATTCGATGGTGCAGGATCCAATACATATATTGTCTTGTCCTTGTTGTCTTTTTTTCTCTCAAAAATGTACAATGAGAAATAGGGGCCGCTCCATACAGGCATAAAGATCTGCATAATAAATTGCAAACTCAGTGAACCAGAACGCTATCCATTTCAGGTAAGCCACGAATAACCTACCCATTTACAAGACGAGATGTCGTAGTCCACGCCTCCCCAGCAATCTAATGATTTGCCCCAATCACCGACGGCAACGGGACTTTTAAATTTATCGCCACGTGTAAACTGCGCCAAACTCTGCTGCAAAAGGAATCGTTAAAAATACAACAGACCCAATGTACACGAGAGGAACCTTTGATACTTACACAAAACCTCAGATCCATCAGATGTTTCTCAACAATCTTGGATCCCTTGAGTGCTTTAAACTCGTTACGTGCCATAAGACGTACGCCTAAGTTGAAATAGTCAACGTCCATAGGCTTTTTCAAATCCATTATGTCTCTGAGTTTTTCGCAGGTCAGTTTGATCGGATAAGGGTCATTGCTCTAGACCCATGTACTTCTACAGAATATAGAAAAATAAAATTAAAAATATATAACGACAAAATCATTAAAATATGGGTATCAAGAGTCTTACTCCAGATGGTGCTTTGAATCAAGCAATGAAAGGTAGGCGCATATGCCACTGAACAACTGCTCCGCGTCCACAAGGGAGACAAGGAACACCAAAGTGTCGTATCTCATTTTCATATTTTGTTGATCCCTTTTGGCTCGCTTCGCAGCTCTGACACAATCAAGACGCTGCATAGCAGCATCCGTGGCAGCAGAATCTTCTTGCTCCACACAGTCCTCAGGGGAACCATTGTCCTTGTCAGCCTCAACATGCGGACTAAACTCCGATGCGTTTGTCTTCCACAGGATCAACAACAGTATCAACTTTAAATGAAACTTGACAATATCCTCCTGTGTTCATCAAAATTGGAAAACAGCAATCACATATATATAATAATAAAACAGCCGAATGACTAACATTTTCAAAACCAAATTCAAAAAATACCTGTGTAATTTCAGCAGTCAGTGAGTTTCGGGAAAAATATTCTATGAATTTCAACAAGAACAGACCACAAGAAACACTAAGTCGGACAAAATATATTGGTTAGATATTATAAACACAGTGTTACGTACCAATAAGGTTTTGTGTTGAAATATTGTTCAAAACATACCAATCATTCTGAAGTGTACTTGTGAGATATTCATCTACATCCCAAGACGAAACCAATACATCCGACCATGAAGGATTTATCTGATGCCCCCCTTCTTGGGCTTTTTTGAAGTTGTGCTGTAGTGCCTCCAACTGTGGATACGCATCACAGAGATGAATAAAATTTCAAAACAAACGCGTACAATCTTTGACTGCAAATGGAACAAGTCTACGAGAGCAACTCACTGTAGTCTTCAGGTCATCACGGGAGTGCGTCCAACACAATGAATCCAGAACATGTATCTTACGTTTTTTCGCATTGATAACTGCCAGGTACCAATGTTGATTATCTATGTTTATGGGAAGGAACACCTGAGACAAAAGTTAATGGTAAGTTGCAGCATGGTAATTGCAGATAAAAAATGGTTTCTTACGTTTAAATGTACTATACCATATCATGATTCAAATACTCGCAAGACCTTCGAAAAAGAAATTTGTCATCTTCGTCTCCGTCTTTGCTAGCCATGCCTAAGTTTTTAAAAAGTTTAGTTATAAATGAATCCTCCAAGTAGACAGAACCATCTTCCCTTGACAGCATACTATCTTGTGTTCTCATGCAGGCTATATATGGATTAATTACCTGAAAAACAAATAGAACAAAGAAAGGCATCAGCAGAACACAAAACCTAGATCTGTTGGGTTCCATATACAAAACTCACAATATCGATTAGAAACGCCTTTGGATTTAAAAGGCAATCCATGTGACACTTTTCAACAAACAAGCCATTGATGTCGACCAAAACTTTTCTTTCGGCCGAGTTCCTAGCGTATTCAATTGCCAGCTTGTCCTTGGGAGTGCACTCAAACTCTGAAAGGAGACTTATATCAGACACGCATAACCACTGGCAGTAAAAAGAAACATGTGAATCTACCTTGTGGGAGGTAGTCGTAGACCTTTTCATCAGGTGCAAGTTGAATCAGCTCCGATCCAATAGCCCCGGGAGCACACATTGCTAGATAGCTAAACAGGGCATGAAAAACAATGAATAACATGTCTACAATTGCAATTACTACGAACGAGAGGCGACGTCAACTGTAGATTAAGAACGAAAGTGTAGGTCATGAAGAATGTTACCTGGGTGCAACGAAAGGCGACGTCAACTGTAATCTTCGACGTCCAACAGAATGAACGTCCCCTTGACGTCCCGTGTAAAGGGTGCCTGTTATATATAGGCAGATTCGGTTTGGCAGCTTTACCGGACGACGAGTAGGTTTCCAACTGGATAGAGGTATAAGGGGGAGGTGTAAGTTACCGATTTAGTAGATGGCGAGCGGAATGGGCAAAAATCTCCGCGATACACCCCCCAAACTCCGCAACACATGGAATTTCTATAGTGTACCGGAGATGTCATTCCAGCAAAAGGAGATATTGTTTCACGATCTCCGGAGAGAAGATCGGAGACATACTTGACAGTCAGTTATTTATTTGTAAAGTCGGAAAACGCAAAAGTATAGATCCACGATTTCCGGAGTGCATAATCGGAGGTATAATTCCACGATTTCCGAAGTGCATAATCGGAGGTATAAATCCACGATTTCCGGTGCATAATCGAAGCTATCATTCCAAGATATCCAGAGTAAATAGCCGCAGATATCTCGGCGAACAATTACCTACGTGTAAACTGCGCAACAAATAGAACATGCAAAGGTCCGAAATGCTATATCGGAGATATCATTACACGATTTTCGGAGCATATAGCCACAGATAACTCGGCGATTCATCAATTTCCACAATGAAAGGAAAACGGAAAGGTGCGCAATTCTTAATCGGTGATATCATTCTAAGATATCCAAAGTACGTTTGCTGAACTTCTCTGACGAACCAACCCAAGCGGCGTGAACCGACCCAAGCAGCGCCAACCGACTTAAGTGGTGTGAACGGATCAAAGTGGTGTGAACGGATCAAAGTGGTGTGAACGGATCAAAGTGGTGTGAAGGAACCAATAGTTGAGACCGGAATAGACGTCGTAAGGATTCGACGCGTCGAGTCCGTTCGAATAGGCGTCGTACGGGGTCGAAGGGACGTCCAAAGCCTACATATCCCTTAACCAAGGGACACAGTGTTGGGAATCCAGCAACAAGTACTCGGCACGCGAAGGGGCTACAGCTATAAGCGAAGGGTCAAAAGGCAACACGAAGGAACAACAGCCACCAGCGAAGGGTAAGGAGGCAACGCGAAGGAGCTTTGAGTAAAAGATCGGCGAAGCCACCTATAAAGACCCAGACCGGAAGACGTAACAGAATTGTCTAATGGCATAGTTGTAATTATGGTCTTTTCTCCCCCTATAAATATGAAGGGAAGACCCCCTGTAATGACATCTATTTTTCGGACCTCGAGCCAAAGACACATCATTTACTCTGTCCACTTTTCATTGTCGTCCCTCAACCCCTTTGCCCAGCACCGCGGATGACTGAGGGTTTCGGAACAACGCATAACGTAAGACCCGAGGAACAGCCTGGGCAGTTGAACCTAATCCAGCATCGCGGACATTTTAGGAGGGCTTCGCCAAGGAGCTCGAATACTACGAGTTGTTGAAAAGTCCTCGTCAGGAGCTATCCGAGCGCCATAAATGCCAGGAGGGCTTCGCAAGGACGTAATCATTTCATATATTTCGTTGGAGGGCTTCGCCGAGTCAAATAAAGACCTTCGATCCCCCAACATTTGGCGCCGTCCGTGGATCGAACCCACGATGAAGAGAAAACAAGAACATCACCCGGCAAAGACAGCGAGGGCAAGAACAGGAAATCTAGGACAGAAACAATCGGTTATCCGATTCACCTCAGAAGACATCAAAGTCGCTGACTACTCGCACACAGATGCCTTCGTAATCAAAACAGACATCGAAGGGTTCCTAGTACACAGAATCCTAATCGATAACGGAAGCCCAGTGAACATCATCTTCAAAGACACCCTAAGACGCATGAAGATTGACGGCTACACAAACGCCGAAAAGACAACACTCAAGGCCTTCGGCGAAGAAGAAGCATGCTCAATAGGAACCATAACAATGTGGATGACCTTCAAAGACGGAGAGAAATCAACAGCTCAAGAAACAAACTTCCTAATTATGGATTTTGAAAGTCAGTACAATGCCATACTTGGAAGACAATTCTTGACATCCTTTGGGGCGGCAATACATCACAATTACCTAACAATGCAGATCCCTTCGGAGACGGGCATCGTAAACATATATTGCAACCCAATTAGGCATCAAGAAGGTGAAGCTGAAAAAGGAACAGTCAAAAAGGACATTCAAGAGGACAACCAAGCGAAGGGGGAATAAGCAAAACTTGAACCTTCGAGCGAAATAGAGGAGGTTATACTATGGCCAAAAAAGGCAGAAAGGACAGTCAAGATAGGGAAAAACCTCTCTGCAAATGAGAGGGAACAGTTGATTAGATTTCTGAAAGATAATGCTGATCTCTTCGCATGGTCACCTCAGGATATCACAGGGATCAAAAGAGAAACAATACAGCATGAGTTGAAAGTAAATCCAAGGATAAGGCTCTTCGTAGACAAAATCAGAAAAGTATCCGATCAGAAAAAAGCCGCTGCAAAGGTCGAGGTAACCAAGTTGCTAAAAGCAGGAGTCATAAGGCCAACTATCCATTCAAGTTGGCTCTCGAACGTTGTACTAGTGAAGAAGAAGACAGGAGAATAGAGGATGTGCATCGATTTCACAAGGCTAAACAAGGCCTGCCCGAAGGATAATTTTCCACTGAAACGAATAGATACAATAACAGACTCAGTAGGCGGATGTCAGCGGCTAAGCTTCTTAGACGCTTACTCAGGATATCATCAGATACATATGGCAAAAGGGGACGAGGAAAAAACAGCTTTCATCACACATGATGGAACATTTTGCTTCATCAGGATGCCATCCGGCCTTCGCAATGCAGGAGCGATTCACAATGCAGGAGCGACGTTTGCAAGGCTAGTTAAAGAGATTTTCGAAGACCAATTAGGAAGAAATGCAGTAGCCTATGTAGATGACATAGTCATAAAGACAGTAGAAAGGGCAGATCATTTAAGAGATTTGGATGAAACGTTCAAAAACCTGAGGAAGCATAACCTCAAGCTCAACCCAGCAAAATGTGCCTTCGCAGTTGAAGCAGGAAAGTTATTGGGTTTCATGGTATCACAGCGAGGCATAGAAGCAAATAAGAAAAAGATCAAAGCCATTCAAGGACTAGCACCGCCCAAGTGTCTGAAGGATGTCCAAAGGCTTGCAGGAAGGTTAAACTCTTTAAGCAGATTCATCCCGAAGCTAGAAGAGCGAAGTGGCCCCATTTTCAAAGCACTTCGGGCGAAGGAGAAATTCCAATGGAGAGACGAACAAAAAGAAGCCTTCGACAATATCAAGAAAGCTCTCACCGATCTCACTACCTTAGCCAGCCCAAAGCAAGGCGAAGATCTATTCTTATATATCACAGCATTGTCAACAGCAGTAAGTGCAGCATTGGTGCATGAGACTAGCGAAGACAAAAGCCAAAGGCCGGTGTACTTCGTGTCCGAAGCCTTATCAGGAGCAAAGTTACTATACTCAGAGATAGAAAAAATGGTGTACACAGTAGTCATGTCTTCAAGGAAATTGAAGCATTACTTCAGTGACAGGAAAATAATAATACCAACTTCATTTCCACTTCGAGACACACTGCGAAGCAGAGAAGCAATAGGGCGAATCGGGAAATGGTCAGCAGAACTGGCACCATTCGACATCGAGTTCAGAGAAAGAACAGCCATCAAGGCGGCGGTTCTGGCGGATTTCATAGCATAATGGACACCCGCAACTCCCGAAGCATCCATAACAATGACAGAGTCATTATGGACAATATTCACCGATGGAGCATGGGGTGCAAAAGGTGCCGGGGCTTCATCGATAATAACTTCGCCGTCAGGAATCAAGTTAAGATATGCTGTCAAGCTGGAGTTTCACTCAACTAACAATATAGCAGAATACGAAGGAGTGTTACTAGGGCTTCGCAAAGCGAAGGCCCTTGGAGCAAGAAGGGTCCTTATCAGTACAGACTCTGAAGTCGTAGCCAATCAAGTAGAAAATAATTATCAAGCAAGAGATCCAGAACTCATCAAGTGCCACAAAGCAGTGACTAAAATGCAGAAATACTTTAAGGGCTTCACTGTCAAGAGCTTAAAGAGAAATTTAAACAAAGAAGCAGACGCTCTAGCGAAGGCTGTTGCAAAAGGCGAAGGCCTCTCCCCAGACGTTTTCTTTGAGGTCCTGAGCGGTTCGACGTCAGAAGAGTCCAAAAGAAAAGTACACCATCTCTTCCAGCTATGGGAAGATTGGAGGGCTCCAATAATAGCTCACTTAAACAATCAGTACGAAGCCCAAGACGAGGTTGAAGAAAAGAGAATAGCGCAAAAAGCAAGAAACTATAAATTAATCGAAGGCCAACTTTACAAAGGAGGAGTATGTCAGGCGTGGCTACGCTGCATCCTGCCGGAAGACGGCAAACGAATGCTTCAAGATGTTCACTCAGGCATGTGCGGATCTCACATCGCATCAAGGCCTTTAGTAGCGAAGGTTTACAGAATGGGTTTTTATTGGCCAACAGCAGCAAAAGACGCCGAGGAAATAGTAAGAAATTGTAATGAATGCCAATTCTTCGCCAGACACCAGCGGAGGTATAGCTAATGCAGCCCATATGGCCATTTTACCAATGGGGCATAGACATAGTTGGAAAGTTACCAGCGGCACCAGGGAACCTTCAATACACCTTCGTTGCAATGGACTATTTCTCGAAGTGAATCGAATTCAGGGCAGTAGCTTCCATCACTTTGGAAAATATGAAAAACTTTGTATGGCAAGCTATAATCTGCAAATACAGAGTTCCAAGGAAATTGGTGGTTGACAATGGAAAACAATTCGACAGTCAGCTGTTCATTGACTTCTGTGAATCATTGGGTATAAACCTTCGCTTCGCATCCTTATACCACCCCCAAACAAATGGAGCAGTTGAAAATGCGAACAAAAGAATATTCTCAGCAGTCGAGAAAAGGTTTCTGAACATCAAAAAAGGTAAGTGGCCGGAAGAGCTCCATTCAGTTCTATGGTCATTAAGAACCACGCCATCAAGATCAACTGGTTTTAGTCCTTTCAGGCTACTCTTCGGAGAAGAAGCGATGACACCAGAAGAAATAGAAAACAAGTCTCTGCGAAGCCTAGCAGAAAACTCAGACGAAGCATCCTTGACTTCAAAAGAGAACTTGGAGGAACTTCGCAACGAAGCAGTACTTAATGTGCAAAGATATGAAGAGGAAACCAAAAGGTGGAAAAACAAAGGCATAAAATCGAAGGGAATAAAAGATGGCGACTTGGTGCTTCGACGAAGGCATAACGAAGAAACTGTAGGAAAACTACAGAGCAAGTGGGAAGGGCCTTTCATAGCGAAGGCAACCGTCAATGAAAGAGCTTTCAGACTGTTGTCTTCCGAAGGAGAAGATGTGAGCCACCCTTGGAATGTGGAGAAATTGAAAAAGTACCATGTGTAAAAGAAAAAACAGCCGGCCTGTACTCTTTTCCTTGCATGGGGAACCCCTTCGCAAGGGGCAAGGTTTTTAACGAGGCAGGACAGAGGAATAAAAATGTTTTCTCTCCCTGAAAAAATCCAAAGATTCACAGCAATATCAAATCGAAGGGTCAAAAGTAGAACTTATGACCTTCGACATCGTCCAAAAGGACAGAAAAACATCCAAAAATTCCCAAAGAACGGGAATTAAAAGGATCAATCGAAGGGTCAAAAATAAGAGCTTATGACCTTTGACGTCATCCAAGAAGGACAGGAAAAAAAAATCTGAAAATTCCCAAAGAACGGGAATTAGAAGATCAAGCGAAGGGCAAGTAAGAAAAACTTATAGCCCTCAAACTTCGTCCACAAAGGACAGAAAGCGAGCACCGTATAAACAAAAGACGTTCTCTCATACAGGTAGGAGCCTTCGAAAGATGAAGGTTTCGACCAAACAAACTCTCAAAAGAAAGTAAGTGCGAAAATGAAGTATCAAAAGAAAAGGATACTTCAAACATCGCATTAAGACCAGGAAGGTCAAGACAGTATAGTAATCGAATGAACCTTCGCATAAGTTAAAGAAGTACCTTCGATTAAATTACAAATACATCTACAACACAAAAAAGCTCCCAAGTAAGAGCAAAGTTACTCCTCCGGAACATCATCTGCGGGGTCATCCGAAGCCGCTGAGTTTTGGTTCTCCCTAAACTTCTCAACAAAAGAAGAAACACGCCCAGATCCAACATCTTGCCAGTGCGAAGCGATCTTGAAAAAAGAGCTTCGCGCCTCGTCAGGAATAGGATCTGGAAGCTCCTTAGCAGGAGAAAAGCCTTCATCTAAAATTGGGTCCACGCTCCTGCCAGACAAGCTCAGCTGAGCGAAGGCTTCCTCGATACCGGCAGCTCCAGCTAAGACTCCAAAGTTCTCTGCCGTGGACTTCGCAAAAGAAGAATTTGCAGAAATCCGTTCAGCAAACTCTCTGTTCGAAGCATTAGGCAGAGGAAAGTCTTGCACTTCACCTCCAAGATACAAAAGGCAATCTCTCAAATCTTTGCAAGCCTTGAAAAGAGATGAAGAAACCTTCCTCTCTTCGGAGTCCTTCTCCCGGAGTTCACTCCTCGTATCACGAAACCTCTGCCTAAAATGGCGAAGGCGGTTGCGAAAGTAGAAAAACTGATCTTCGATGACACCAATGACAGGAAATACCTGAAAGATGAAAAAATGATATCAAACAAAAACTTTCATCTAAAATGGTCAATCAAAGTATAATCATAAAAAAGGGTTAACCTTGACTTGGTTAGCATAAAGCACCTGAAATAGATGTCCATAGTGAACTCCGGAAAGTTGCTTTCTTTCCTTCGCAAATAAAATGTCGGGAAGAACCTTTTCAACGTCTCCCATAACTGCAGCACTTGGTTAGCGAAGGAAGCCCATGACCTTCGTAATCGGAGTCAAGAGCAAATTCAATTGGGTCATCGTCTTCTGAAATACGAAAGCGAGGAAGTTCACCTTAGGGATCTTCCTCAGATGAGTAATCTTCACCGGGATAATCATCCGGGGAGCCTTCGTCACCCGTAGAACCTTGGTGAGGAGCAACACTAATAGGCTTTACATTCAAAGCCGCCTTGCGAAGGTGTTTACGGGCAGGACCTGGAGCATTCTTGCGATGGCATTTCCTCGAAGGCTCTGGTTCTTCGGAAACTGAAGCCTTCGAACTCCTTTTCCGCTTTGGGACAGGAGCTCCATAATCTTCATAAGGCTGACCCGGACTGCGAAGGAGCGGTTGAAATGAGCCGGAATACCAGCCTCTCGGCGACCAGTTTCTTCTTTATCAATATAAGGCCCAACTATCGCCTTCGCTAACTCCTCAACTCCAGGAACAGAGAGAGCATCGCTAGTCAACACATATTTGTGGAGTCCATTTGTGTATAAACCCTCCGCAAACTGAAGATCCCAACTGGGTCGAAGGGGATCAACCCCTGCAGAAATATACTCCTCCACAAGGTCTCGGCAGCTCAAAAGGGGCCTGATCTTGCGAAGGGTATCAATACAACCTTCGAAATCATCATCGTGATCAACGTCAACTTGAATCAACCACTTAGGACGTTTCATGGAGCTAACAATCTCAGAGTTTTCGCTAAATTTAACGTAAAACCAATAGCGCTTCTAGTGAGATGTCACTTTGTTCGCCTGACCAAATGATGGGACATTCTTCGGATTTGCATGAACGAAGTTGATCACTCCAAAACTGTCCGATCTCACCTTCGATGTAGGTTGAAAGTGGACTCGATGGGTGAAAGCAAAGGCAGACACACTGGGTTCAAAACCTTGGGATTTACATGCCCATACGTAAATGGCAAGTTTCGCAATAGCATTTGGAGTAAGCTGATGAATCTCCAACTGAAAAGCCTTCAGAACCTGAGCAACAAAAGGATGCGCAGGCACCCGAAGCCCATACTTGAAGAACTCAAGGAAAATGACGGCTTCGCCAGCCAAAGGTCTTGGAACAAGGCTAGATCCAGGAGAACGAGCGGAGGCCCTAGGGCCAAAATTAGAGGTAAAGTTGTCATCAAGATAAGCATCTGTGCATTCGGAGTGACCGAAAGTGTCATTCCATTCTCTCTCGAGCAAAGCGACCTTGGGAGGCATCTTCGCAGAGCCAAGTGAATCCAAGCGAAGAGGGCAGAAGCTTAGCGAAGGAATCAAAGGGAAAGGGTCTATCGCAGTAAAAAGAGAGGACTCAAAAGATCTCGGTAACACACCGAAGACGACACTCCTTTTATAGACGAAAAACAAGTACTCAGCACGCGAAGGGGCTACTGCTATAAGCGAAGGTTCAAAAGGCAACACGAAGGAACAACAGCCACCAGCGAAGGGCAAGGAGGCAATGCGAAGGAGCTTTGAGTAAAAGATCGGCGAAGCCACCTATAAAGACCCAGACCGGAAGACGTAACAGAATTGTCTAATGGCATAGTTATAATTATGGTCTTTTCTCCCCCTATAAATATGAAGGGAAGACCCCCTGTAATAACATCTGTTTTTCGGGCCTCGAGCCAAAGACACATCATTTACTCTGTCCACATTTCTTTGTCGTCCCTTAACCCCTTCGCCTAGCACCGCGGACAACTGAGGGCTTTGGAACAACGCATAACGTAAGACCTGAGGAACAGCCTGGGCAGTTGAACCTAATCCAGCATCGCGGACATTTCAGGAGGACTTCGCCAAGGAGCTCGAAGACTACGAGTTGTTGAAAAGTCCTCATCAGGAGCTATCCGAGCGCCGTAAACGCTAGGAGGGCTTCGCAAGCATGTAATCATTTCATATATTTCGTTGGAGGGCTTCGCCGAGTCCAATAAAGACCTTCGATCCCCCAACACACGGTTTGTCCTCTTCCCGCCATATCTCATTTTACACCCAGAATTCCCATCGCTTCTCAGAGGCAATGGAGGGGAAGCCTAACAGGTTGTGCAATCGTCGATTGTTGGACCTTTTGTCCGAGTTGTCTGGAAAAATCGCCGAAAGGCTTGACGCCGTCGATGTGCTTCGCCTGGCCTCCACTTCGAAAGATGCGAAGAACACATGCCGCGATACTCATCGCCTGCATGCTAACGTTCCTTTGCTGCTGTCGTCTCGCCCACCGGAAGATGAATTTGATGATGAGTTCGATGTACAGCAGTCCGACGGCGCATTCGGGCTTCATGACATGTCCAACAGTATGTCTTATAGACGTCATGCCGTGGGTGATTGGATCGGTGGGAATGATGATTGGCTTGTAGAGATGAACACAATCAACGGCATGTTGCACATTTATTTGTTTCAGCCCTTGAGCGGCGAAAGACGTCCTCTGCCACCCACTCGAAGCATCAGAGGTACTTTTGATGAAGAATATTATTTTCCGTAAAATTATGTACTGTATATTATACAAAATTATTGTGTTATACAGTTGAATTATTATTTTTGTTATAGAGGATCGTTGGCCACCAATGAGCAGGATGTTAGTCGAAATCAAAGACAAGTTTTATCATCTCGAACGAGTTGTACTTTGCCGCACTCCGGACGAAGAAGGAGGGTTCTTTGCTGTGGCAATTTTTAATGATGGGCATTTGGCATTCGCGTCTCAGGCAAGCTACGTTTGGACCCTGCTCAAATCCCCAAAGGGTTATGTACTATACGCCTATAAGGATGTTGTGCTCATGGACCCTCAAATTATTGTCGGCTTGGACCGATATGGCAACCTCTTTCGCTGGAACATCGACACCCCGGATGTCATTCCAAATAAGATGGTTGGGCCTATTGATGTTGGTGATAACAACATCAACCCCAGGGTCGCGTTCTACCTTGCTCAGCGTAATGGCCGCCTTGTTCTTGTCTGTGTTCATGGCCAAGGTACAGATTGTTACAAGGGCCCAAGAGTTCTTTTCAATCGTTAGTGCGATTTCGTCTGGCCTGAGCGTGTGGAAGCAAAGGCTTATGACCTGGACACGGATGCATGGTTAACAGAGGAAGCTATCTTTGAAAGTGGGGAGTCGTTGTTTCTTGGCCTCAACTGCCCGTTCTTCTTCAAGGTAACGATAGTTTTTGGTACCGTCTTTGTATTTCTATGGAATGAACTGCCGGTTTTCTTCTAACTATATGTTTTTTTTTCAAGGTTCCGCCCACATTTGAGAAGATCAGGGGAGACCATATCTACTTGGCCGACTTCAACAACGACTTCACGGTTGGCATTGATATCAAGCTTGCCGCGTATCATTTCGTTGAATTCCCCATTGTCGACAACAATATGCGCCAACCGATTTGGTTTCGCACCACTACGGACTGCAATGTCCTCGAGTTTGCTAAACTCCGCCACATCAGTGCTTAGAAAATTAAGCTGTGGACTCATTGTAACTTGAATAATATTGTAAATTGACTACAACTCGGAGTTCATGTAACTTGAAAAATATTGTCATTGTAACTTGTAGTTCGTGTAACTCATTTTAACTTCAATATAAGGCTGTCATTGACGGGGCACGCGATCCTCTCTGTTCTTTGATTGAATGCAATTCTTCTCCTGCCTAGCTTTTGATTCTATTTTAGGATCGTCACGCTATATGTTACACTTTCGTGACTTTCGGAGCATATAGCCGCAGAGATTCGTGAAAGTAAACCATAATAAACATATGAAGAACAACAAACCAAACGATTACACCGTAACTTATTCGATGAAATGAAATAGTCTCTTCTCATCACACAAAAAATCGAACCACAACTATTTTGACCAATACGAAATCAGGGGGAAAACTATGGTAACTAAAGTATCATCTTTATATCGATCTAAGCTAATTTCCTTCGTCACATTTAATTTTCTTGATAGGCTCATTTTCTCCGGCTTGATCAACATCCTCAACGAACTCGAACTTCTTTTTCGGCTGTGGATCCTCCTCAACCACAACCACATCAACGTTGTCTTCAGTTTCTCATACGGGATCGAACACGCGGTCTTTATTTTCTTTCCCATCGGCCAATCCAGATACTTTGTCATGCTCTTCGGCATTTTTCAGATCCTCAAACTTATTGGCAACCAAAGGAACATCTTCAGTTGCGTCTTCTCTACTGTCCTTCCGAATCCTAACATTCCTCTCCCGAGAGATAACTAATCTCCGAATCGTATCATACGCTTCAACCTTTCGTAGTTCAGTACGAATATCTGCAAAACCGTTACAAAAATTAGTGGACATTCATCCCAAGTTCGACAAAACGAGACCATTTATTACCCTCGAGTGCTGCAAGTATGGGGGCTCCTCCATGATTAATGAAACAAAATGAAGTGTCTTTTGTCTCACACAAACAGGCTGAGGAAAATAGATTATATGAGTACACATACAAAAAAGATGCAGTAGTTCTTATAAACTAAATAAAAATAAATATTACTTAATTGTCGGTCCACGCGAAGACCGGTTGCAAGAAGAAAACTGTTGTTCGTGCTCATATCGATCACAACCTTCTTTTTCCTTTCAGGCAACACATCAAGCATGCGAAGACACATAAAGTTCCTGAAATATATATTAATGATGTATACAAACAAACAGTCCTAATTGTAAACATGCAAACAACTAATTTTGGGTACATACCTTTTTCCATCCATAAGGACAATTTCCCTCACTACAGACCTGCGACGCGGCCTTAGATCTGCAACCGCGACCTTAGCTACAACAGCAACGACGTCGACAAGGGAGCCATCTGGTTTGTTCATAGCAGTCTTCAGATCAACAGGGAAACAGTACGTGGCGGCATCCATGGATGGGATGGGTGAAATGATAAGTATCGAAGGTTGTGGGAATAGGAAGAGAGGATATCTATCGAAGGTTGTGAGAATAGGGAGAGGGGGGCGGCTAACTTTCGAGATTATATAGACTTGAATACCTAGGGTTTAGTACACTCCGGCAGCGTTAGGGGACAGAGCAATCGCGCCCCCGCCGCCACAACAACGTAACCAATCTGGCAAAATAATAAACGCAACCACAAAATACAGGATTCAATCAATCCAATCCACGATTGCTATCGGAGGTCCAACTACCTTGAAAAGAACATTTATTACTGGACGCCAAAAAAAAAATTGAAACCTCACCTATAAGCAATCGAGTGCAAACCGGGACAGGTACGGCGAGACTCTGACAACACTGGCGTGTTCCCACATGTGACGAGCCCGCGGCGCGGCTCTTCGCTCACGCCCCGATGATTATGAATTTTATAATGGCGTTTCTTCCACGACCGTCCACAAAAACCCATCGATGACAAGCAGCAGCTAGCAGCACACTCCTCCACTCCCAAAAGCCCCCAAAACACACAACCTTTCTTCTCCCAAAAGCCCCAAAACACACAACCTCTCAAGCTGAAAAGCCCTAATCCTACCAACTTCCACAGCAGGAATGGCGCGGAAACCACTGCGGGGCAGCTCTTCAACCAGCCGGGCGACTCCGATGGCGATTGATCCACCTCAAGCCAATGAAGCCGCGATTGGGGCCCAAGCAGAGGACCAAGTGCGCAATCAGGGCACGGAAGACGACGACGTCGATCCTGGGCTCGGCGGAGGGCCTCCGGGGTTCCACGGCGTCCGATTGGGCCTCCCTTCTGCATTTAACTTGGAGACATATGGGTTCCACGGCGTGCGATTGACTCCGGTGCGCGGACCATGGCCGACACCGCCGGCCGACAGCCTCTCGCCTGGGTACCACGGCGTGCAATTGGCTCCAGTGCGCGCACCATCGACGACACCGCCGACCGGGAGCCTCCCGCCTGGGTTCCTCGGCGGACTTTCTGGGTACCACGACGTGCGATTGGCTCCGGTGCGCGCACCATCGCCGTCCGTGAGCTTCCGACCTGGGTTCCACGGCGGGTCCTCAGCGTTCCACAGAATGTTTATTAGTTCTCGTCATCTATCCGAGACGCAACACTAAAGCCATCTAGCTCGGTAAAAGATCGGGTGCTATACCCTTCCGTTAATCCCCTATTCCACCGGTAACATAATCTGCTGTTGATCTTGTAGTATATCCTCCGATTGATCCGGTAGCATACCCTTCTCCGTTCCAAGTGGCTTCGCCTGCAAAAAATACATCAACATGTAGAATGAACAAGCAAATTAGGATCGATCAGAAGATAAAAGGCACGTACATGGCCTGGAGGAACAACATCAAAACACACCAGCGGTAAGCTTTCTCGCGGGCCGATGCAAAACTCAGCGGCGGAGGTAAGATATGTTGTTGACGTGCTGAACCTGCACATCCAGATCTACAAGGAAAATCCATGATCGCAAACTAAAATGAATGAAAATGATGAAGACATAAACTGGAATGTGAGGTGCATCTTCTACGGGGAGTATATAGTCAACTCAACCTAAACGGCCATGCCCTCCGGCACGAATCATAACCGTACCGGCACCAAATCACGATTTGTTGCCAAAAATAACAACGATCTCCGTGATATGCGGCACCAACTCACGATTTGTTTAACAAAGTAACAACAATCACAGTAATATCCGGTACGGTAGCATGACAAACAGATCGACAAAGATATTGCGAAGGTTAAGCATGCGAAGGTTCCTTCTCAAATCTGCATGTCCTAGAAAGTCGAAGGCTAATTGAGGCATGGAGGTCACAACTTCATCAACACGTCATGTTGCTGCGTGTTTGTACGTCGAATGTTTCTCATCATATGTTCGACACCTATAATGTCGAAGACTGTTAGGTTCGTGACAATTTGTTTCACCAAAATAACAATGATAGCCGTAATATCCGGTACCGTACCATAACAAGAAGATCGACAAAGATATACGAAGGTTTCTTCTAAAATCACCATGACCTAAAATGTCGAAGGATTTATAAGCATGGCGGCCACATCTGTAGTCGCATTGGTGCGTGTTTGTACAAGGAATGTTTTTCTTATCAAATCTTCAAGAACTATATAATAATATAATAATGTCAAATCTTTTAAGTGACGTACGCACTTGAACTTGCAAGCCGCATCGATGCATACACAAAATTTCGTGACCCAACTATCAGAATGTAAAATACACAATTTGGATGTAACTCTCAATCTCTCCTTACCAACAGTCGAAGCCACAATGGCATCGCTCAGCGATATGCCATCACGAACAATATTATTCCACGCAGGCATCAATTCAACCTCCGATTCGCACTCCGACGTTGTAATGGCATCGCTCCGCAATCTAGCTTCACTATCCATGAGGGCATCGATTCAACCTCTGATTCGCTCTCCGATTCTGTCTGCTTCATTGTTCTTATTATGATCATAAAAATACCGAATATCAGTAATCACAATACAGAAACTCATCATCGAAAATCGTCGAAGAACATACCGGCGAAGGTGGGGTCCACCCAAATACGCCGTCTTCCATAGTTGAAGCACGTATGGCCCTGGTAGCTTCTATCCCCATTCGCATGCTTGGTGGTGACCAATTGCGACCTCTGATCCTTCTAGCATCCATCTGAGCATGCAACAGAATTCTTGGCTCCAAAAATTCTACAGAAAACACGGTGTATTCCATCTTCATAAGCACAAATCGATAAACAAACCTACTAAATAAGTTTCAAGATAACATACCAAGCACGCCATTGTAGTCATAGCTGATACCAAGTCTATCACACGTGGCTATCGCAGCCTTTGACATACGGTACTTCTCCCGGCGAATGCGATTTCGCTCTCGCCGAACATCATCTGGTATGTTACGCCTCTTCATCATCCTAGCTTCCTTTTTCGCCCTTTTGGTCTCTTCGTTATGCTCGTCAGTAGGTTCGACAGAATAAGGAAATAGCCAGACTTAATTAATCAACAAAAACAAACCAGACAACGACGAATACCTTTGTGTTATCAATGTCGGCCATAGATCCTGTACCCTGACCTATAATGTTGTCGCCCGACCGATTTGTAGCTTCCGCATCCCGATCGGAGGTTTCCGTTCGGATGTCGACCATAGATCCTGTACCATGACCTAGAATGTTGTCGCCCGACCGATTTGTAGCTTCCGCATCCTGATCGGAGGTTTCAGTTCAGAGATTCATTCACGCTGGGGTGAGGGGAAGATCTTCAGGAGATGGAGGTCGCCAGGAGGAAGAGCGCCGAATTAGGGAGAATGGTGCCTCATACCCTGTGTTTTAACATGCCTGTTGAGCCTTTAGGGTTTACACAACAATGACGAAACGAACGCGGAGCGTCGGATCAAAAACGAAAGGCGGATGCGCGACAGCAGTTGCGTGCGGAGGGTGAGATACACACCAACAACAAAATACACACGAATGATGAAATGAACGCGGAGCGTCGGATCAACAACGAAAGGCGGATGCGCGACAGCAGTTACGTGTGGAGGGTGAGATACACACCAACGACGAAATACACACGAACGACGAAACGAACGTGGAGCGTCAGATCAACAACGAAAGGAGGATGCGCGACAGCAGTTGCGTGCGGATGGTGAGATACACACCAACGACGAAATACACACGAACAACGAAACGAACGCGGAGCGTCGGATCAACAACGAAAGGCGGATGCGCGACAGCAATTGCGTGCGGAGGGTGAGACACACACCAACGACGAAATACACACCAACGATGAAACAAACGCGGAGCATCGGATCAACAACGAAAGGAGGATGCTGTTGACGGTGCTAAAATCATGAATTCACCGTCAACATATCGGTAAATAAAAAGCTAACCACCAAGATTTGGTGAATTTTGGAATGCAGGAGTAAATAATGGAGGAAACTGGCCCTGACACGAAGGGCCGGCCGGCCCCACCATAGGCCGGCCGGCCCCCCTTGGCACCCAAAGGCCTCGGCCTTCCTCCAGCAGGCTGTAAATGGGCTCAAACATCACAAACCAAAGCCTGTTCAGCAGAATTCCACCGACATACCGTCTGGTGGGCTGTTTGGGCCCCAACTTGGCCCTTACTCAAGTTTTTCCGCCTCCACGAAGTAACCGACCTTCAGACCGAATTCAGGAGGCAATCTGGAGCGTCCACGCAAGAAGGCGGTACGGAACCGACACAAGGGACGGCCGGCCAGCCCCTTGGTAGGCCGGCCGGCCTGGCTTGGCGGCCCCGACACTCCACCTCGCGCTATAAAATGCTACCTGTACTAAGGACCCTATAAATACCCCTGGTGTCCGCAGGAACAACTCGCACCTCACTGATCCGAGAGATCCATTACTCATTTGTAGAAGTAGAGTTATTATTTGGGAGTTAGAGTAGAGTAGAGTAGAGTGAGAGCTCTTCTCGAGGTTCCGGAAGTCTTCTCGGAGTTTCGGTATTGTTCTTGTATCTTAACTCTTGTAGAATTACTCTTTATTTATTTATATAATTATTTCTATAATTATTTAGTTTATTCTTTATTTATTCCTTTTAGTAATTCTTTTCTATTCAAGTTTATTTACTTAGTTAAGCTAGTGCTCATAATAGTCTTGTTGTGGGTTTCGTGATTGTGTCTAAGTAGTATGAGTGAGTGCTTTGCCGAAATGGAGTTCGCGCTTAGTGAAAGCTATGCTACATTCTTAGATAGGGCTATTCTCTCGATCAAGGATAGTTCCTCTAGGATAGTTGTAAGTGCGGTGCTTAGAGCTATACCTATGCACGATTGGCGTGTGTCTTTATGGAGGACGGTAGCCCCACGTGTGACAGACGTGTTCAGGCCTTTGCAATCCGCCACGTTCAAAGGCAAACCAACCGGGTTTTCAATAGCGGTTAGATCCCAGGGGGAACCTGCAGTATTGGGCTTCAGTACCACCCTGGCACGATGGCCGTGCTCCGAAACAACATGACTTGAGTGTGCATAACCCTAGCTATAGTGTCTAACCGTGTAGAATTAATTGCTAGAAGTAAATAGATGTAAGATTAACACATAGGAATCTTTGCCTCTATCTCGTTGTTCTCCCACTGTAACTTCTACTATCTCTTTATTTCCTTGGATTATATGGTGAGTGCCACCCATATATAATGTACCTCTTTTACCCCCGTCTTAAGTAAGGTATCGTTATTTCGCATGATAGTATCTACTTTGTTACATTTTCAACTTCCTATCGCTCTACTTCCCTGAGGAAAATATAAATACGATAACCCTGGAATACTCCAAGGTGAAATGCTACAATGGTGTTCGGTGCGTTTGCGGAATTAATGAAAAATTAATTATGCACATATTCACCGCCAACAAGCATTTCTGGCGCCGTTGCCGGGGAAGTAGGAGCTAGGATTTTGAAGTATAACATTGTATACTATTGTGAAAGTAACTTTACTTACTTTTGCGGGCTTACCCTTGTCCTGTTTTCTTGTTGTGAACTTTTAAACAAGACCGTGCATGACTGGTTTCGACCTACGAGAAAACTTCCACTCCGACCCAGAGCAGTTCTTGAGAAGGGCGAGAGCAACACTCACCCCACCTTTCGCACGTACGACGTCCAAAGCTCTGGCTGTCGAAGGATCCACTCCACCG
This sequence comes from Eragrostis curvula, assembly GCA_007726485.1. Classification (NCBI taxonomy): domain Eukaryota; kingdom Viridiplantae; phylum Streptophyta; class Magnoliopsida; order Poales; family Poaceae; genus Eragrostis; species Eragrostis curvula. The sequence goes on from CM017440.1 coordinate 45,606,679, forward strand.
GTCATCGACCTCCCCGCCTCAACCTCAACCAACAACAACATGGGCGAGCCGGTCGAGAAGTCGATCCATGAGTTCTCCGCACCGAACATGGAGAACATCTTTGTGGGACACCTCCCACGCATCAACAACAAGGACAACGAGCTCAAGCCGGCCCTGCTCAACATGATCTTGGCCAGTCCTTTCTGTGGCAAACCTTCGAAGGATGCAAAGTCTCACCTCCAACGGTTCTTAATGACGTGCAACACGTTTGCACGCAAGGATCAATCTCAAGAAGAGATTCGCTTGCAGCTCTTTCCATTCTCACTGTTGCGGAAGGCCCTGCAATGGTTCTACGCGAACGTTGAGGCTCTCAACACCTGGGAGGCGTGCTCAAACGCCTTCCTCGCTAAGTTCTTCCCGCCGGGCAAGACAATTGCCCTACACAACAAGATTATGGGCTTCCAATAGCTCGCCGATGAGTCCATCTCCGAAGCATGGACGAGGATGCAAGACTACGTGCTCGCATGCCCACATCATGGCATGGAGCCGTGGCTCCTCATCCAAAGCTTCTACCATGGACTGAAGCCTACCGCAAGGGAGCACCTCGACGCTGCTTCGGGCGGCTCTTTCTTCTCGCTTAGCGTGACAAACGCTAAGAAGTTGATTGAGAAGGTGGTGGCCAACCAAAGCCACGACGAATGTCAAGTGTTCCCAAGCAAGGGACGTGGAGTACATCAAGTGGAGGCCTTGGACATGCTTGCTCTCAAGCTTGATCAAGTCCTTGAGAAGACGAAGACCCCGCAAGATCTGCAGGTTGCGGATTCCCGCATGACGTGTGAAGAGTGTGGCAACACGGGGCACCTGGGAATTCATTGCCCCAATGCCATAGAGGAATGCAACTTCCTCAACAATGGCAATGGATTCCGCCACCAGAACAACTACGGCTGGAACTCCAAGCCCGACCTCTCATTCAACAGAAATCCGGGAGGTAATGGTAATGGTAACAGTAATTTCTCTCGCTTTGAGCCCTCAATCAAGGATCTAGTGCTTGGCCAAGTTAACATTAATGACGGCATTAGGAAGAAATTTATTTCTACTGATAAGGCCTTGGAAAGCATAGATGCTAAGCTAGAGTCATTCAGCACTGCACTGCAAAACCAGCTGAGCCATAATAAAATGCTAGAAACACAAATTGCACAAATTGCCTCAGCTGTGCAGCCTCCGAGGACGAATAGACTCCAGGGGAAGCCCGAGGTAAGCTCCAAGGAGATTGTAAATGCAGTGATGACCAGGGGTGGACGTGGAACGGTGGACCCACCATACCCCGAAGGTGCAGGTAAAAAGATGACCAAACCACCTCCCAAGGAGAAAGTCATCAAGAAGGTTCCCGAACAAGAAGATCCCTGAAAAGAAAGTTCCTGAAGAACAGGTCCCGGAACAACAGGAAGCCGCAGGAGAGAGCTCCTCTGAGGAATTGATGCAACCTCCAGCCGTCAAGCAAGCTCTACCAAAAGCGGCCCCTCACGAGTACTTCGGTACAACAAGGCTACCATTCCCTCACAGCAGGAAGACGCTAACCGTTGATGAGCGTTTTGATAAATTTGTTGAGGCCATTAGGCATATATATGTGCACATCCCTTTGCTCGATGCCATGCAGGTTCCTATCTACACTAGGTATTTCAGGGATATCCTCAACAACAAGCGCCCAATCCCAGCAATGGAAGTGGTGAAGCTAACTGAAGAATGCAGTGCAGCCATTTTGAACACCCTACCAGAAAAGAAGAAGGACCCCGGATGTCCTACCATACCGTGTTCAATTGGCAGCCAGCATTTCTCTCAGGCACTATGTGACTTGGGCGCAAGCGTAAGTGTCATGCCAAAGGTGGTATACGACAAGCTGAATTGTCCATTAACCCCGACGGCCATGTGCTTGCAACTCGCGGATCAGTCAGTGCATCAACCTGCTGGAATAGCTGAAGACGTCCCTGTGCAGATAAGGAATTTCTTCGTCCCGGTCGACTTTGTCGTATTGGATATGGAGGTGGATGTCAAAACTCCTCTCATCCTTAGGAGGCCGTTCTTGAGCACCACCAACGCCAATATCGATGTGGGGGCCGGAGAAATACACTTGGATTTCAACGGCAGGGAAGAAACATTCAACTTCAAGCCTAAAGTTGAGCCGTGCAACCAAGTGAGGGTCTTCTATGGAAAGAACCCGAGAGAAGTGGAGAAGATTGAAATCACTCCACCCATGCCGCAGCCAGACAAGCTCATCACTCACATGAGGAACTACTTGGCAAGAGAAATGGAAAGATGGCCAGCCAATTATTGGAGAAGTCCGAAGAAAATACCCGAGCAGCCCAAGACGCCACAAGCACCCTCAGCACTTCAAGAAACAACAGGCGAGTCAAAGTCGCTAAGGAAGAGGAGAGCTAGGCGCGCCAAGAACAAACGGGCAGCAAAGGTACCCGCAGAGGAGAGTACAACATTGGCGCCTACAACAATGGTCGCCGCCACAAGCACAAAGAAGACAACCAGAGTGTGGCGGAAGAAAGAAGGAACCTCTACACCGCCTGATTCTCCGGCAAGCGAGGTCCAATCAAGCTGAAAAGAAGGAGAACGTCTAGCTCAAAGACGTAAAAATGAGAGCCCTCTGATTGGGGAGGCCATCCCAATCGTTATCCTTTAGCCAGGCCTGGCACTTGCTTTTTCATTAAATTCAGAAAAACAAAATAAAAATTATAAAATATAAAAATACCAAAAATAGTAAGGTTCCCGGCGATGCCCATTAGGGGCTAGCCACTTGTATAACCCCCATTCTTTTTGCAGGCACAAGAAGGATGGAGGAGTCGGCGATTAAATACAAGCTTAAGTCTCGCAAAGACTCAAGCTTAGGGAGGACCGCCAGGTAAGTATTTCTATCGATTAATAAAATACTCCCTGTTTAAATAAAAATGCTAGAATCTTGGTGATTGCTAGGAAATGATAAGTAGTTACATGATAGCTCCCCTTGTGTCGCATAGATGCAACCTCTACTCCTGACATGTGTGTTATTTATACTTGAGCATAGTCACATCACTTGTGTTGCTACATTTTGTAGGTTGCATACATCACACCAAGTCTAAGCATTGTGAACTATGATATGGCACGATTAGGATTTTTGCAGTTCTTAGCATGGTAAAAGTTCAGAGATGTTTTCATTCTAATTGCTGCAAGTACCTAAAAACCCTTTCGTTTTGTAAACACTTCCCTTGTGAGGATTTATTCACCTACCAGAGCCATATCATACAGATATAGACATCCTCACTCACAGCCATTTGCTCATGCGTTGAGTTTTGTTAAGGTTTAAATGCTTTTGAGAGTAAGCACTCTAAATCTCGGTCATTATTCCTTCGCGTGAATTTTTGTTTTCTTTCCACCAAAAAGGAATGTTTGAAAAATCATCAAACATCTCCATCCATCCATCATCACTTCATTTGCAAAATCTTTTGGGTCTATATCAAAAAGCTAAAGAATATTTCAAAAATGCTCATGAACCTGTCATCGCTAGTGCCAATGCATCATGGAGTCTAAAAAAAATAAAAATAAAAAAAGGAGAGAGACTCCATGATTTGCAAATATGCACTAAGGTTCTTATCATAAACATCTTGAGCATGAGCATAAAAGAAGACCAAAAGTTTGCAAAACCATCTCCATCAGTGTGTGTTCATCTTCTCCCCCTCCATCACCATTTTCCATATGACCGAGATATAAAGAGTTGCTATGTCTCTTGAGATTTATTCTTTAGCTTTACAACGTACGCATGACAAATGTGCATATCCTCACCAAGCTCCACATACAAGCCTCATTTGGTAGAAGGTAGGATTTGAGTGAAACTCATAGGAATAGACTCACTAGAGGGAAGGGAAGTGTGAACCAAAACAAAGGAGAAATTTTTACCTTGTCTTGCAGCACATAAAAACTCTAGACTTGAACCTGCTAGAATTGTTTTGTCCAAAAGTGTTGTTCTAGTTTTCAATGCTATGTGACAAGGTGAAGCATACATGCCTCACACATGTGCAACACTCGTGAAAATTCCGTACTCTTGTATACTTACCACCATTTAGGGAGTACGTGGTTGCATCTTTATTACCCTTGGGGCGCTATCTTTGTAACTTCTGATCCGCCGGTACCCTGAGTTGTTTGCTCGAGGACTAGCAAAGTTAAGCTTGGGGAGCGTGTTGACGGTGCAAAAATCATGAATTCACCGTCAACATATCGGTAAATAAAAAGCTAACCACCAAGATTCTGTGCATAGTAGTTAGGAATTAACATACTTCCACAAGTTTTGGTGAATTTTGGATACAGGAGTAGATAATGGAGGAAACTGGCCCTGACACGAAGAAATGTCAGGCCGGCCGGCCCCACCATTGGCTGGCCGGCCCCCCTTGGCGCGTAAAGGCCTCGGCCTTCCTCCAGCACGCTGTAAACGGGCTCAAACGTCACAAACCAAAGCCTGTTCAGCAGAATTCCACCGACATATAGTCTGGTGGGCTGTTTGGGCCTCAACTTGGCCCTTACTCAAGTTCTGCCGCCCCACGAAATAACCGACCTTCGGACCGACTTCAGGAGACAATCTGGAGCGTCCACGCAAGAGGCGGTGTGGAACTGACACAAGGGACGGCCGGCCGGCCTGGCTTGGCGGCCCTGCCACTCCACCTCGTGCTATAAGATGCTCCCTGTCCTAAGGACCCTATAAATACCCCTGGTGTCCGCAGGAACAACTCGCACCTCACTGATCCAAGAGATCCATTACTCATTTGTAGAAGTAGAGTTATTATTTGGGAGTTAGAGTAGAGTAGAGTAGAGTGAGAGCTCTTCTCGAGGTTCCGGAAGTCTTCTAGGAGTTTCGGTATTGTTCTTGTATCTTAACTCTTGTTGATTTACTCTTTATTTATTTATATAATTATTTCTATAATTATTTAGTTTATTCTTTATTTATTTCTTTTAGTAATTCTTTTCTATTCAAGTTTATTTACTTAGTTAAGCTAGTGCTCATAATAGTCTTGTTGTGGGTTTCGTGATTGTGTCTAAGTAGTATGAGTGAGTGCTTTGCCGAAATGGAGTTCGCGCTTAGTGAAAGCTATGCTACATTCTTAGATAGGGCTATTCTCTCGATCAAGGATAGTTCCTCTAGGATAGTTGTAAGCGCGGTGCTTAGAGCTATACCTATGCACGATTGGCGTGTGTCTTTACGGAGGACGGTAGCCCCACGTGTCTATTATCTCTTTATTTCCTTGGATTATATGGTGAGTGCCACCCATATATCATGTACCTCTTTTACCCCCGTCTTAAGTAAGGTATCGTTATTTCGCATGATAGTATCTACTTTGTTACATTTTCAACTTCCTATCGCTCTACTTCCCTGAGGAAAATATAAATACGATAACCCTGGAATACTCCAAGGTGAAATGCTACAATGGTGTTCCGTGCGCTTGCGGAATTAATGGAAAATTAATTATGCACATATTCACCGCCAACAGATGCGTGACAGCAGTTGCGTGCGGAGGGTGAGATACACACCAACGACGAAATACACACGAACGACGAAACGAACGCGGAGCATCGGATCAACAACGAAAGGCGGATGCGCGCGACAGCAGTTGCGTGCGGAGGGTGAGATACACACCAACGACGAAATACACACGAACGACGAAACGAACGCGGAGCGTCGGATCAACAACAAAAGGCGGATGCGCGATAGCAGTTGCATGCGGAGGGAGAGATACACACCAACAACGAAATACACACGAACGACGAAAGGAACACGGATGCGCGATAGCAGTTGCGTGTGGAGGGAGAGATACACATCAACGACGAAATACACATGAATGACGAAATGAACGCGGAGCGTCGGATCAACAACGAAAGGCGGATGCGCGACAGCACTTGTCCCCACCAAACGATAGACGCGCGGCTCGACACCAACTACGAAACGATCCTGGTTCGTCGGATCATGAACCAAAGGCAGATTAGAGTCCGATTGCGCAAGGGAAGTCGCGTGCGCAGGTGCGGGGGGGTCTATCGCATACCAACGACGAAACGAACGTCCGTCCTACGATGGAAAACGAACGTCGATGCGGCACGCGGAATCGAAGACAGCGCGGTATCGAAGGCGGTCCTCAATCGCTGGCCCCACCATCGCATCAGAGGGGCCCACCTTGTTTGCGTGTGCGGACGACGGGATGTCTTTTATTATGTAGTAGAGATGAGTCCTACTTTTGTTGGGAAAAGACTGCGTGTTGTTGGTGGAAGGAAATTGATCAATAGTAACCGGAGATCATCTTTGGACCAATGGCTCGATCGGGTGGCAAAAGACTATTGGCTCTGGACGCTGACATGCGCTTGGCTGGTTGGCCGGCGGTAAGAGCACACAACAGCGATAACAAAAAAACGTGGCAAATTCTCCAAATTCCCTCTTTGATAGAGGCATCGTCACTACAGATGTGAGAATAGGCATTATGGCTCTAATCTGTGAGAGCAATATATTGTGTGTAATGGTGGGTTGTATTGCAATGAGCCACGCCGGCGGCAAGAGAATGCAACAGTGAACTTAAATTTGAAAGGCAACCGCCCATCGACGATAGAGCTGACGATGGAGAGAGAGGAGCTCACAAAAACCTTCTATAGAGGCACTTTGTTATAGATAGTTTTCTAATTTGCCTCTCTTACCTTGTAGAGTCATATGTTTGAGCCATCTTCGAATATGTCTCAAACGTAGAGAGAGGAATTGTGAAAACTCTGAAAAGAAAGTGTCTCATGGACGGTAGAGGCATTATTTTAGACATTTTGTAGTGTGTCCACACATAAACAATGTAGAGACTTTTTTTACGACATCTTAAAAATGTCTATATCTTGAAGAGGCATTATAAGAGACATCTTCTGAGGCTCTAGGGACACTTTTTTATTAGTTTGTGGTTGTTAATAAATGACTCATAAGAATACTAATCTAAAGATAGACACATTGTGATGTGTGGGTGAGTTGGCTAGCAAGACATAACAAGTCCTTGAGTTCAAAGCTTCAAAACTACAATAATTTTGACAATTTATTCAACACTATAAAAATGCCTCTAGCCTTATTAAGGCAATATATAATGCCTCTAGGAAATTGTCACTATTTTAGTAGAGACACTTTTTAAAGTGCCACTATATTCCTAGAGTCAATGCATGGCAAGGCATTTATGAGGCATTTTAGAAATTGTCTCTATGATTGTCTAGAGGCAATTTAAAAATGCCTCTACAAGCCATTTCTCTTGCAGTATGTATACCTAGCTTCAAACCTTTCCCTTCGTATGTATAGCAAAGTGTTGCTTGACATGCACGTACCTAAACGTACTCAAGTTGGACAGCCTCTATCTCCATTATTATTTGGAAAAGATCGCATGGTGGTCCTGATTGACAAAAGCAAAGGAATCCTATGTTATTCAGTATGTGAGAGCCATAGTTCGTAAACAAGATAAGTCTAGAGCTGGAATCTCAAACGAGGGTGATTATTGCGCGTGGGATCTGCAGTTTGCCAAATCATTGAGCAGGGGAGGTATATGACACGCCTTTGTCAGCGCTCACATGTTGGATACAGAGAAGTAATAGGTCACATTGGATCGAGAGAAGTAGAAACCAGATCAGAGCTGAGAGTAGACAGTCAAAGTCGCACAAGCTGGTTCTAGCCTGACTGCCAGTAGTACTCAAGGTTAGCAAAATTATTCCAACTAGCTGAGACCCCGCGCGTTGCCGTGGGTGTTACAATAGACATGCGTGTAAAATCAAAGGAAATTTACATTTCTGACCTTATTCTGAAAACTAATTGCATGTCTGGTCTCATTTTTTATGGTCTACATATTTTACCTTACTTTTCCAAACTGAAGCCTCCGACTGACCTTATTCTGTTTGAGGCCTTCGATGGTGTTAAGTTTATTATGATGAAAAGACCTTCATACCCTATGCACCATTTACCCTACTTTTTAATTCTTTTTTGCATGAATGACCTTATTTTCTGAAACAAAATTATGACAAGTAATTTAGCTACAAATTTAAATTTTTGAGAGCAACTTGAATTCAAACTTGAAGCTTAAACAACAATTTGAGGATTAAAGTATACGTTGTCATTGCGTATTCAATTTTTTTTTCTCAACATTGACTCATGTGAGAAAAATAGCTATAGCAATGGCCCAAACAAGAAAGAGAACCGGCAATAATTGATACTCCCTCCAGGGTCCAAAAGGAAGTCGTTTGGACACAATCTCACATATCAAGAACTAGTTAATGAAGTTGTATTTTACCACCCTTACCCTTATTAAATACGGTCGTGTGCGCATTGTAGCCACAAACTCTTATTAACTCAAAACCAAGAGCAGGAGAAAGATGTTCGCCGCAAGTTCGAATGCTCGATTTATAATGGTGGAATCACAACCTGCGTGTAGGTTGGCGCGCCGGCTGCTATCTCTATTTATATCTTTCATTCATTGAGTCTTATTTTTGATGGGAAAAGACTAATTGGTAGATGCATTTTAATTTGACTCAGGAGTAAGATATTGTGGCAGTTTCATGTATTGACCAGACCGAGTAGATTGTAGGATTAATATTGTACAAAAGGACCAATTAAGGCAATGACCAGACTGAGTGAGTAGATTGTAGGGCTTACAGAAAATTCAGTCTGGAATTCTACAAGAGCTATGGATGTCTATTACAATCCGAGCCTGCGTGGAATGAGTGTCGTCATAGCCCAGGATTAGTTCATACTGATAAGTGATAAGTAGTCATTCGACAGCTCAAAAAACTGATTAAAGGTTCTTCAGTAAGCAAAGTTGATTCAGAAAACTCTGGTTACAATAAGACTTACTGTAGAAAACCTGCACTGTACAGAAGAAACCATCGGCATATAATTGAGTAATCCGATTTTTATTTACATGAGATGTTTTACGGTGTTTGCAAATATCATGAGCCGTTCATTGTCTCAAATCTAACACTCCACAATCAAAGGTACCAACTAAAAGGACTTCAATATTGATGGAAGTATGTAAGTATTGAGGATAAGAATGTAATTTCATCCGTTGACTAATCTGGAAGACAAAGATTTCTTAGGAAACTGGTCGGTACAAGATCATTTCCTATTTATATGTTTTGTTACGGTTTACGGTTTACTCGGTATAAGAATGTAATTTCATCCGTTGACATAATTGGAAACTAGCCAAGAACTATTTTGGAAGCTCCCCAGGCCGCAGCACCTGCCTGAGCTGCACTTCTCGGGGACGTCTAGCCTCCGGACCGGTGACCTGAAGTTTGGTTACTTCCGGTCGAAAAAATTCTCTTTTTTTTTCGAGCAATTCAGGGGGGGGGGAATCCCCACCTTATATTAATCGAAAGTGATCAGCATGAGCTGATTACAGAGCATGGAAGCCGAGTCCATGGGAGGCCTAAGTTCAGGCAGAACAAATGGATGACAACACAACCCCTGGTGCAACAGGGGGAACTAACAACACATAGGGGGTTACATAGACATCCAAACACCACCACAGAAGATGCCACCAGAACCAGCTCACTAAACTACCAAACTCATTGCTTGCCGAGAAATGCTGAACATATATGGATATCAGCCCTAGTCATCATCCAACCAAGGGCACATACCTTGGCCGTCCAGTTGCCGCTCTTGCCGACGTACTCCAACGCCCTGTGAGGGGGGTGAAGGATACCCCTAAATCCACCAAGGAGGGAGGATAGCCCAATGTACTCCGACGCCCTGTGGGGGGAGGAAGCCCCAAAGGAGGGAGGATAATCGAGCGTACTCTGACGCCCTCGGGAGGAAAAAGGCCCCAAAGGTGGGAGGATGGCCTCAAGAGAACAAGCCCCCAAACTTGCTAACCCGGCTTCAGACTAGGAGAAGAGAGTCATAGACGCCAACACTTATCAGACACGAAGACATTCAACCCAAAAGCAACCATGAAGCATCCAAGCTCATCAGTTGCAGCCTTGATGCCGCGCTCTTCTGATTTTCACGAGCCGACACTCCAAAGTTGTGGCCAACAAGGCCACCCGCCTTAAGCCAGAAATAGGGCTGGCTTTTTCAATTTGCCAACAAATCCAACGTCCTCCGACGCCCTGTGGGGGAAGGAAGCCCCAAAGGAGGGAGGACCATCAAATTCAGCGCCCCTCCGACGCCCAGTGAGTGAAGGATGCCTCAAAGGAGGGACGGACACTGAGAATGTGGCCATAGTCCACCAAGCAGAAGGGATGTCAACGAAGTAACGAGCCCATCAGAGAAGCTCACCGGGCCGAGACGACAGCAGATGGGGCATGCAAGGAGAAGTAACCACAAGAAGGAAAGACAGGGGTCACAGAGGGTAGAGCAACCAATGGCTTGAACCGGACTGCGACATGGACCTCCCGGACGATGCCTCCAGGGAGGACACGACGGCGTAGCCGCCGCCGCCATCGTCACTAAGTTTGCACTTGGAGAATCCCGTGAACGGAGGAAGAAGAGGCACTGCAGCAACGCCTCCAACGAGGGGTGTGACAACAATGTCACCGCTGCCGGCCGGCACATAGCCGTATTGCTCCTTCCCCGTCACACTGCAAGTGTGGGCGTCGAGCGTTGAGGCAGCATGGCACAGGCTTTGGTTGGGACCGACCTCAGCAGCCACCGGAGTTGAGCTCGATGTCACACCACATCGCAGGCAGGAGCCGCCTACTACAGCCGTTCAACCGCCATACCACCCGCCATAGCGCAGCTACGAGAGCCACGGGAAAGGGGGGCAGGCAGCAGATCCACCCCTGGGATGGCTGGATCCATCCTTTGAAGGCCAAGATCCAAAGAGGGGGGCGGCTGAGCTTGAGGGCCGGGCATGGCTGCTCAAGGAAGAGGGGAAGAGTGCACAGCACAACAAGGCACGCGGCCACAGGACCAACGCCGGGCACGACATAGGGACCAAGGCCAGAGGCCATGATCCAGATCTGTAGCACAGCCGAACGACGCTGCGTAGTCGTTGCCCATCGGGGAAGCCGTGGAGGGGCGTCGACGGAGGACCAGCTGCCGCTCCGGAGGCCCGACGGCGCCCCCACGCCGCCAGCAGGACCGGCGAAGGCAGCTGCCCGAAACAGCGAGCCTTGGACGAGAGACGGAGGGGAGGAGCCCCGCCGCCGCCCTCATCTTCAGAGCGCACGAGTTGTGCCGGCGCACTACTCCGGCAGCGGCGAGGGCGAGCGGAGGCGAGGTGCAGAGCGGCGGCGGCGGCTGGGTTTTCGCCCGTGTCGCCCCTGGGAGCGGCGCGGGCGAGACGACCAAGGAACAAATCAGTCACTCCCCTTTTCTCAAAAAAAAAAACTCTCTTAAGAGTCCTCTTCAACTTCTTCGCCAACCCACCTTCTTCCTCCAGCGCCCCACCGGCCCCGCACGCAACGGCGGCCCGCTGCCCCGCGCCGCGGCGGCCGCGACCACGTCGCGCTCCCGCGCCCCGCCGCCTGCCATGCGCGACTGCGCGGCCCCGCCGCCCCCGCGCGCGACGGCGGCCCGCTGCCCGGCGCCGCCGCGGCCGCGACCACAGCGCGCCGTCGAGCAGGCGCGACCAACGCCCCACTGCGCCGCCGGGCAGCCGGCCTGCGCCACCGAGCGATGCGACCACGCCGCGCCGCCGAGACGCTTGCTGGCCTGTGCTGCCCAACGCAGGCGCGTCGCCGTAGCCCCACCCGTCGCCGAACTCACGCACTGTCCGCTTGTCGCCATGAGCGAACTGAGTCTCCGAGGAAGAATGCGAACGAACCAAAGAAGAAGAAAGGACCAGATCGAAGCATTCACATTTTTAGCAGGGATATGCTTCTTCGTGGAGCAAGTATATGCTATATAGATTAGTAAGCTCGAGCTCCTATACCAGACATATTAGAGAATGCCTTTGCTTTTGCGTGTTGTTTGCAGGCATGAATGTATAATCCATTTGATCAGCTTGACTGGGTTCACTAAGATTACTGAAGAAAATTGGAGAACTAGTGCAGATTGTTGGTTATGATGTTCTTGTCAAATAACACTCCTGATATTAGTCTATGCTCTTTTGTAAGATGGTCAGATGTGGAAACTCTGCCAATCAGAACGCCTTGCTAAATATTAGTCGAGTAGCTTTTGGAGTGCTGTAACAATTCGCATCCTTTATTTCTTAGCACGGACTTTGGTTTGTCAGATGCAACAAGCCAAACATAGAGATCTTTGTTATGTGCATCAGATGATATATACAGTATAATGTTTAGATGTGCACAAATGGCATCAGAGAAAACATTTTGAAAACCAAATTAATCCTTCTCCTCAAACAAAAACAAATTACAAAATAAGAATTAAGAAATAAGGCTTGTGGATGGGGCTATGTATTCGATAGTATAATTTTATTTCTATTTTTTCTTTACATCATAAATATTTAATACAGGGATTTTATTGATGTGTTTGGCTTTCGATTCTCTAACAATAAAACTGCAACAAGAAATTCTATTGTAAAATGGTAAAACTAAATTCTAAAACAAAAATTGATGAGTCACCATGGCAAAAAAAAAATAGGTCAATAGGAACGTATGATGAGTCATCCCAGAAAAATAATGAGTCATCAAGAAACAAAATGAGTCCACATGAACGGATGATGGGTCATCTCAGAAAAATAATGAGTCATCAAGAAACAAAATGAGTCAACATGAACAGATGATGGGTCATCTCAGAAAAATAATGAGTCACTAAGGGAAAAAAATGAGTCAACATGATTGTGTAATGAGTCATCACAGAAAAATAATGAGTCAACATAAACGGGTGATGAGTCATCTCAGAAAAATAATGAATCGTAAAAAAATCAAATGAGTCGTCAAAGGGAAAAAATAAGGGTGTGTTTGGAGAAAATGGCTTCAGCTTCGGCTTCACTCTGACACAATCACTATTCAACACTGTAGCTACAGTAGTAAGCCGGGAAAAGCACCAGCAAACCAGCTTATCCGGTTGACCAAATTTTCTGTAGCTACAGTGGATGAACAGTGCCAAAATGAGCATAAGTCGGTGGAATAAGCTGTCCCAAACACACCCTAAGTCACCAAAACACGAAGTGATGAGTCATCTAGAAAAAATGATGAGTCATCATTTTTTATTTTCTTAAAAAGTTCTCAAAATAGAGACAAGTGAGGTCTAGTTTTAAAGATCTCGTCGCGAGGAACGCAGTGGTGAAATCGGTTTCCCATTTGGATAATTAGTTTGCGATCTATTGAATTTTTTAATTTGAGCAAACTTTCTCAAATTTGTGGGGCCGCTGTCTGGAGGGGTTGGTTGGAGTCTCCTGCCCGCGCCCGGATGCGGCTTCTCTGCTCCCGGAGCCTGCTCCCGTGGGTGCTCCGGCAACGTGGCATCATCTAATTGGGTTTTGTTTTCTGTTGGGCCCGTGCCGTGGAGCTCCTGACGTCTGCACCTAAGAGCAAGCCCAGTAACTGACGAATCGACAAGCCACGTCAGCAAAATCCGACATGGGAGAGAGAGAAAACGGCTCTGACACAGAGCTCGTCGCGTCTGCGGGCGACCGTCGCGTCGCCGCTGATGGGTCCCGCCACCTCTCCCACCCTCTCCTCCCCCACTCCCGATGCGGAGGACGTGTTCGACGGCGCCGCCTTGAATAGCCCAGGGATGCTCCACCTCATCCCAAACCAGCCCAATCTCGCACGCCACCGACGGGATCTGAAGGAGGAGGAAGAACAAGGGGCCGGCCAGCCCGCGACGACGAGGTCACGCAACAGCAACAGGAGCACGACGAGGCCACGCAGCAGCAGCACGGCGGCGGCCGCGGAGCAGCAGCAGCACGATGAGGCCACGCAGCAGCAGCACGGCGGCGGCTGCGGAGCAGCAGCACGAGGAGGTCACGCAGCAGCAGCACGGCGGTGGCTGCGGAGCAGCAGCACGACGAGGTCACGCAGTAGCAGCACGGCGGCGGCCACGCAGCAGTAGCACGGCCATGGTGGAAGGGGAATGACATCGCTACCTCGCCTGCAGCACGGCGGCCATGACGAGGTCACGCAGCAGCAGCACGGCCATGGCGGAAGGGGAATATGCAGCTGTACAAATGGCTACCTCGCCTGCCTCCTGATGAATCTAAATCCCATTTTGCACAGGCGGAAGGGGAATGGCTTTGCTGCTCCGTTTAGCGCTGAAAACATAGAAATTGCTCAATTGATTGAACGAGCATAGCATGATAGAAGCCATCGACACCCCAACCTATAACCTATCAATTTCTACTCAAACAGACCAATTTCTATAACCTTGTTCAATCATGCTTTGTTCGTTCTTCCCGCCTGTTGTTCGATTGGCGCGTGATTTGCATGGGCAAGGGCCAGCGTGTGGTGCAAACCGGGTTCTAATTCATTAGGGGGCCGGCGAGGTAGCCATTACTTGACTGCGAAGCTTGCACGCATCAACGATCCGTCATCGCCATGGCTCCTGGTGTTGGTAGAGGAGATGGATAAGGGGAGAAGGAGAAGGTGGGGCCCATAGGCTATAAAATATAATTTCGTTGGAGCTATTGTGGAGACAAAGTTGTTGTACATCTTGTCTGCAAATTTGACTCTGGCTTGTCGGTAAGACAAGTTTATTGGGCTTGCTCTAACAGCGCCGTCTGTTGCATCTTAGTTCAATTCTTTCATCTGCAAACTGATCTCTCTCCGTAAGATGATAAAAAAACAAACTCATCGGGGGCCTCGCTGGTAGAAAGTTCTGCTATTCAAGTCCAGATAAAGTGCGGCGGCAAGGTTGATTTGCCGCAGTTGCTCAACAGTTTATCATTGTTTCATGACATCCGATCAACCCCATGCATTACGGCGGCAAATCGAGCTATTTCGCGTCAGGATCGAACTTGTTCTTTCAAATTGACCTCTGCATGAACCGGGCTCCCCTTGTCCAAATTGAATTTCGTCGTCTTGGCCCTGTGAGTGGATTGAACTCCTCGTTAAATAAACAGGGAACGTTTGCTCCTCAGAACGATCTCCTAGCAAATCGGATCGAGATCATCCTGCTAGTTTGTGCTTTCTGATAAGACGAGGAGATAAAAGGCCGATTGTATTTCGCAGATGATACTCTCTTTTTTTTTTTTTTTGAGGTAATCGCAGATGATACTCAGGACGGGGAAGCCAGAACGTTGGACAAACGCCGTTCCTTTGCGGAGCCACAGTAGAAACTGGAGGATTGAAAGCTGCCACGTAATGGGAGCAGACACGGGAGTACAAATCGGGAGCAGGCGCGCCCCGTCCGAACAAAGCTGAGGCTCCATGCAGTGTGAACGCGACCAAATGTTTGGATCGACCGGAAGTTCTGAAATTTTGGTGACCGGAGTTTAGTCGTTCGCCACTTCTCCGGCTTCATGAAAAAAAAATAACAAGCCAAGAACTAGGCAATGTATTCTTTCGCTAACTAACATGGAAAAACAAAGGAAAATGTCTAGGTAAATCATTTTCTACATATTTTCAACGTTTTGTAAAGATTGCACGTTCTGTGGCTTGCCCACCCTTTTTCGAGTCTTGCTTGCACTGGATCTTAAGCATTCTACTACCACTAGAACAGATATGTTGATTAGTGACGTTTTTAATGCATCGCCGACTGCTTGTAGTGACGAAATTTTCACCATAAATCACGATTTATGACCTTTTAGGGACCGTCATCAGTCGAGCGTGAATAGTAATGATATATGACCTTTTTGTGCTCAGGCTGCCCGGGCGGGCAGCCTGCCAGTTTCTGGCTGAACAGTATTGTTTCCCTGAAACGCGTGGCATACAACGTGCCATCCAACATGGAATCTGACGTGACATCTGACATGGCAGCCTTCGGCCTGTTATGGGTCCAGCTTCAGCTGGGCTGTACGGAATGGAAGGCCCACCATTAATGGGTCGGGGCTCATTTCTTAGTGGGCTTCCCACACTTTCTGCCCATGGCGGGTCCTGCCCAGGTTGGGCTAGTTGGCTCGCAGGGCCCACATGGTTGTGGGTCCCACCATCGTGATCCAGCACGCATATGTAATCGAGCCGGGACCTAACACCAGCCCTGGCCTCCAGGACCTTTTGGTTCCCTTCCACCGCGTCCAGGTCCTCCATGCTGTCGAAGATGACCACCATCCCGAACAGGTAACCGTTGGTCCGCGCGGGGGAAGCGAAGTTCTCCCCGTAGCTCACCCCGAATCTCACCTTGGCAGCGCCCACGATCTCAGCGGCGGCCTTGGTCGCCGCGGTCACCTTCTCCACGACCTGGGTCGGGTCCACCCCGTCTTGGGCCTTGCGATCGTGAGTCGCACGATGCTTCCCGGCGCCACGGGGCACGCGGCCGGCGCCGTGTTAACCCAGTCCATGGCTGTGGAGTCGAGCGCGTTGGGGAGCACGTGGGCCCGCACGACGGCGTCGTGGGCCGGGTGCGTCGCGTAGGCGGCAAGGTCTGATTTGGCAGCTTAAAGGGAATGGAGGACGTGGGTTGGGCCCAGCGCCGCCGAGGCCGGCGAGCCGAAGCGCAGCACGGGGCCTGCGTGGACGTGGGCCAGGCCGGAGACCTGGGTGGCGAGCGCTTGCAGCGCGGAGGCCATCGCCGTTGCGGCGCCCGTGGCCGCGGCCTCTGGGCGGGCTTTGATGAGCACGATGTGCTTGATCGGGGTCGCGACGGCGGCGGTGGCGGAGGAAATGGCTGCGGTGCAGCGGAGTGCAGAGGAGGCGGAGGAGCGGTTGAGGCGGCGGATCATCGGGATGAGGACAGCGGATGAGATCAGGGTTTTGGGGCAAATCATGTTCGGCTTAGGCCCTGTTTGGGGGAGCTTTTGGAAGCTTTTGCTTCTCCCAGCAGCGCCAGAAGCGAAAAGCTACCCCAAACAGGTCCGCTTCTTTAAGCGGTGAAAAGCTGGAAAAGCGCCGGTTGAACTAAAAGCGAAGAAGCGAGATGAGCGTCGCTTCCCGAGCTTTTCCGATCGCGTCCACGCCGCGTCTTCTCTTTCCCTCCCGATGCGAAGCTCCACCAGAACAAGCTGCCGCCGCGGGTCCCTGTCCTCCACGTCCACGCACTCCCCATCCCAATCCTTTCGCCCGTAGCAGAATCGAGCTCATCCACGGCAAATCAAGCTCGTCCGCAGCGAATCGAGCTCGCCCTGGGCCTAATCCTCTACCGAATCGAGCTCATCCGTGGCGAATCGAGCTCGTTCGCTCACCCTTGGCTGTCGCAGCAAGCTCATCCTCCATCGAATCGAGGTCCGCGGCTAGGCCAACGGGGATGGCGATATCCCGCGCTGCCGCAAGCACCCTACAATCGCGCGGGCCCGCGGCGAGGCCAACGCCCCTATCCTCTTCCTCAATTGCGGTCACACAGAGCTAGCCGTTGTGGTCGGGTACGCGATGCCGGCGGCAAGCGGATGCTAGAGGCCGCGACTGCGCGCATGGCCGCCGAGAAGACTGTGACGGCACGCGCGGAACCACCCCCTGCGTTTCCTGCTCCAGCGCGCTGCAGACCACCGCCGCGCCTCGCGTGCTCCAACCTCCAAGCCGTCGCCCCTCCTGCTCGCACGCTCTGGGTCGCTGTGCACCGTTCCAAAAGCGAAAAGCATGACGCCAAACAACACTGGTTGGCTTCTCCGAAAATCGGCGTTTTGGACAAGCCAGATTCGCTTTTGCAAAACATCGCTTTTTTGTAGAAGCGGCAAAAGCTGCCGCTACCCCAAACAGGCCCTTAGTGAACTCAAAACCAAGAGCAGGAGAAAGATGGTCACAGCAAGTTCGAATGTTGGATTTATAATGGTGGAATCACTTACCTGCCTGCAGGCTGCCGCGCCGGCTGCTATCTATCTAGATATATATCTTTCCTTGAGTTTTACTTTTGATGCGAAAAGACTATGCGTGTAGTTGCAGGGGACGTAAGGTTAATTTTACAAAGAAGAGGGATGTGTTCTGAATTTTAAATACCGTAACAGAGATACAACCAAACAAATTCAGGTTTTGACGATTCCCTTTCCAATCACAGTGCTTTATGACAATGATTATATTGCATTATACAAATTTTGAACCAAACACTACCGGACTTCGTCTCACAAACGTAGCAACAATAATATTGGAAATGCATGATGCCAAGCAGCGGTACAAAAAAGTAAACGGAATTCATTTGTCGCATATGAATGAAAGATAATCAAAGCCACCTAAAGAATCAGATATGCACCAGGGTCCAACCCGCTATAACCCGCAGCAGCAGCGGTTGCATCATCACGGATCGCGTTCCTGCTTCATGATGCCTGTGTGAGACAGCAAAGCCCACAGATGGGTGATGAACTCGCCACCCTGCGCGAGGTGCTGTATGTGGGCCTCGGGGTTTCCATGGGGTGCGGCATAGACCAATGCCCTGACCCAGAAGCATGCCAACAGCTCCCAGTGGTCGGACCAGCTACGCGTGCCATTGGGAGCCGACGTCTCACCAAGGAGTAGCTTCCCGAGAGACACACCATTCCAAAAGATTGACGGGGCCGAATTGGATACATTTCGGTCCTCTTTCATTGCCTCTAGTTTACCATTGGCCCCCTTCGTCCCATGCAGAGCTTTCCTTGCTTCCCGTCCAGCATCACGGTATGCGACCTCGAGATCCATGGGCGGCCCAGGAAGTAGCTCTGGTGCTGATACCATCAAGTAAGCGCAATACTTGGAGAGAGCAACGGCCACTTCGCGATTCCTTTTTGCTTCTCCTCCTGTTTCTTTTGCTTTTTTCCTCAAGCAACCTATAGCTGCTGCCACCGCTGATGCTGTAGTTTCCCTGAAGCCTGCTGTCCGCTCCTCGATCTGCCTCTGCAGCTCGTTCTCTGCTAGTTCGCAGTAGCATGTTGCAATGTGCCACACCATAGCACAGGACGAGAACCGGGCATCATCCGGCTTTTCGGATGAGTTATGGTCAGGGATATAAGGAAGTTCACTTAAGTCTACACTCCCAGCCGACCAGGGAAACGAAGGAACTATTCCATTGCCCTTGATCAGACTAAGAAACTCGACAATGGATGCCTTCACGTCGTTGTCCAACCTAATGCTAGTTCCTTCTTTGGCGCCGCTGCCCAACAATTCCCAGAGCACCCGTCCGACATACTGGAATCCAAGCATCCCAAGCAAGTGAGCACAATTTTGGTGAACACGACTACCCCAACATGATGCTCTATTGCTGCTGCTTCTGTTGTCGCTACTGATGTGGAATAAGTTGAAATTTCTCCGGCTGCTCCATTCAAGTACCGAACACTGCCCAAGCTTCTCTTGCCAGAGGTATTTGTCAAACCAATTAACCCTTGTAAAAAAAAACGCTTTTAACCTCATCCTCCTCCACCACAACCAGCTGTTTTTCGGCGGCAATGTTTGGCTCATAAGTTTTCTAGTGTACTCACAGGCAAAGTTAACTTTCGCCCAATTTGACGTCCAGCTGTGAATCAACAGAACCAATTGAAGTAGAGCCAGGAACACCAATATGACAAGAGTAACAATACGATCTGCTGTTGTGGTATCCACAAAGATGGTGCTGACCCCAGGGCCAGGAGAACTTGTACGATCGCTAGTTATTGATGTAGGAATGACAGCTGCTACCCCGAGGAAACATATCCCAACAAACGAAGTGAATGCCCAAACACTAGCAACTTTTGATTGATAGTAGTGAAGGAATGCATTACTAGTGAAATAGACGTCATAGAGGAAAGCTAGTTCAATCTCAACAAGCTTCAAGGCCCAATCATAGTCAACAACCTTGTCACCCAGACTCTCACCATACCCTTTGGTACCGTACAGCCCAAGGAAACGCTGCTGCAACAAATGAGACATAGAGAAGGCCAGGCACACATCATGACAGGCACGAATATCTGACTGTAGCTCACTCTTGTACTGGTAGCTCGAATGTATATCATCCATGCTAATTTTATCAGGGTTTATCAAGTCAACGGGTAAATGGACTATCAAATGTTTCAGTTCCTGAGTATCATGTGACAAAGCCCTTAGTGTGTAGCCATTATTGAGCGGTTGTATCCTGTCCCGCATTCTCCTTGGAAGCACAAAGGCCAATGACCTATGAAAGCCCTTGATAAATGTGATAGCAGACAGTAGGACAATTGCAATGTTACCGATATCATCACTCGAGATTGTCGAGATGGACATCCAAACAACATAACCACAGTAGAGGCAAAGCTGAAATACCATCTTCGAGAGGGGGCTCTTGTAGTCGAGACCATTGTAGGAGCTGATTGGGTCAACACAACCAAAGAGGGCGAGTAAGGATACAGCCCATATTGGATACATTTTACTCTTCACCGAAGAAGACTGCATGAGGCCAATGCTGTATGTCCCAAGGGATAGAGATAATACGTTTGCAGCCAAGAAGCCCTTTTGGATGATCCAGCGATTAGACCAGCGGCGGCTGGACCCAAATAAAGCAAGCAAGAAAGAGAGGGCAATAGCCACCAGTGCCAATGCTTCTATACGAAGCACTGTTCCCCTTGGATTCTTCCACTGATCTCTAAGCTGGTGCAAGAAGGTTGTGGACGATGCATTTCCCAAGTGCTGCTCCACGTTCCCCATGCGGTGGTAGTAATTCACCTAGGGGAAAGTAATGTTGTAAGCGAGGATGTCACAAACACAATTCCACTGTACCAGTATAATGTTTTTGGACAGAGAAGTATTTGAATCAAGACACACACACACACATACATTATCATGATGATAAGGATGCCAGTTCAAGCACAATCCCCCTTTATTACCAGTATAGGAATCTTCACCTACTGTTTGTCAGATAACTTTCCATCATATTCTCTGTGCAAACAGCGTTTGCTCTATATTTTCGTGGGCCCTAGGCGAACTCAGCACTGGCACCCTAAAGCTATGAAATGTACTCCTTCCGTCCAGAAATATAGTGTTCATTTAGAAATTTTTAGACAGATTAGCCAGGACGGTAAAAGTCCTTGTTGCCCCTATTAACACCACATACTCATTAATCCATTCACAAGACCCAAGGAAAACCAGCTGCCGTAATTAAATTTGCTCCTACCGATGTGTCATTGAATGGTTTAGACTAAAAAACAGATTTTTTTTCCTCTCCCTGTTTCAGTTTTTGCTTCCCTGCCTCAGCACTTGCAGCGGGAATTGGATGGATTTTAATGTTTTAATGACGCTGACTCGTTGTACTCCGTTTTTTCTTCTCGAATACGAAGGAGAGCTTCGTATCTTTGTATTAAGAGAGAAAGAGCCGGCCCCTTACAAACAACGCCACCTCACTCTGGGCCGAACCATGAGGGGCTGAGTTACAAGATCAATACGGTTGAATTTCTATAAAACACACTATAGGGTAAGACCT
Source organism: Eragrostis curvula (assembly GCA_007726485.1). NCBI lineage: Eukaryota > Viridiplantae > Streptophyta > Magnoliopsida > Poales > Poaceae > Eragrostis > Eragrostis curvula. The sequence continues at coordinate 45,628,013 of CM017440.1, forward strand.
GACCTACTCAACTAGCTAGATGACTAACCAGCTGCACCCTCCTGCCCTTGACCCAATTCTCTCAAACCTCGAGCTCCAGCAAGGCCCCATAAATGGCGCTCTTCCCTGAAAACTTGAAGGAGTTCATTCATACTAGGTCGTGCACCCTCGAAGACACATGAGTTGCGATGCTTCCATATAACCCAAGCTCCCAAGATGATGGCGGAATTGAGACCTTTGGTTGTGTTCTTCAGCACTCTCTTGACAGTCTTTCTCCACCACTGAGCGAAAGATACCTCATGTTGACTCGGCGCTTTGTCCGGGAACCCAAGCGGCTCTAAGATACGAAACCAGAATTCTCGGGAGAGCACACATGTGGTGAGAAGGTGCTGCACATCCTCGTCTTCTTGGTCACACAATGGACACTTAGATGGGTGAGGGAGACCTCGTTTTACCAGCCTGTCCGCTGTCCAACACCGGTTCCGAATGGCAAGCCATAGAAAGACCTTGCATTTCTGTGGTGTGGTGGTACTCACTCGTTGTACTCCGTGATGTGGTGGTACTCACTCAAAGAGACACTATATTTTTGGACAAATAAAAAACTCTAAATGTACACACAAAAAGTATATATATAATGGAGAAATGCATAAACTCCAAAATATAAATCATGTTAGAGCATGAGACAAATGTTTTGCAAACAACAGTGTTTCAGCAAACAAGAGTGCACGATAGCTGACTTTTGCATATCTATTGTCCTAGAATTCTTCAATATGTGTTTTGTAATATATTGTGTTTTGTAATATATTTATCATGCAAATAGGATCTATGGGGGTATACTGGAACCGTACAAGCGAACGGATCCCACAGTTGTTTCACGTGATAAAATATGATGCATGCATGCTGCTAACTTGCGATCGATCCAAACTGATAGCAGCCAAAAGAAACCATAGTCAGATTTTGTTGATAGCCTATGCCTTTTTATAATATAAAGCAATCGGTTGTAAATCAAGAACTTAATCCATTAACCTCAAAAAAAGTTGACATTGGCAGGCACAATATGGTAAACATGGAACAGCATGGGGAGATGCAGTCATTGTAGGAGCCCAGAAAGTGTAACGTGGTTAAGTCTTGCAAGAATGGTGAGTGTTTATGTGACATAGATGATTGAGGATTTCTATTCATTTGCCTCAGTGGAGAAGAAAAGATAAGCGGAAGCATATGTATATATACAATCATTTCCGAAGAGAAGACCGGCTCCTCCGCAATCGGCCCACCTCCGCACCAATCCACTTCCACTACGTCATCGCTCCACCCCATTCTGGCCATTCCGACAATGACATGCAAGCTTTTCTCATCATTTGGGCCGTCACCGTCACATGGACCGAATTTTGGCCCGTTCTACCATTCAGCGGTCTGGTTGCGGGCTGTCAAACGGCCCAGTTTACCCCCGACCAGTCGCCAGCCATGGATTCGAAGCCACAACGTTGCGCTATACAGCAACAGTCCTCGACAGCTCGTGAATGAGCAGTGGTACCGCGAGTCGCGAGATGCGGACGGCATGGGGTGACACCTCGTGCGTGGTCAGCCAGTACCGGACTGGTGCGTCATGGCAACCAGTTCAAGGAGCGCCGCCCGCCACTGCAATGTGCTGACGTCATCGCTACTACAGGAACCGAGGAGGTTACGAGTGGCTTACGAGATGACGTCAGCGCCGTCCGCCAATGCAACGTGGGCAACAGTGGCAAACATGCTGATGTCAGCAACGTTATAGTGGCGGACAAGGCCTGTCGCGGCCCATTGCAGCCCAAAATTGCACGGGATAAATCTGGAACCCTAGCTCTCACACATCACCCCACCACAACCTTCTCCATCTCTCAGATCCGCAGCCACCACCTCCCCTCCCCTTCCCCTCGCGAAGTTCAACCTCGGTGTCAACGCGAGCTCGTCGTCCAGATCTCGGCGCGTGGGCTTGCGGCGACTCGTTCTACCCTCTGTACTTCGTCCATGATTGCTAGGCCAGTGGTTCCGGTCGAATCTTCTCTCGTCTGGTGCCGCCCATCTGCTTGCTTGTTGCCGCCGCTACTGCTTATTGCTGCTGCTACTCTGCTACTTGAGTATGGCTTGTTTGTCGCTGCTAGTTGACTTGTGAAATAAACACAAGTCTGAACTTGCAAGCAATTTAAAAGAAAACTCATTGCTTGCGTGCTTCTGTTTGCTATTCATTCATTTCCTTTACAATGCAGAAAAGATTTTTATGCAGTACCTTTGAACTGCAGTGAGTTTCGATGGCTGGCAGAGGTGATTCGTTGATGCAACTACTGTCGGAGGACAACATCGATGTTGAATAGAAGAGAAAATAGAATGGAGGCTGACAAATGAGAACTGTTGTTGAAGTTGCAACTTATTTGCAGTGACATTCCTAATTTGCTAGATTGTCTGCTTTGGTGTTGCTACATAGCATTCGGTTGGATTCAGAGAAGGAGAGAAACACAATTGTGATGTAACTTTTTTAACCTTTCAGGGATTAAAAACATGGAAGGCTTTCAGGGATTAGATCTGTTACTAGTCCAAAGAATTTGTTCACGTTTGCTGTTTGGTTTACTCCTATGATTTCTTTCTGATCTCTGCTTATGGTTGACTCAGAGGATCACAAAAGCAGAACAGTGACCATGGAAGGCTTTTTTTTTTTAATTCTATAACACCATTGTAGTGGCGGACGGGCATGACGTCAGGTGTCCGTCACTGTTCATCTCGTCTGCAGTGGCGGGCGGTGACGTGAGCGCGTCCGCCACTACTCTCTTCCAATAGTGGCGGACGGTTGTGTCCGCCATTGCTCTTTTGAGCCTTTAGTGGCGGACGTTTTATCCGCCACTACAGGACTAAAAGGCCTGTCACTTAAGGCTCATTTTGTAGTAGTGGCTGTCTGCCGCTTTTGATGCTTGACAGGCAAAAGACGACGATGAGGTGAGTCAACAGCTGAACGCGTGGCCAGGAGCCTCTACCAGAGAGAGAAGAAAACGATTTCCCCTGGAGCAAAAATACACGTACGTGGATGGGCGTGTCCTTTTGCTTTTGACATTTATACATGGCTTTCAAGAGGAAGATTTTGATGTTTCTTTCGTTTACTATATTTACGGCAGCCACAGCACCGGCGCGCATGCATTAAAGATGCATTGAAATTTCAATTTAAGCTACAAAGGTCCTGCCAAATGATGCATTTTTTTTTAATCATGTGCATGGCGCGCATGCATTGGTTCTAGTATAAGAACAGAGGGTTCAGTTATAACTTGAAACTGTCCATATCTGTAGTATAAATTCATTCCTTTTGTTGGAATGCCACCTGGAGCTATAAGTTATTGAAAGAAAATCACTAAGTTTATATGAACAATTTCTTAAACCAATCAATTTGTTTTGCAAATTGAGAAAGACTATAGGTTTTTTTGAATGCTTTGCTGTATAACAAAAGAAACTCTAGAAGCATAGAAAAAGATGAAATTTCAACAGGTTCCTGGATGCAGAAAGCGTAAAACAACGACTTTTTATTTCCTCATATAAAACAAATACTGATTTAGAAGAAAAAAGTATGTAGTTCATCGTGACATATATATTTTTTTAGGTACGTACCAGGTTTTTGCTTCCTCTTGCAAACTTAACCGATTTTAGTGTCACTGTAGCAGAGCCTTCTACCACCGAGTACCTACATAGTGACTTCATATTTAACTACGAGTTTGTAATTTTCCAAAACTTGAACTCAAAGTAAATATGTTCGGAGTCTTTTCTATACTTTTTAGAGATCATGTTAATAAATCATAATTTCGGAAACCACTTCATATTTATCCAAACTATTAGCACAGTCTGGGCTATCTCCCCTTTCCACTCGACACATCTTATCAGCTGGCAGCTAATTAAACCCATGTCCACATCTTAGAGCTTTGTGCGCAAATAGTAAATACTCATATGTACAATCTATATTGAAACATAGTCGTCAAAGACTTAACTTTGATACAATGTACTATAAGAAAGTATGAGTTAATATAATTGACTATGTTTGGGATGCTCTAGACAGGCTTCCATTTCGTGAGACCACTCGGCTTCACATGACCTGTTTTGAGATCTAAAAGTCATCGGGTCCCTGCCTGAAGTGTCTCGAGGAGTGTTTGGTTTAGCTTTTGGATGTGGCTTTTGCCTCCTAAAAGCTAAATGCCAACCAAAGAGGCAGAAATTTGTAGGTGCTTTGAAGAAAAGCAGCTTCTTCTCTTGTGTAAAACCCACAGCAGCTCTCCCCCTACTTTCTTTGGCTGTGGAAATATAACTTCAAAGAAATTACCCACACCCCACTAACTATGAAGGTAACGATTTGTTTCTCTCTCTTTTTTTCCAGTTCGCATGGATTGTTTCGCGCCCTGACCAGCCACCGACTCCACCAGCTGCGTCATCGCGCTACCTCCAGCAACGCTCCTCCAGCACTCGAGCTCCTCGCTGCCTGACGTTCAACTTCAGCCCCTCCGCCTCTTACTCCTCTTGCCTACTTGAGGTCACTGTTGGTGAAGAACGAGTTCCAGCGCCCACGGTCAAGACAAGCGGCACGAAGGTGTCAAGGGGACAGGCGCGGCGCATCCCAAGCCGATTCATCGCCGGTGCCCTCCTCCAGACCCGCCATCCTCCAGCCCCGTCGTCTCTCGATGCGCCGCCCTCCTCCTGTCCTCCAGATCATCATCCAACTCAACCAACCATGGCCACCCCTCTGTAAAATTAACCGCCATCTCTTCAGCTCTGACCCAAAATTTTGCATCAACTGGGTGCGCCATTGCCCGGGCTTCGATTTCCCCACTTCCTAATCACCATCTTCCCTTTTTCCTGTTCCGATTTGAGCTGTACAGATAGCCATGGCAACAGGAGGCGAGCTTGGCAAGGAGAACGACGGTGAATAAACCTTTTTGCAAAAAGGCCCTCACAAAAAGACCCAAAAACTTGTAATTAAGCTTAGTACTTTTGTGTCCTGATGTTTTTATATAAAAACCCCCAAAAGTTAAGAGAAATTGCAAAGTTCGATGCAAAATTTCAACAAATTATGTTTCCCTTTCTGAATTCATTCTTTACATATAAATCTGTTAACAACACGTTGTTTTATAATCTATTTCCATAAAAATTGTTTTTCATACATTCATGGGTGTTACAGGCAATTTCATAGTTTTTCTACAGCCACAGCTCTTTCAACCAAACGGCTTTTAGCTTTTCCACAACTAATAGAGCACATACCACAACAGCTTTTCCACAGCTCACAGTCAGAGCCCAACCTAACACACCCTCAGTGGCATGCATATTAGGATCTTCAGTAATAAATCTAGCCGAAGACTTGAACTTGTGTGGGTTTATCCATATATGTCATGGATTCATAAAACCTCACCCGATATGGAGTTTCCAGGATTATTGTTACTGCTAAAATTTATGATTCATTAAAAATTTGATGGCAAGAAAGGAAATGTAAGGCCATGTTCGGATGCATGGTCTAAATTAGGTTAGAGGATAAACCTTTTGGATCCAAACGGGAGGTCCAAAGTGTTGTCTAAAGTTTAGACTTCACTCCAAATAGCTAAGAATTCACTAGCCCTTCCAACCTAACTAAAGTGGACTAAAGCTTAGCCTCCCTCTAACTTTAGACCTAAAGGATCGATCCAAACTGGACATGCTTCCCGGTGGGACTTGATTTTGTTGAAAAATTTAACCTAATCCAAGGTGGCTAATATTTTCCCTTGTCACTTAAGAAAAGCTACTGGGCTGTGCGTAGCACTGGGCATTCGGGTTACCCAAAAACTTTGGGTCAGGTAGATCAGATTTTTAAATATTCGGGTTTCTTGAAATGAGAACCGAATTGGTCCAGAAATTGAGAAACCCGAAAATTCGGGTACGCGATAGTTCGGGCTTCGGGTCGGGTAATCCCAAAGTACACGATTGGTGTTGTGCTAGGAGCAGGGGCACGCGATGACGCGAGGAGCGTCGGCGGCGGCGGGATGCGAAGACTCTCTCCCGGGCGGTAGCGGCGGCAGGACGCGAAGACTCTCTCCCGGGCGGCGGCGACGGCAGGGCGCGAAGACGCTCTCCCAGGCGGCGGTGGCGGCAGTGTGCGACGGCGCGTGCTTAGGAGTTGGGCAACGGCGATTCGCGTCGCTCGCTCCGGTGTGGTGGCGCTTGAGATCGGACGGCGCAGGGCGTGTAGCATTGCGACATGGGGAGGTAGTCGAGCCATGGAGGCCTCGACACGCGTGCAGGAGATCGTCAGTCTGCGATGGATTGGATGCGGCGATTAGTGATGGCCAAATAGGCCGGGCTAACCGGGCGGGCACGAAGCACGCATTATTTAGCCCGACATGAACCCGGCACGACACGATCAAATTTCAGGCCGGGCCGGCCCGGCACGTACCGTCAGGCCGTGCTTGGGCCGAGGGGCGGGCACGGCGGGCGGCAGGGCACGGCCCGATTAAGTTTTATCAAATATATTTTTTAGTTTTTATGTGTACAACTAGTAGTCTTAGTTTAGTGGTAAGTGGATTCCTTGTTAAGTATGAGGTTTTAAGTTCAATTCTCCTTACTAGCACCTATTTTTGCATTATTTAACACTAAATTTCTTCAGAAAATAGCTAAATGGGCTGATCGGGCTAAGTTTAGTGTCCCACAGCCAATTTTCCCAATTTAAAACAGCTAAGTTTAGTGTCCCACAGCCAATTTTCCCAATTTAAAACAGGCTACCGGGCTAATCGGGTCGACGCGGCACGATTAATTAATTTCGTGCCGGGTCACAGGCCGAGGGATAGGCACGTGGACTGGCACGGCACGGCCCGAAAAGAATTGCGTGTCGTGCCGGCCCAAAAATTAAATGGGCCATGCACATTCGGGTTCGGGCCGTGTCGTGCCGGGCGGCCCATTTGGCCATCACTAGTGTCGGTGTTGGCGTCTGGGAGGCCGGCAGGGAGTCTCGGCACAAATGGGCTTGTACCTTAATGGCCCACGCAAGAGACAAGCAGATAGGTACCAAAGTGCCTTTGTGGGCCAGGACGTGATCTCTTTGTGCTGGGGCTGGACATGAAGTTCGGGGTGTTCGGGCTCTTCTGGTATTGGGAGTTGAAACCCGAATTACCCAAACTAAATTCGGGTTTCAAAGACAGCAACCCGATTTTTCGGGTACCAGGTATTTCGGGTTGGAGGTTGGTTTTTTTGGGTTCGATCTTGGGGTTGCGGGTTTTGTGTCCAGTCCTAGCTATGCGAGGACCGGAACAAATATATGTATGTATGATACATTACCCTTTCAATTTGAATCAGATTCTGAGGAAAACATAACCTTAGATACGAAAGAAATTCTTCCCATAAAGTAAAAGACTGTAAAAAGATAGAGTACCGAGATAGACTGATACAGTTACGAACTTACGATACCCTATTGGTTTATGCATGGCAAGGAAATAAACACTCTACCATCACAGCGCAACTGACGAGAAAATTTGGGAAGACAAGCAGCACAAGATTGGAAAACTATGTGGAATGGAGTGGACGACCTAGGAGGCAGCTCGCCGTGGGGCTCAAACTAATAGCGTGGAGGCAGCTCACCATGGAGACGCTATGGATTTGGCCGGCATGGACGCCGCCGCCGCGGATCCATTCGCGTGGATCCATTCGCCCTGAATCTGGTAGCCACGGATCCGGTAGCAGGTTCGGCCAGCAGCGTGGTGGTGCAGCCTACCGAGCTCCTGATGCCACTTGTTCCAGCTGGCTTTTTACAAGACAAGACATCACCTCCAACTCCAAGCTAGCTTCAGATCTGGAGGAAAGGGGGACCGGATGTTTGAGACAGAGGGAAAAGAAAGGGGAGGTGCAGTACAAGGCGAGATGGAGGAGGGGCGGAGAGGAGGAGCGCGAGATGCGAAGAGGAGACTTGGGGAGGGATGAAGGTGAAGCACGCCGGGGTACAGAGGAGCCGGTGTGGCGGCGTGGGTGACCGTGTGAGAATTTTTTTTCCGGTGTGAGAATGGGGGAGGAAGGAGTATTTCAGTTTCCAGTAATGGGTAAAGCTAGTCATTGTACCTCTAAAAAGAAAGCAAAACAATATGTTTCCATTGCAAAAGTTTATGTGAATAGCCGCTTACCTTGCGTCTACTTCTCTGTTCCTAGCCGAGTTGAGCTGAGCATCTTTGTGCAGAAGGTTTCTCCCATGCAGAAATCAGAAAACCTACAACCTCCTCTTGCTGATGGGGAATATTACAGTAGTTGCATCGCCTCTTAAGAGATGACGACGACATTGAAAGTAGTTTATTCTGAGACCCCATCAATCATTTGAAGACCTTGGAGAGTAATTTATTGGCAATCAAACAAAGCTGAATGACCATTGCAATGACATCATTAGGGAAATTTATAATACAATGTGCATGGTATTTGAGAGAAAAGAAAATGTGGTCAACGTGGCACCAACCCCGCATCGAGATTTATAGCCTAGTGTGACACAGCAGTAATGCAAATGTGATGAATAAAGCAAATACTCAACTTATTATTTGTATCGATACTATGTTTACTATGTAATACCATGAAGGTCATCGGTGTCAGTCTGGCTATACATGGGCGTGAAGTGGCAAGTGAGCTGATACAGGGTCCGGTAATTGTCAAAACTTACAGCGTTAGAGTTCTTGGCTCTATCTAACGGCGACGATGTACGATAGACCAGAGATCGGTGTCCTTTGGTATCTGAATGAAGGAGATGCATTTTTCGTCCTGGTACATCGGGAGTAGAACATGGTGGGATTGCCTAATGGAGAAGGTCAACTAAATTCTGGTTGAATGTTAAATTACCTTGATAATCTATACTACTTTGTTTCTTTTGATAATAAGTATTTGTACGCTAAGTCCATGTATTCCCAACAATAAAACTTCATGTAGAAAAGATTGCAAAATGGTAAGAGGGCATGACTTTCGCTCCACCTTATTGATAGAATGAAACTGTGTCTTGGCATTACTTACACAATAAAAACATGACGAAGTATTCCATGATTAGAAAACCCTGTACGACGATACCAAACTCATGTGGTCATAAAAGACAAAAGGAATCCGCAACTAACAGTCTGTTAGATGAAACAAAAAGATTCCTGCCACGGAGTTTTCCTAATTGGTTGGGACCAACCTGATAGAGCTTGGATCAACAAGCTGGGACGAATATCAACAAGCGTGGATCTAGGCCAGGCCCTGGACCTGGATGATGAGCGTCAGCAGCGCGGAGACCATCACTGTGTCTGTGGCGGCGCCCAAGGCCGCAGCCTCTGAGGAGGAGGACATGGCTGCGATGCAGTGGAGTGCAGAGGCGAAGGAGCAGTTGAGACGGCGCAGCGTTGGGAGGGGGATAGGGATGAAATTTGGGGCAAATCATGGTTGGGTTGGTGTGACGTGACAAAGGGGACTGCGGCTTCCATGTCTCCCCCTCCTGTTCCCATAGGTGTCTCCTCCACGTGGAGCCCATCCCTTCATCTGCGGCAGGAGAGAGGCCCACGAATCATTTTTTCTCCTCCTCACTCCTCAGGCTAACGCCAGAACAAACGTCCATAAACAGCGCCGTCACCCAGATCCGTTTCCCTGCTATTTTCTACTTGGCCCCACATAAGTTTTATACGATATACAATTAAATCAGAAGATATTAGAAGATGGAGAAGGCGCCAAACACAAAAAAAAGATGCGCCAAATAAATAAAAAAGATGCGCCAAATAAATGACTTCATCTTTGCGAGGGAACACCTGAGCAAACACATCACGGTTACTCAGACTGTCAATTAGCAATGGAGCCTAATCTCCCCTTGCCTAATGGCGAACCCTGGCCTAATGGCCAATCCAGAAACATGGGAGTGACCCCGCCGATCCTACCACAAGTTCCAAGCGCGTCGATCCTGCCCCAAGTTCCAAGCACGCCGATCCTTCCTCCAATCAGTGTCATGTCACCGGCTGCGTCGACATTCTCATCAGACAACTCGGCGATCAATAATCTTCCTGCAGGAACAACACAGGTAGATACTGTAAGTTTTATATTGTCACACCCCAAAATTTTGATTTTGGGATGTGAATCATTTTTTGCTAGTTTTTCATTAAAAAAAGAAATTTTGTTTTATGTGATGAAAAATGAATTTATAAAATAATATGTTACATTAATGATTTTATTGGTTGGATAATTCCTTGCTATATTCTCTCATTCCCGATATCATTTCCTTCCAATTTCTCAACTTTTATTCTTCTCTTTCTCTTTTTCCTTTTTATTTCTCCTGATCGTAAATCACTAGGCTGTTCTCCATCTGTCTCTACAATGTAGGTCTCAAAAATAAAACATCCCCTACAATGTACATAGAGCTATGTAGCAACTATTGCCCAAATCAGGAAGCAATATACCTGCTATCGCCGGATTTCGCCCTGGTGCCATCGAAGTCTTGGAGAAGGACAAAGCTCCAGTGCATACGTCAACGAAGGGCACGATCACGAATGATGCAGAGGACGCGGAGGTGAATCTCGGGAACGGTGGCGAGGCGACGGCGGAGCAGAGAGCTGGATAGGGCGAGACAATGTTTGGGTTGGCAGCGAGGTCAAGAGAGCAGGACCCGAGGTCACGGCATCGAGCCTCGAGATGTCTTCCTCAACGTCCCACGCCGGAGACGACTCTGACAAATCCGTCCACACTTTCACTTACTCCGGCGACTCCAGCGACTATCTGAGCGATTCGGTGAGCTCGAAAACCTGTGATTCACCCTAGATCTTTGGTTCATTTTGCTCCGCCAATGGTTTAATTTGGGGATTGTTTTGTGACCTAGGACCACGATCTTCCGCCCGAGACGGAAGAGAGGCACTGGCGTGGGATCGACAGGAGCACGGACGAGCGCTGCGCACACATGGCCGTCCTCGTAGGAAGGTCTGCTGGGGCGGGAGGAACACTGGACACTGATTCCTCGGTTGTCGCCTTAAGGTTTTTCTCTATCTGTCCGTGCTCTATTTTTCCTCTGCCTTTTTCATACTATATGATTCATATTGCTCTATATCGCCGTTTTCAGGTAGTCCATTTTGCTAACAATATTTTGGTAACAATATTTTGCTTCCCTCTTCTCCCATTTCCGCAGGATGATGGAAAGCAGTGCTCCTTCGTCAAGTGGATTGACTCGAAATGGCCGGAGAGAGTCCAGGTGTCCTTTAAGAAGCTGTGGCATCAGTCAAACCAGTTTATGCAAGCAAGGAGTCATTGTTCTAACGAGCTTCGCGATGCTCTTGCTGCAAAGGTCAACATGGAGCAGAGATTGAAGGAGAGTGAGGAGGCCATGGAGCGGAGGATGAAGCAGATGGTGGATGAGCTCAAAAAGTGGATTGTCTTGGCCAAGCTGTCGCAGGCTAGGTGGCTGTCCAGCGAAGGGGAGAAAAAGAGGGTCTGGATGCTGGTTGGGATCCTAGTTTGTGTGATGATGCTGTACCTCATCATCCACAAGAATTGATCGTCATACTCTCCTATCTATTTTGTTCGTTGCTAGTGACGATAAAAATCACATTTTGCTTGGCCGTTGATGGTTTTGAAGCACCGGCAGCGGAAGAGCTGTTGTGTCCGCGTCGGTGCTAGATGTAGTTGTTATTTGTAACAAGGGGTTAGTATACTAGTACTTTGTTATGAGGGAAAATACCTTGTATGCCATTGGCTTAAACTAAAACCCCTTATATGCCATCCCGGCCCACATGTCCTCAGGGGAAATACCTTGTATGCCATTGACTTTATCTACACGCAGCTGACATGCAGGCCCGACGAATGCTTCGCGAGGGGAAGAAGACGCGCAGCCGTAGCTGCCGACGCCCGTCGCCCGTCGCCCACCACCCTGCCGCCGACCCGTGCGGATGCCCACCACTGCTGACCCGTGCCGCCGAGCGCCGCCACCAGCATGCCGACGAGGGGGTCGACGTCCGGCACGGCGAGAGGGTTGACGTCCGGAGCCTGCTCCGGGGGCGGATGGTCGGTGAGCCCCATTCCGCCGCACTTGCTACCCGTGATTGAGTGCCCATGGCATGCAGATTCGAAGCTCATGCTTCTGACTGCGGACACGGAGAGGAACAGAGGAAGAAAATTCTTCCGATGCATGAAGAACGCGCGGGTAAGCATCAGTTCTAGGGCCTCGTCTTCGATTTGGTTTTGTTCGATTTGATTCATGAAACTGATTTCATTCGAATTTGGCCATGTGATTTTGGGTGTATTTGTGTTGCAGCTGCCTGATGCCTGCAATTTTTTCAAGTGGGAGGACGAGTACTACAAGTACTTGGTGGAGAATGGGTTTCTCGATCCATACTTCCAGGAATCCGCCCCTCCTGCAGTTGATAGGCGGCTGCAACCGACGCATCGTGTAGATGAGGCAGGGTTGTTGCCTGTTGTTCACGAGTTACAGGTGAAAGTCGAGAAGATGGAGGCTGACATTGTTGAAGTGAAGCAAGTCGTGAATCGCAGGGGCCATCAAAATGGAGATTTGATTTCCATCCTTGTTGCCTTGAATGTACTGGTAGTCCTAGTTGCTCTACTTGTAGCAGTGTTGAAGTAACATGTGCAAGAAACTCTTTCCTGGCATGGTGCCACTGCACGACGGGGTGGAGGAGCCGGCCTTGACGTGGGACCACTACAAACGAGTCGCTGATGTCCCAGATGCGGATGGGTGAGACTTTGGCACCGTGGCGGACCGGGTGGTTGGAGGGCTGTGGGTAAGTCTTGTTTGCATTGAATTGGTCAATACATCTCGTTCATTGGATATCCTCAAATAATGAAAGTATACATCGCGTCTATGTGCAGGATTTCTTCAGGGTCGAGCCGGAATGGAGGGACCGAGCGGTGCGTCGGGCGTACAATGCAGGTCCTAAACTCATTACGGACATGCACTACGAGGCGCGCGTCAAGGCCGTGAGGACCTACTACGCTAAAAAACTTGGTAGGAAGATGGAGAAAAAGGAGGCTCGAACTATATGGCTGACGGCAGCACAATACATGCAGGTAATTTGACATTCTCATGTTTTCTATACTTGATTAAGTATGCTTAATTTGATCTTCTCATAGTTTCATAATAACTAACATCTAACTTGGTCAAATGACGTGTAGGTGATTCCGTGGTGGTGCGCCACTCATAAGGACTGCTAGGATTACTTTGTGAAGAGGTGGTGCGACCCCGAGTGGCAGAAGACGCACGAAGCTTGTCAGGTGCGGCGTTTGAAGATGCCCGGTCCAGCACACCATCAAGGCAACCGTACCATTGACGACTACGCGGCTAGATGGGTACGTGAATTCATTTCATTGTTTGTAATGCTCAATTTTGCATAATTTCTAATCATCTTTCTGTTTTCTTTTCAGTCGCGGGCGCATGGCGGCCAACCTTGCCCCCCGTTGAAGGCTTGGGCTATGGCCCACAAGGGCAAGGCGACGTCTCCCGAGGTCGACTACAACCCGGAGGACCCGCCCGAGGCGTACAGCAACGCCACCGTTCACAGTCGCCTCAGTCAGTACACCGAGATGGCTAGGGAGGTGCACGGGTGTTGGCGGTGAATATATACATAATTAATTTTCCATTAATTCCGCAAGCGCACGGAACACCATTGTAGCATTTCACCTTGGAGTATTCCAGGGTTATCGTATTTATATTTTTCTCAGGGAAGTAGAGCGATAGGAAGTTGAAAATGTAACAAAGTAGATACTATTATGCGAAATAACGATACCTTACTTAAGACGGGGGTAAAAGAGGTATATGATATATGGGTGGCACTCACCATATAATCCAAGGAAATAAAGAGATAGCAGAAGTTACATTGGGAGAACAACGAGATAGAGATAAAGATTCCTATGTGTTAATCTTACATCTATTTACTTCTAGCAATTAATTCTACAAGGTTATATACTATAGCTAAGGTTATGCACACTCAAGTCATGTTGTTTCAGAGCACGGCCAACGATCCAGGGTTGGTACTGAACCCCAATACTGCAGGTTCCCCCTGGGATCTAACCGCTATTGAGAACCCGGTTGGTTTGCCTTTGAACGTGGCGGATTGCAAAGGCCTGAACACGCCTGTCACACGTGGGGCTACCGTCCTCCGTATAGACACACGCCAATCGTGCATAGGTATAGTTCTAAGCACCGCGCATACAACTATCCTAGAGGAACTATCTTTGATCGAGAGAATAGCCCTATCTAAGAATGTAGCATAGCTTTCACTAAGCGCGAACTCCATTTCGGCAAAGCACTCACTCATACTACTTAGACACAATCACGAAACCCACAACAAGACTATTATGAGCACTAACTTAACTAAGTAAATAAACTTAAATAGAAAATAATTACTAAAAGAAATAAATAAAGAATAAACTATATAATTATAGAAATAATTATATAAATACTAAAAGAGTAATTCTACAAGAGTTAAGATACAAGAACAATACCGAAACTCCGAGAAGACTTCCGGAACCTCGAGAAGAGCTCTCACTCTACTCTACTCTACTCTACTCTAACTCCCAAATAATAACTCTACTTCTACAAATGAGTAATGAATCTCTTGGATCAGTGAGGTGCGAATTGTTTCTGCGGACACTAGAGCTATTTATAGCCTCCTTAGGATAGGAGGGCTTATGTAGGCGAAGGAGACATGGCGGGGCCGCCAAGGCAGGCCGGTCGGCCGTCCACTGTGGCGGTTCGCCACCGCCTCTTGCGTGGACGCTCCAGATTGTCTCCTGGTGTCGGTTCGAAGGTCGGTTCCTTCGTGGGGGCGGCAGAACTGGAGTAAGGGCCAAGTTGAGGCCCAAACAGCCCACCAGACGGTATGTCGGTGGAATTCTGCTGAACAGGCTTTGGTTTGTGAAGTTTAGGCCCGTTTACATCCTGCTGGAGGAAGGCCAAGGTCTTTGGGCGCCAAGGGGGGCCGGCCGGCCTATGGTGGGGCTGGCCGGCCTGACTTTTCTTCGAGTCAGGGCCAGTTTCCTCCATTATTCACTCCTGCATCCAAAATTCACCAAAACTCGTGGAAGTATGTTAATTCCTAACTACTATGCATAGAATCTTGGTGATTAGCTTTTTATTTACCGATATGTTGATTGTAAATTCATGATTTTTGCACCGTCAACAACGAGCCAGAGTGGGACCCGAGCACCGAGGACCTTGATGGAGAGATCATCATGAGGGTGGGTGGAGGTAAGAAGCATGGCCGGTACTGGATTGGAGACAGCACACTGGACACGGCATCTTCTCCCACCCTCTCTCAGATCCGAGCGAGGAGCTCGTCCTCAGCCCCGCCCATACGCCCACGGCAGAGCGCTGCACAGATTCAGTTTGACCAAGTCCAGGTTATTTCTGTTCTATTTGTCGTTTCGTTGAATTTGATATATGTTTGCTTTGCATTGTAACATTGGGATGACATATTGTAGGCCCAGCTACGGGAGGAGATGGAGGCGAAGCTGCAGGAACCGGAGGCGATGTACCAGGCGAGGCTGCAAGAACTGCAGACGAGGTACGATGCGAAGCTGCAGGAACAACAGGCAAGGATGCAGGAGGAGGTGCAGCGGCAAATGCAGTCGATGTTTCAGCAGTGCCACAATAGTGGGGATGCAACCGCCGCCACTACCTCTTCCTCCTCCTGTTGGCACTTCGAGTCCGAGTCAAGGCACTCCGTTGAGTCTATCTAAATCCTTGCAGTTTCATTCCTCTTCCTGTCGGCACTTCTATCTGAAATCTTGTGTTAATCATGTAATATCTTTTTCTTGCAGAATATATCCGATGGATCCAACAATCAGCCGGTTTCCCCTCCCAATGTTTGGTCACCGTTCTATCCTTATCATACTCGCCCTCCGATGTAGCTTGTAGTTGTATTTGTACTTCAATTTCATGAACCAACTAGTTGTGTGCTTGCTTACATTTCATGAACTTGTGCTTGTGTACGTCAATTTGAACCATTTCTATGTGTTTGGAGACAAAAATGTGTTTGTGATGGATTTCTATGTGTTTATGATATATATATATGTGTTTGTGATAATATATATGTGTCTATGATGATGATGAGCATATATGTATGATTTGGGGTGATTTTGGTCCAGGTTGCAGTGGTTTTAAACAATTTATTTTAATCTGTTGAAATTTTTTGCCGAGTGCCTCAGATCTTTGCCGACTGCTAGGGCACTTGGCAAGGTGCCATTCTTTGCCGAGTGCCAGGGCCAGGGCACACGGCAAAGTATTTTGTTTGCCGAGTGCCAGGAGGGGTGGCACTCGGCAAATTTTTTTTTTGCCGAGTGCCTGACGTGATGGCACTCGGCAAACAATTGTGACGGCCGTTTCCCGCCGTCACTTCACTTTATTTTGCCGAGTGCCTTTTTAGCACTCGGTAAAGTCTTTGCCGAGTGCCTGACAAAAAGCACTCGGCAAACAAGCCTTTGTCGAGAGCTGTTTGCCGTCCGGGCTTTGCCGAATGTTACATTCGGCAAATTTTTTGCCGAGTGTAATACTGCCTTTGCCGAGTAGAGGCACTCGGCAAATTAGGGCTTTCCCGTAGTGTTACCTGTAGGTTGGCGCAACGGCTGCTGTGGCAACATCATCAGTGCATCTATCTATATTTATATCTTTCAATGAGTCCAACTTTTGTTGGGAAAAGACTGCGTGTAGTTGGTGGAAGGTAATTGATCAATAGTAACCGGAGATCATCTTTGGACCCTTGGCTCGATCGGGTGACAAAAGACTATTGGCTCCGGACCCTGACATGCGCTTGGCTGGTTGACCGGCGGTAAGAGCGCACAACTGCGATCACAATAAAACGTGCCAAATTCTCCGAATTCCCTCTTTGATAGAGGCATCGTCACTACAGATGTGCGAATAGGCATTACTCCCTCTGTTTGGTTAATGTTGTCGTTTCAGACCAAAATTTCAGTGCAAAATGGCTTAGGTTTTGTTGTCTGAACGACAACATTAACAGAATGGAGGGAGTATGGCTCTAATCTGTGAGAGCAATATATTGTGTGTAATGGTGGGTTGTATTGCAACAAGCCACGACGGCGGCAAGAACACGCAACAGCGAACTTAAATTTGAAAGGCAACAGCCCATCAACGATAGAGCTGACGATGGAGAGAGAGGAACTACCTAGCTTCAAACCTTTCCCTTCGTATGTATTGCAAGGTGTTGCTTGACATGCACGTACCTAAACGTACTCAAGTTGGACAGCCTCTATCTCCATTATTATTTGGAAAAGATCGCATGGTGGTCCTGATTGACAAAAGCAAAGGAATCCTATGTTATTCAGTATGTGAGAGCCATAGTTGGTAAACAAGATAAGTTTAGAGTTGAAATCTCAAACGAGGGTGATTTTTGCGCGTGTCTGCAGTTTGCCAAATCATTGAGCAGGGGAGGTATATGACAGTTGAAGGCTAAATTTTAGTTTCATTGAACGGCGGATGAGACAGTGGAACGTGATTTAGAAATAAGTATCGACTTGACTTGGTGTGCGTGCGATGGCACGCAAATTTGCAACCAATCTGCATTGAGATGCCTTTGTCAGCGCTCACATGTTGGATACAGAGAAGTAAAAGCTCACATTGGATCGAGACAAGTAAAAACTAGATCAGAGCTGAGAGTAGACAGTCAAAGTCGCACAGGCTGGTTCTAGCCTGACTGCCAATAGAACTCAAGGTTAGCAAAATTATTCCAACTAGCCGAGACCCAGCGCGTTGCCGCGGGTGTTACAGTAGACATGCGTGTAAAATCAAAGGGAATTTGCATCCTTAGCCCTATTCTGAAAGCTAATTTCATGTCTGGTCTCATTTTTTATGGTCTGCATATTTTACCTTAGTTTTCCAAACTGAAACCTCTGACTGGCCCTATTCTTTTTGAGGCCTTTGATGGTGTTAAGTTTATTATTATAAAAAGACCTTCACACCTTTTGCATGATTGACCCTACTTTTTAATTCTTTTTGCATGAATGACCTTATTTTCTGAAACAAAATTATGACAAGTAATTTAGCTCCAAATTTAAATTTTTGAGAGCAACTTGAATTCAAACTTGAAAGCTCGAACAACAATTTGAGAATTAAAGTATACATAGTCATTGCGTTTTCAAAAAAAAAAATCTCAACATTGATACATGTGAGAAAAATAGCTATAGCAATGGCCCAAACAAGAAAGAGAACTGGCAACAAGAAAGAGTCCCGAACCCGAAAAACCCGACCCCGAACCCGAAAAACCCGAAGCCCGAATCCCGAATGATATCCTCGGGTAGCAAATCTAAAAACCGAAGTAATTTCGGATTTTTCGGGTTTCAGGCGACGGTACCCGAACAACCCGCTTAACCCGAAATTATAATGCCCAACAAATAGCCGAAGAGGCTGTATGGTAGGCCCATGTTGAAACTTCACGGCCCATCAACAAACTTCTCCCCAATTCAGCCAGCAAGGACACCTCCAGGTCACGAATCACGATTCGCTCGATCTCATTAGAAAAAAAAGGCACGATTCGCTCTCCTGTCCAGCCTCCATTATCCCTATCGTGCTCTCTCCTCCGCAGACGCGTTTTGTTTTCTTTTCTTCTCCCCTGCTCGATTTACAACGCACTTCTCTCCGCTCCTCAATCGACGACGCCCGGTCGTCTTACGGCTCGCGCGCCGCCTTAGCCAAAGCAGGAGCCCTCACTTCGGCTCGCGCACCGCCGCCGCGTAGCCAGACGCCCCTTCTCACCGTACTGCCACCGCACGCCGCCGTCGCGCGCAGCCACATCCGCGTCAACGCAAGCAGCCGCCTGCAGCCAATCGCCGCCGCGCCCGGATCACGCCGGTGGCTGTCGCCTCTTCACCCATTAAATCGGGTATTTCGGGATTACCCGACCCGAAACCCGAACTGTCGGATACCCGAAACGTCGCGTTTCTTCTATTTCGGGGTAATTTCGGGTGTCAATTTTGAAAACCCGAACTTTGAATAACCCGAAAGACCCGACCCGAAGTTTCCGGGTAACCCGAATGCCCAGTCCTAGATACTCCCTCCAGGGTCCAAAAGAAGTCGTTTAGACACAATCTCACATATCAAGGACTGGTTAATGAAGTTGTATTTTACCACCCTTACCCTTATTAAATAGGGTCGTGTGCGCATTGTAGTCACAAACCCTTATTAACTCAAAACCAAGAGCAGGACAAAAATGCTCGCAGCAAGTTCCAACGCTCGATTCTTAATGGTGGAATCACTACCTGCCTGTAGGTTGGCGCGCCGGCTGCTATCTCTATTTATATCTTTCATTCATTGACTCTTACTTTTGATGGGAAAATACTAATTAGTAGATGCATTTTAATTTGACTCCGGACTAAGATATGGTGGCTGTTTCATGTATTGACCAGGACGAATTAAGGCATTGAGCAGACTGAGTGAGTAGATTGTAGGGCTTACACAAAATTAAGTCTGGAATTATACAAGAACTATGGATGTCTATTACAATCTGAGCCTGCGCAGAATGATTGTCTTCATCTTCATTGCCCAGGATTAGTTCATACTGACAAGTGATAAGTAGTCATTCGACAGCTCAAAAAGCTGATTAAAGGTTCTTCAGTATGCAGAGCTGAATTGCTCGAAAAAAAAGTATGCAGAGCTGATTCAGAGAACTCTGGTTACAATATGGCTTACTGTAGAAAACCTGCACGAAACCATCAGCATAATTGAGTAATCCGATTTTTATTTACATGAGATCTTTTACGATGTTTGCAAATATTGTGGGTTGTTCGTTGTCTCAAATCTAACACTCCACAATCAAAGGTACCAACTAAAAAGTACTTCAATACAGGTGGAAGTATGTAAGTATTGAGGATAAGAATGTAATTTCATCCATTGACTAATCTGGAAGGATAAAGATTTCTTAGGAAACTGATCGGTACGAGATCATCTCCTATTTACAGGTTTTGTTTCGGTTTACTCGGTTACCATCCTTGAGCTGTTGCGCATTGACATATTTGGAAACCTGCCAAGAATTAGGCAATGAATTCTTTTGCTAACTAACATGGAAAAACAAAGGAAAATGTCTAGGTATCAATGATTCTACATATTTTAAATGTTTTGTAAAGATTTACTTGATTTTTTTTTGTCGGTTGTCTAGTAGTATTCTCGAGTCATCTTGAGGCATCTGTAAACAAAACTGTACTAGTGTGTATGTCGGTTATGTTGCCTATAAATTAGGAAGCACTCTCTCCACTGTATGTAACTTCTGTTGAGAATAAGAAGCAAGCAAGTTAGCAGGTGCTCTGTTTTGAGCTGAAAGCTTCCTCCTCTGTTTATGTCCCTGTCCAAAGCTTTACGAAAACAACAAGCAGCAGTGGTGCTCGGTAGCACAACAATATGAATGTGATTAGAATTCGGGTGGAATAATACATTACGTATAGGTCATATTCGGACAGTCCGAGTCGTAATCAACTTAAGTACCGATGACCATAATATAGCAAAACGGTAAATATCACGTTAATCCCTGTCCTTGTCCACATACAAATCATTGATGGACGCACTCAGTCTAGGGCCACGACGCAAACGCATCCGGTTTTGTCAAGCCGACGACGGCACAGCTGATCACAAGGCGGCGGCGGCCGCGTCCCGTTGGAGCGAGCTCCCGGCCGGTCTCCTCAGCGACGTGTCGCGTTGCCTTCACACAGCCACCGACTACGTCTGCTTCCACGCCGTCTGCAAGTCCTGGAGCAAATCTCTTCCGCCGGAGCAATGGCATCCGGAGATCCTGCCGTGGCTCATCACGCCGCCCGATCACGCCGGCGGCCACCGGACGGCTTGCTGCGTCACCGGACGGGTCGTCAAGGCAGACTCATCGCTCCTCACCGACTCCGGCAAGGTCGTACTGTGCTGCGGACAGGGATCTTGCAGCGTCGTGATGGCGCCGTTGCGTCACGACGGCGCCACCATCGCCGGCAACCACCGTTTGCGGTGGACGCCAGTGCCAGTTGATACAGACCGACAGTACGAGTCCAGGTACGTTCTTGAGTCTCGCGGCGAGCTCCTTTGTGTCGTTGTGCAAGTCAAGAGCCGCTTCGCCTTGGATTTCCCCGACGTCGTCCTCGACCGAGCCGTCGGCAGCCGGCTGGCGACCGGGCTGTCGGTGTCGGTTCACGCGCTGAAGGAAACGGAAGCGGGTGAACCGGAGTTTAAGAAGAGGGACGGCCGGAGCTTTGCTGATCGAATCATGTTCCTTGGGGTGCCCAACAGCTTCGCCGTGGACGCGGCACGGTTCGACGGGCGCGACGGCTGCGCCTACTTTTTAACCAAGAGGCGCATCTTGTTCAGGCATAGCTTCCGCGACGGCTTGACGGAGTTCATTGAGCAGCTGCCTGGAGAGGGGGACGTCGCGGCCTGCACGTGGCTCACACCCCAACTTGCATTTTCATGCGCCAACCAAGGCAATTAGAACTCGCATTTAAAATTTGGCAACGATGGATTTATTAAAACATAGAGTGTATTTATCAGCAGTACAATATATGTAAACTAGTATTAGATTTTGAGTTGTATACTCAATTGAAGATTTTACTTTTCTTTCAGACGCAAAAAAAAAGAGACTACCTTATTTTGGTGAGGAAAATGACGAAACCTTCTCATCAATTAATTAGGAGTGATACAAGCTCCAGATGATCACGGGGCTGGGAGTTGAACCATATATAGTGTATTTATCGCCAGTACAAGCAATTCATGTAGACTAGTATTAAATAGTGAGTTGTCCTCAAATATTGACTAGTATTAGATATTTATTGCTGAATGATCCATTGCATTGCTACGCCGTGCGGCCAACAACCTCCTCGACGCCGAGTGGACGGCCAAGGCACTAGCATCACGTCCTCCACGGCCGGTACTGTCGGGTACATGGACCTGGTGCACCTGCTGGGCTTCTGCGGGAGCTCGCCGATCGAGCGGAGCGACATGCACAGCTTCGACGTCGTGAAGGCCCGTCAACCGCTCGAGTTAGGACGGCAGCGGGTCGCCCGGAACGAAATCGAGTCCACGCGGCCACAAAGTCGAGGCGGTGGCGTGCGTCGCCAAGATCGCCTCGGAATGCGTCCGCACTACTCTGGTCACGGGGGTGCGTGACAAAAAATAAACCGTGTTTGATGTACAAGAACCAGACTTAAGTAAGGTGCCAAACAGCGTTCTTGTCGTAACTGTGTTGTTGGTTCCGGTTAAGGACGTTCTTTTGTGTTGGTATATCTGCGGTATCTTTATGGTTAATATTTTTAGAACAATTTTTAGTGTTAGTTATTCGATTTGGGAATATATTTCGAGTCAGACTAGAATAGAAAACGCTCTCCTCTCTTGGGAGAGGGTGCATCTCTAGTCTCTCAAGCATCGATTTCTTTTCAGAACTAACTTTGGGGAAACAAATATGGGGCTACTCCGAGATCTACTTCCTCCATTTTCAGAAGATGCAGATTGAGCAATGACAACTGTACCTATAGAAAACCAAAGAATCTGATGAAACACTAGCATGATACTGGAACAATAAGCTAAACAAGAACAAACTTACCCTATTAATCAGCGAATTAGCTCTAAAAAATCCCGGTGTCTCCTAAGCCTATGCTTTGACACAGACACACAAGGAAATGTGTCGGGACTGAAAGCAAAAGCATGCAAGTAGGGTAGGAAGGGATGCTCTTTCATTATATGCCTTTTTCATGCGTGGCAGTGGAATTGCGGCACTATTCTCATGTCTCTGCATATTCAGCTATAGCTTGTCGAGCAGACACGGGATGGCCTCTGTATATATGCACACATGGGTCCTGATGTGAATGAAGGTTGAAGCGTACTTAGAGCACGCAGTAAAATTCAACATGTGCAACTGCAAAAGCCATCAACACTTTCCGTCTCAAAAAAAAAACATCAATACTCTGTGGTAATAACGTTCGAAGCACGCGTTACTGAAGCGTATCCGCTTTTCGCAGGATCGAGTCAGAAGTGCCGGTGAACGGACACAACAGTACAACATATAAAAAGCACAATTTAAATCTTAAAGTGATTACATTAGTCCAATTAAAACCACGAGTAGCACAACGGAAGTTCAACGATACAAGTCTAAGAAATAAAGATACAAGCGCACGCGCTCACGATACAAGTGAATTCGCATCCAAAGCCGTGAAGATGCAAACTCGAGAGGAGATCACTCCTCAGTCTCCCAGTGGACTGTCCAATCAAAAGAAAGCTGGCCGTCCCACTGTCCACCTCCACCCGTAGAGTCAAGGATAAAGGTGCTACCTGCAATAAAAATGTAAAGAGCCAAACCCTGAGCAACTAATACTCAGCAAGACTTACCCGTCAACGTGGCTAACTACAGCCGACTCCTAATATGCAAAGGCTACAAGGGTAGGCTGACTCGATAGCATAAAACCGCACTAATTACTTGGTCCTTACTTTCAAGTTTTATTTTCAAGTTAAGTACTTATCCAGTAAAGCAGTGTACGTATGTCTAAAACAGATATAA
Organism: Eragrostis curvula; assembly: GCA_007726485.1. Classification (NCBI taxonomy): domain Eukaryota; kingdom Viridiplantae; phylum Streptophyta; class Magnoliopsida; order Poales; family Poaceae; genus Eragrostis; species Eragrostis curvula. Next base: position 45,651,472 of record CM017440.1, read on the forward strand.
AGTAACAATACATCAGATAAGCAGCATAATCATAATAATGAGATAATAAAGTAACAGTAATAGACTAGCATCATCATATCATCAAGCATATCACACTACGATGTGATGCAGTGAGCAAGGTTGCTCTTGACCGAGAGCGGCGGCATCGATGTACATCCTGCAGGAGAAAACCTGACCATACGCCGCACACGCGTAAAGTCGCATGCGGCAACTGTTTGCAAGGATCCCCCTGAACCTAGACTGGGTCCAACCCCTCCCGAGAAAGGCCTTCCTGCACGGTCCCCGTCCCAGACGTACGCCCCGATTGGGAAGCATCATTTCTCTCCCTAATACCATGATAGAAAGGGCAGGCTTCCACCGCACACCAGGACAACCCAAGCTACTAAGTTACTAGGCCCATAAAAACACTAGCATATGATCAGTACGTTCGAACTTGCTCAACAGGGCCAACAACGAACGATCCTCAATCGACACAGACGGGGCTACCACCGTGAAGTCTCAGCCTTCTCCAACCATCCTACACAAACAAAATCCTCGTCCGGCCTCAACAAATCCTAAATCCATCTAGTACAATTCAGGGAAATTCCTAACTCGCGAGTGTGTCACACCCCAAAATTTCAAATTTTGGAATGTGACTCAAATTTCACTAAATTTTAAAACTTTTTGGGAATAGTTTAAAATTTAACTTTAATATTCGTCTGTCGTCATTTTTCTTTAGGCAAAAGAATTATTTTCTAAATAAATTAAATAAATATAGGTTATATAAATTGTTTGTTGCATTCATGCTCGTTAGTCAGCATTAGGTTCTTCTCTGTGTGAAAAATGAATTTTTAAAATTCATTAGTGATCTTGTAGTTCGGATTAGTTTTCGAATAGCGATAATAATCTTATTTCTAGCCTAGGCCTAATTCCAGCTAAGCTGCTACCCTATTCATTTCCTTTCTTCTCTTTTCTCCGACAGCATGGAAACACTCAAGCTATCCGTGTGCAACAACTATGCAATCGAAATATCTCTGCATGCCTTTTGTTTACCTCCTATGTTTCCTTTTCTTCTATCTCATCTACCATTCTTAATTTCTTTTCCTTCGATCGTGCCATGAAGCTTATGTACAACCAAGCCATACTCTTTGCTGTTACTATGCCGTTCTACTCTCTGTTCATTTTTAACATTTGTTTGCAAGCAATCAAGCCACCTGCGAGCAGCTTGATTTCATTGTTCAATCATCTTTTCTTTCTCTCTCTCTTTCTACTAAATGTTTGTAATGAAGATAGCTGCACCACAACAAGCAGGTGATTTTTTCCCGAGGCTCTTTATCTATCTATCTAGTTATATGTCTTTCTTCCTCAATGTGCAGTCAATCCAACAGACCTTCGCTATCACCACCCAATCACCCTCCTCCCTATTATTTTTCCTCCTATCATGGTCTTGCTATTTAGCTTTCGCCAAACCTTACCTCTCTTAATGCTACCCTGTCGTTCTGCTTTCTGCTTATTTGTATCATTTGAGTTGCAAGCAAACGAGCTACCTGCTTGCACTTTCAATCATTTCTAATTTCTCTATGTCTCTCCATCAGCTTGTACCCCAGACGTTTCATTCCTTTGTTTATTTTCTATCCATCGTGACTTATTTGTAATCTACATACGTAGCTATATTGGAACCCAAGGTTGCAGCTTACGGCAACCTTTTCCCTTCTCTTTTGGCCTTCTCTCTGCCTTCTACATGCACCAATTCTTGCAACTCAGTATCTCGGTCGGGCCTTACTTCTTTCTTTCTTACTCTTTATTTGTATCTCATCTTCTATCTAAAATAGATAGCACCAAGAAGACCTCAGCATTCTTTGTGTTTTTTTCTCTTTTTCTATCTTTGCATGCAAACTAGTTACAAATAAGCCACAGCAAACCACTGTTGTTATCTATTCCTTCTCCCCTTTTTGCCTCATTTTGGTTGGAGCCTAGCTACAGCCGTTGCAATTCAGTCTTAAGCTCTATAGCTCACCTTGAGCCCCGCAACAATAAACACATTTGCCTCTCTATTGTGTCTTGTTTCATTCAGCCATGACCCATAAAATCCGTGTCTTCTCATTATAACTTGACTAGTAGCGAGCCCTGCTCTACCCAGTTAAGAACACCACATCGCCCTGCAAATCCTAGCATGCAAAATATCTGCTTGCCATCTTATCGTGCAACACCAAGGGTTGCATCGTAGTTGCCGTACATCCTTATCTACCAAGAAAATCGATGGTCAGATCCCTATCTCGTCTCCTCTATGGAAATCAGGTCTCCCTGATCATTTTCCTCTATCCCTCTATGTCCTTTAATACCGTCGTTCGACTCCTCACCGGTGTGCACATCTTCCTTTGTATCGTTGCTTTGGACAACACAATCTTGGGTAAGGAATCCTACAAATCGTTCATATATCTTCTGTTATCCCTTTTGTTCTTGTAGCGTGTTCTTGTTTACCTAGTTCCTTCTCATTTATCTTGCACCTCCAACCAATCTGCTTATCCATTCCATAAACTCTTTACCAGTCATGGTACCTCGTGGCCTTTGTATTGGCGTAACCATGCAATGATATTATATTATTTTAATTGCCAAATTTATGTTGATGCAATGGCAGGTGCACATGTCATTTGTACACAACATAAGGTTGGATGTTAAAATAATGCATGTATCACTTGTGCGTCTTATGTCTTATACCTAGTCAATAATCTTTCATATCATTTAATTATGATCCCTTGGCATGTCCCCTTTCTCCTCCTTTATCTTCACTTGACTTGTCAAGATCTTTTGGCTACGCTCGTGGTTCCAATAACCAACTCAAAATCGCACCTCGCCTCACCTCTATGCATATTCGTTCTGACCCCATGAGTCATGCTATTTCCTTTTATAACGTCACCTCCCGTCTTCTATACATTCATTCATGTAGACATAATGTTCTTCACATTCTACACCCAAGATATGATTCCATCCACATTCATACCACTTACCGTTTTATCTCAAAAGGAAAGAAAATCATTATTTAACGCTTGATAATGCACTTTTCTTCCTAGTCCCCATTTTCCTTTCATCATCACACCCTCTCAACATCTCCTATGAATACCTGGGCACCTCCCCACGTCCTTCCCATGGCCCCAAGGCCTCTTGGGCCAAACACTAAGGCAGCCCACCCTCATCTCTCAACTCCCCCATAGTTTTCCTTGTTGTTTGGGCCGAGGCCCACTTTTCCTCACCCCTCCCCACCTATGGGCCAAGCCCAAACCCTCTCCCAAACCCTAGGCCACCCCCTCTACATATATGGGAGCTTTCCCCACGTCCTCCTTGCCCCCCAAACCCCTCCCACGCCGTCAGGCTGCCGCCACGCGTCGCCACCCTCGCGTCCAGCAGCACAGTCACATATTGGCATCAACGTTTCCGGCGATCCGTCCATCCAAATGCAACCAAATTTTGCCACCAGGTGCGCAATAGAGTCCTCTACAACATATCCAAAATTCAGGTCAAGATCTGAAGTGGATCGACGGGGATCTAATTCGCAATGACTACTGCTCCTGTTCTGGATCTGTCCAGCGCCCCTAATGGTAATTGTTTTCCGTCTTCCACCCAATACCTCTACCTTTATGACCCCAATTCAACACCATATTGTGTTTCAGAATGTCTACTACATGTTCCCCAAAGGATTCTTCGAGATCATTTATGAATCTACCAGGAACGCAATGCCACCGTTAACTATTCCAGAACAACCTCATCTAGATCCAACCATTTGATATCTTTTTCAGGTAAACCAGTGCCCCAATCACCTTGTGTCCAACATGTTCCACAACATTGCGCATATTTTTATGGAAACCTTGTTCCAAAATATGTATCCAATCAACGGGAACACGCACATTTCATTTCGTGACTGTTTCTGTTTTTCCAGATTTAGTGTTTAGTCTTTCAAACATCATAACTTTTTGCTCGTAACTCCGTTTTAAGTGATTCTTACGCTCACGTGATCGTAGGCTTGAGCTCTATCATTTAGTACTGTTATTAGAGTAATTTGATACTGTTTGGTGTACTGTTTCTTATTGTTTGTGCTTTGTGTGCTTTGCATGTTACCGTTATTTAGAAACGCGTGTTCGAGAGCTAACAAGATGAAGACAAAGAACATGAAGACTCTGAGCAGCAGCACTTCTTCTGAGGCAAGTGTCCTTGACCATTTTGAACCTATTGCTTTCTCCCTCTAGTTTAGTTATGCATTGCGTTTAATTTGAATCCCAGGTGTCATACTATGTTCCTTACTTTATCCTTGTCGCCCGGGTGTGGTTGATAATAATATGGATGTGTATGTCATGCTTAGCTTGCTGTCTTGGGATGGGTAATAATTTGACTAATAATCTTGACTTATGGTTTCACTTAAACATAACCTTCATGGACCGGTTAATCTTTTAGCAACATGAAACTTAGGTGATCCAAGCAGGAGGATGTTGATGATGGTGCGGGTATGCACATGTGCCTGTCATGGTACTGTTGGTTGTGGGTAGTACCTGCTTGTGATCATAAGGACCGGTTCGTGGAGCGGCAACTCAGGACAACAGCACAAAGCATAAGGTTGATTATGGTAGACTTGGTCAAGTATTATGTTGTCTTCCCAGTTTTGGCGACATTCGAGGAAGAGGAGTGGGATGGAGTAATCTCATTCCTAGGTGATGGATGGAGTAATCCTAGCCACGGTGCAAGAGGGGGCTTCTGTCTGGATGGCGTAATCCCACAGCGGTGGAACCTTAGCATGGGATGTTTGCCGGCTGGGAAGCACTTTGAAAGACCATGTGGTGATCTCTTGGCCTCACACCTTTGGTAGTGTGGAGGCAACATAGAGGTTTTAGTCACTGAATAGTGACGGAATCACCACCTTGTGGGTAAAGTTGTGCACATCTGCAGAGAAGTAAAACTGTCATGACAGCCGTGCTCACAGTCAGGAGCGGCCTGGATCCTCACATGATTAGTGGGAATGGTTGGGTGGATCTGGTGGGGTAACCAGGTATGGGTGGTGTAACCCATAGGAGCTGCAGGTGGAGTAACCTGTAGTTTGGTTGGGGTGGAGTAACCCTTGTCTTTACAGGTGGAGTAACCTGTATAGTTGACCTTATGTTAATAATCTTTGGAGGGTTTATTTCACTTAGTAATATATAGGTGCTTTAATAATGTCTTAAGTTAAGTTGCTTTTCTGCTATGAACCATATGTTGGCCTTTCTTGTTATAAGCTTGCATATTGCATATTTTCCTACACTTGCGGAGTACGACATGTACTCACGCTTGCTATTTCCTCTACAATCATGATATGCTGCTCAGAGAGTGAAGATGGACTACTTTGAAGACGATGGTGAAGACTAAGCTTGTGGAGCCCCCGGTCGACTGCCTGTGGCGTTATGGAGTCTTCCGCTAACGTTTGTATTCGTTTAGTCCTTTGAGACATTTATTGTAATATTTGTACGATGTATTTATGACATTGGTTACTCTGTTTTACTATACTTTGTCCTATATGTGTGAAACTTGATCCTGGGCACATATATAGATGAGCATTCGGTTTTGTCCTTAAAACCGGGTGTGACAGAGTGGGACCTACCACTCGACTTCTACCGTCCGCTAGCCACTAAGCATAGCAAGTTCTAACGTATCCTAGACCCCATCTACAAAATAGGACACAAAGGTAGTATATGGAAGGGTAGTCCTAGTGCAGTTCTAAGGTTTCACATCAACTCTTAATAACCTAATGCACAAACAAATACTAGCCCCAATCAAGTGCGAAAATAAAATCCTAAATAGGGAGGCATGCACCGGGGCTTGCCTGGCTCAGGAGCTACACTAGCTGGGTCAGCGGGGTCAGTGTCCTGCTGCTGCTCCTCCTGTGCCTCCTCCTCCGGCAGCTGGAAGTCCAGTGGCTCCGGAGTCGTCTCTGTCACTACACGTTATGACAAGGATATAATGCAAGTTAGATGCAAGTAGCATGATGCAATAAAGAAATTTAATTATCTGATAGGATAGTCATTTACATTGTAAGTGCAAATGATTAACTTGTTAATTACTTTCGTTTGAAGTATTTCCTTCATTGACTTCCAATTAAGTTAACCATTTAATCAACTTGAGTAGATTAAATAATAAATCGATTTTAAAAATTAATTTATGTTCAGTGGCATTTGTCTAGTGAAATTCACCACTGAAAGTAATTTACTGTTAAGTTTGATGATTTGTTGCTTTAAAGATTAATTATAATAATTCATACAATGCAGAGCACGCCTTAAATCATAAGAAAATAATTAAGCAACATATGACAGTGGAAAAATGTTCTGTATGTGTGTCATCAGTTTCTTAACAAGCATGGCAAGGTTCAAGATTTATGGAGCAACGGGGAAATTATTAAGGATTAAATAATATCTGGACAGATGTATTTTTCAGAAATTATACAATGGGCAAAAGAGTGCTTTGGCATTTTTTCTTGTCAGAGCATACTATAAGGAATCCAACAAAATTAGGTTCACATTTTTCTAAAGTGTATTCGATTTATTACGCATTTTACAATCTTAGGACAATTTATGGTAAATTGCAGATATTCGGAAAGGACTTAAAATTTGGCGGGCCAATCAAATCGGGGCAACACAAGGGGCCACACGATTTCTGCCGCACCAGATCTGCCGCACGCCACACGGAATCTGGCCACTCACGTGTGGAAACACACTGAGGGCCACAGAGCTGCGGCGCACGAGATCTGGGTGTGGCCACACCGGATCCGGGCCGGAGCTCGGATCGGCGGCTCGCCGGGGAGCGGCGGCGCATCGCCGGAACGGTGTCTCCGGTGACAAAAAGGGATGGGACTAGCACGAGGAGATAGAGCATGCGACGGTGGGTTCACCTCGATGAACGAGAAGTCGCGGGATGGGCGGAGAGTTGCTCGGCGTCGAGGGATGGCGGGTGGCACGGCTTCGGCGCGGTGGTGCGTGGGGTGGTTGTGACACCCCGTGTCACTGGAACCAGATAGCCCACACATCACAACCTGAACAGAACCAAAAGCAAATCAAGTTTAAATTCGAAATTCAAATTTGCAAACAATTGTCAAATCCAAGGTTCTGAAGAAACTCAAACTTTTCAATAACAACTTGAGAAACAAAAAATACCAGTGGATAGCCCTTATGAAACAAGAATTTTGGAGATTTTTTGATGATTTTTGAAATTCATCTTCGGCCTCAATAAACTCCCCAAAGCTTAGAAAGTACTCTAATTTAAAGGCAGAATATATGAAGCCTGCAGGGTTACTTCAGCCTTTGAGTGTTCCTGCTTGGAAATGGGAGGATATTAGCATGGATTTCATTATTGGTTTACCTCTCACATCACAGAAGCATGACTCTATTTGGGTAATTGTTGACCGACCGACCAAGTCTGCCCACTTCATTCCAGTGAAGACAGGTTACACTGTGAAGAAGTATGCTGAGTTGTACATCGCCCGGATTCTCTGTCTGCATGGAGTGCCCAAGACTATCATTTCTGATCAGGGACCTCAGTTTGTTTCTCGTTTCTGGGAGCAGCTGCATGCTTCTTTGGGCACCACTTTGATCCGCAGTGCTGCTTACCACCCACAGACAAATGTTTGCCGCTAGCAGAATTCTCGTACAACAACAGTTATCAGGAGAGCATCAAGATGGCACCCTTTGAGGCTTTGTATGGACGTCGTTGTCGGACTCCCCTTAATTGGGTTGAGTCTGGTGAGCGATTCACCTTTGGGACTGACTTGATAGCAGAGGCTGAGGAGACTGTTCGCTGCATTCAATCAAACTTGAGAGCAGCCAAGTCTAGACAGAAGAGCTATGCTGATAGAAGACGCCGACCGTTGGTGTTTGCAGTTGGCAGCCACGTATACCTTCGTGTCTCTCCCATGAAGGGTGTACGTCGGTTTGGTGTCAGAGGGAAGCTAGCACCCCGATACGTTGGACCGTTCCGGATATCTGAGCAGTGTGGACCCGTTGCTTATAGATTGGAGTTGCCCTCCAACCTCTCCGATGTTCACAATGTGTTCCATGTATCGCAATTGAAGAAATGCTTGAAAGGCCCTACAGACAGAGTGGTCAGTGATGTTGAGCAGCTTGAGCCAGATTTGACCTACCCAGAGCAGCCTATCGGCATTGTTGATCAGAAGGACCGAGTCACCAGAAAGAGCACTACCAGATTCTATAAGGTGCAGTGGAGCAACCACTCTGAAGCCGAGGCCACCTGGGAGATAGCGGAGTTCTTGAACTCCCATTTTCCTGGTTTTCTACCTCCGAGGTGCGTTATTTAGTTGTTCCAATTTTTGCATCTTGTTCTTCGCTCTTTCGCCTTTCGTTCTCCTTCCTCCTCTTTAATCTCGGGACGAGATTCTTTTAAGGGGGGAGGGCTGTGACACTCCGTGTCACTGGAACCAGATAGCCCACACATCACAACCTGAACAGAACCAAAAGCAAATCAAGTTTAAATTTGAAATTCAAATTTGCAAACAATTGTCAAATCCAAGGTTCTGAAGAAACTCAAACTTTTCAATAACAACTTGAGAAACCAAAAACACCAGTGGATAGCCCTTCTGAAAAAAGAATTTTGGAGAATTTTGGATGATTTTTGAAATTCATCTTGGGCCTCAATACACTCCCCAAAACTAAGAAAGTACTCTACTTTGACCAGCTGCCATTTGAAATCCCTTTGGAGTCCAGATGTGCATGTTGGCCAGTTAGTAGATCTTTTCAAGAGCTTTCCATAGGTACCAAATTTGCGAATTTTGGAGTTCATTTGCTACTACAAATGATGTTCCAAAATTTGGGGAAAATTCTGGTTTGAATAATTCGGAGAAATTCGAAAGATGATGTGGGGTCCGCTTGTCATCCTCGTCGCTCTCACTGCACGCGTCGGAGCTTTAGCTCCACGTCGCCGACGCCCAATGGCGACGTTGCGCGGCGCCCTGGCCCGCTCCTCGCCCGCGCCGCGGCGTCAAAACGAGCCCCGCGCCTCTCCCGGCCGTCTCCCCATTTCCCATTTCTCCCCGTCACCCTTGAGCCGTGCAAACCCTAGCCATCGCCATTCTCGGCCACCTTGAGCTCGGCTCGTCGCGCTTCCGTCGAGCGCATCCCTGACTGAGTCGCTCCACTCGAAGCTCCGTGGCGTCGTCCTCAAGCACGCCATGGCCCTCAACCCTTCTCCACCGTGAAGCGTGAATCGAGGTCGTCTTCACCAACCCCGGCCACCGAGCTTTCCGTCGTCGCCGAGCCTCCCTCCCTCTACGGTGAGCCTTCCATCGATTCCTCGCGCCCGTAGCCGCGCAAAGCAACCGCACACACTTGTGACACCACCATTTCCTCTCCCTCGTAGCCAGTTCGCCGGATTCGAAGTTTTCCCCGCCGCCGGTTCTTCGCCGCCGTCCGTCCCAGCCGGTGAACTCCGCCCTCCAGAGCACCTCGTCGTCAACCGTGTCATCGTCAAGCTTCTCCGCGTCCCTGTGAAGCACTGGGATGAAACCGTGAAGCTCCTCGTCGACCACCGCGAGCTCGCGACCTCGCCGGACTTCCGCCACTGCCACATCATTGTCCCCGAGCTACTTCCGGCCATCCCCGCTCTCTCCCGTTCGTCGAGGTGAAACCGCCGTCTCTCGCTCTCCGTCTCCGTCCAAACCCCGCGCCAAAAGGTCACCGGAACCTTGTTCCGGCAAGCTGCGCCGCCGCGCTCCGGCCTGACGCCGGCAAGCGCACCGTGAACCACACAGTCTTGATCCCGTGTGGCTACACGGGATCTCGTGTGGCCAACCTTGTAGCCGTTCATGTGTTTTTGGATCTGGTGTGGCCAGTCCAGATCCCGTGCGGCCCCATCTGTGTGCCCCCCCTTGTGCGGCCGAGATGTGATTGGTCGACCCGGTTTAAAATCCTTTTCGAATTAGTTAAAATCGCCAGAAATTGTCTCAAGATTGTAAAATGCATAATAAATCGTATACACCTTAGAAAAATGTGAAACTAATTTTGTTGGATTCTTTATACTCAGTTCTATCCAGCAAAAATGTCCAATCACACAAAAATTGTTCTCGGTTTTCTGTATAAATACATTTAAGCAGATCTTGTTTAATTCATAACAAATTCTCTGTTGCTCCATAAATCTTGAACTCCTGCACGCTTGTAAAGAAACTGTTAACACACTTACAGAACATTTTTCTACTGTCATATCCTGTTTAATTATTTACCTATGATTTAAATCGTTATCTGCATTGTTTAAATTATTGTAAATAATTCATATTACCATAAATCGTCAAACTTCACCATAAATCACTTCCAGTGGTGGCTTTCACCAAAAAAATGCCACTGGATATAAATTAATTTTTGAAGTCAAATTATTTATTTAATCTACCCAAGTTGATTAAATGGTTAACTTAATTGAAGGTCAATAAAGGAAATACTTCAGACGAAATTAATTAACAAAGTTAATCATTTGCACTTACAGTGTAAATGACAGTCCTATCAAGTAATTAAATCATTAATTGCATCATATTCTTGCTTCTAATTTTGCATTATTCCTTGTCATAACGTGGAGACGACTCCGGAGCCGCTCGACTTCCAGCTGCCGGAGGAGCAGGCCCAGGAGGTGCAAGAGGAGCAGCCGCAGCAGGACACTGACCCCGCTGACCCAGTTAGCTACACTCCTGAGCCAGGCAAGCCTCGGTGCATGCCTCCCTATTTAGGATTTTATTTTCGCACTTGATTGGGACTTGTAATTGATTGTGCATTAGGTTTATTAGGAGTTGATGTGAAACCTTAGAACTCCATTAGGATTACCCTTCCATATCCTACCTTGTGTCCTATTTTTGTAGATGTGGTCTAGGTTACGTTAGAACTTGCTATGCTTAGGGACTAGCGAACGGTAGAAGACGAGTGGTAGGTCCCACTCGCATGATAGGAATCACCCTGGATTGTACTAGATGGATTTAGGATTGTTGAGACCGCACGGGTAATTGTTTGTGTAGGATGGTTGGAGGAGGCTGGGCCTTCACGGTGGTAGCCCCGTCTGTGTCGATTGAGGACCGTTCGTTGTTGGCCCTGTTGAGCAAGTTCGAACGTACTGATCAAATGCTAGTGTTTTTATGGGCCTAGTAAACCTAGTAGCCTGCGTCGCCCTGGATGTCTGGTAGATACTTTACTCTTTCTATCATGGTACTTGGGAGAGGAAGGATAACGTCCTGCGCAGTTGTACGTCTGGGATGGGGGCAGTGGGATGGCCAGCTTCCTTTTGGTCGTCTTCACCAACCCCGGCCACCGAGCTTTCCGTCGTCGCCGAGCCTCCCTCCCTCTACGGTGAGCCTTCCATCGATTCCTCGCGCCCGTAGCCGCGCAAAGCAACCGCACACACTTGTGACACCACCATTTCCTCTCCCTCGTAGCCAGTTCGCCGGATTCGAAGTTTTCCCCGCCGCCGGTTCTTCGCCGCCGTCCGTCCCAGCCGGTGAACTCCGCCCTCCAGAGGACCTCGTCGTCAACCGTGTCATCGTCAAGCTTCTCCGCGTCCCTGTGAAGCACTGGGATGAAACCGTGAAGCTCCTCGTCGACCACCGCGAGCTCGCGACCTCGCCGGACTTCCGCCACTGCCACATCATTGTCGCCGAGCTACTTCCGGCCATCCCCGCTCTCTCCCGTTCGTCGAGGTGAAACCGCCGTCTCTCGCTCTCCGTCTCCGTCCAAACCCCGCGCCAAAAGGTCACCGGAACCTTGTTCCGGCAAGCTGCGCCGCCGCGCTCCGGCCTGACGCCGGCAAGCGCACCGTGAACCACACAGTCTTGATCCCGTGTGGCTACACGGGATCTCGTGTGGCCAACCTTGTAGCCGTTCATGTGTTTTTGCATCTGAATGGCTGGATCTGGTGTGGCCAGTCCAGATCCGGTGCGGCCCCATCTGTGTGCCCCCCCTTGTGCGGCCGAGATGTGATTGGTCGACCCGGTTTAAAATCCGTTTCGAATTAGTTAAAATCGCCAGAAATTGTCTCAAGATTGTAAAATGCATAATAAATCGTATACACCTTAGAAAAATGTGAAACTAATTTTGTTGGATTCTTTATACTCAGTTCTATCTAGCAAAAATGTCCAATCACACAAAACTTGTTCTCGGTTTTCTGTATAAATACATTTAAGCAGATCTTGTTTAATTCATAACAAATTCTCTGTTGCTCCATAAATCTTGAACTCCTGCATGCTTGTAAAGAAACTGTTAACACACTTACAGAACATTTTTCTACTGTCATATCCTGTTTAATTATTTACCTATGATTTAAATTGTTATCTGCATTGTTTAAATTATTGTAAATAATTCATATTACAATAAATCGTCAAACTTCACCATAAATCACTTCCAGTGGTGGCTTTCACCAAAAAAATGCCACTGGATATAAATTAATTTTTGAAGTCAAATTATTTATTTAATCTACCCAAGTTGATTAAATGGTTAACTTAATTGAAGGTCAATAAAGGAAATGCTTCAGACGAAATTAATTAACAAAGTTAATCATTTGCACTTACAGTGGAAATGACAGTCCTATCAAGTAATTAAATCATTAATTGCATCATATTCTTGCTTCTAACTTTGCATTATTCCTTGTCATAACGTGGAGACGACTCCGGAGCCGCTCGACTTCCAGCTGCCGGAGGAGCAGGCCCAGGAGGTGCAAGAGGAGCAGCCGCAGCAGGACACTGACCCCGCTGACCCAGTTAGCTACACTCCTGAGCCAGGCAAGCCTCGGTGCATGCCTCCCTATTTAGGATTTTATTTTCGCACTTGATTGGGGCTAGTAATTGATTGTGCATTAGGTTTATTAGGAGTTGATGTGAAACCTTAGAACTGCATTAGGATTACCCTTCCATACCCTACCTTGTGTCCTATTTTTGTAGATGTTGTCTAGGTTACGTTAGAACTTGCTATGCTTAGGGACTAGCGAACGGTAGAAGACGAGTGGTAGGTCCCACTCGCATGATAGGAATCACCCTGGATTGTACTAGATGGATTTAGGATTGTTGAGACCGCACGGGTAATTGTTTGTGTAGGATGGTTGGAGGAGGCTGGGCCTTCACGGTGGTAGCCCCGTCTGTGTCGATTGAGGACCGTTCGTTGTTGGCCCTGTTGAGCAAGTTCGAACGTACTGATCAAATGCTAGTGTTTTTATGGGCCTAGTAAACCTAGTAGCCTGCGTCGCCCTGGATGTCTGGTAGATACTTTACTCTTTCTATCATGGTACTTGGGAGAGGAAGGATAACGTCCTGCGCAGTTGTACGTCTGGGATGGGGGCAGTGGGATGGCCAGCTTCCTTTTGGTCGTCTTCACCAACCCCGGCCACCGAGCTTTCCGTCGTCGCCGAGCCTCCCTCCCTCTACGGTGAGCCTTCCATCGATTCCTCACGCCCGTAGCCGCGCAAAGCAACCGCACACACTTGTGACACCACCATTTCCTCTCCCTCGTAGCCAGTTCGCCGGATTCGAAGTTTTCCCCGCCGCCGGTTCTTCGCCGCCGTCCGTCCCAGCCGGTGAACTCCGCCCTCCAGAGCACCTCGTCGTCAACCGTGTCATCGTCAAGCTTCTCCGCGTCCCTGTGAAGCACTGGGATGAAACCGTGAAGCTCCTCGTCGACCACCGCGAGCTCGCGACCTCGCCGAACTTCCGCCACTGCCACATCATTGTCCCCGAGCTACTTCCGGCCATCCCCGCTCTCTCCCGTTCGTCGAGGTGAAACCGCCGTCTCTCGCTCTCCGTCTCCGTCCAAACCCCGCGCCAAAAGGTCACCGGAACCTTGTTCCGGCAAGCTGCGCCGCCGCGCTCCGGCCTGACGCCGGCAAGCGCACCGTGAACCACACAGTCTTGATCCCGTGTGGCTACACGGGATCTCGTGTGGCCAACCTTGTAGCCGTTCATGTGTTTTTGCATCTGAATGGCTGGATCTGGTGTGGCCAGTCCAGATCCGGTGCGGCCCCATCTGTGTGCCCCCCCTTGTGCGGCCGAGATGTGATTGGTCGACCCGGTTTAAAATCCTTTTCGAATTAGTTAAAATCGCCAGAAATTGTCTCAAGATTGTAAAATGCATAATAAATTGTATACACCTTAGAAAATGTGAAACTAATTTTGTTGGATTCTTTATACTCAGTTCTATCTAGCAAAAATGTCCAATCACACAAAACTTGTTCTCGGTTTTCTGTATAAATACATTTAAGCAGATCTTGTTTAATTCATAACAAATTCTCATCACGCACGGTCGGAACAAGTGATATATTGGCCAAAGAGCCATAAGCATACACTCGAAGACTGGGCTCTGCCTCTGCATATGGAGCAGCGATAAGATTATTGCAATGAGCCTTGCGACTCAAAGCATTAGCAACCGCATTAGCCTTCCCTGCGTGATAGTGAATCTCCAAGTCATAGTCCTTGATCAGCTATAACCATCTCCTCTGACGCATATTCAGATCTGACTGAGTGAAAATGTACTTGAGGCTCTTGTGATCTGTATAGATATGCACCAGATTTCCCAACAAGTAATGCCGCCATACTTTCAAAGCAAGTACGACAGCTGCAAGCTCAAGATCATGGGTGGGGTAATGCTCTTCATGTCGCTTAAGATGCCGAGAGACACAAGCAATCACCCTGCCATCCTGCATCAGCACACAACCAAGACCAGTACCGGAAGCATCACAATAAACATCAAATGGCTTGGCGATATCAGGCTGAGCTAAAACTGGAGCGGTAGTGAGAAGCTTCTTCAGATTCTGGAATGCCTCACCACACTGCGGGCTCCACACAAACCTCACATTCTTCTTCAGCAACTCAGTAGTGGGCTTGGAGATCTTAGAGAAGTTCAGAATAAACCGACGGTAATAACCAGCCAAACCCAAAAAGCTGCGAATCTGAGAGACAGTACTAGGTGCACTCCAATCCAGAACATCCTGCACCTTACTTGGATCAACTGCAATGCCTCTGGCTGGTATAACATGGCCTAGACAAGGCACCTCACTAAGCCAGGACTCACACTTGCTGAACTTAGCGTACAGCTGGTGATGTCGCAAATGCTGCAACACAATCCGGAGGTGCTGCTCATGCTCCTCCTCTGTCTCTGAATAGATCAGGATGTCATCAATGAAAACCATGACAAACTTGTCCAACTCTGGCATGAACACTGAGTTCATCAAGTACATGAAGTAAGCAGGTGCATTGGTCAAACCGAAAGACATCACCAAGTACTCATAGAGTCCATATCTGGTAGAGAAAGCAGTCTTCGGAATGTCCTCTGCGCGGATCTTAATCTGATGATACCCAGAACGAAGATCAATATTGGTGAACTCCTTAGCTCTAGCTAGCTGATCGAACAAGATATCGATGCGGGGCAAATGATACTTGTTCTTGATGGTCACAGCATTCAGTGGCCTATAGTCCACACATAGCCTGAGCGCCTGATCCTTCTTCTTCACAAACAAGGCTGGACAACCCCAAGGTGAAGAGCCTGGACGAATGAAACCCTTATCCAAAAGCTCCTTCAGATGCGCCTTCAACTCTGCCAACTCATTAGGGGGCATCTTGTACGGTCTCCTGCAGATAGGTGTTGTGCCCGACTGCAAGTCAATGCGGAACTCCACATCACGATCTGGTGGCATGCGTGGCAAATCATCGGGAAACACATCTGGGTACTCACGCACCACAGGTATCATATCCAGACTCTTGCCAATAGCCAGATGCACTGACGGCTTCGGTGGAGCCAACAAAGATAGCTGAAGAGTGGCCTTGCCATGCCTAGGAGAATCCAAGTGAACAAGACGGAGAGAAGTATCAAGCACGGCCATCTGGACCCTCATCCAGCCCATACCAAGTATCACATCTAAACCCTAACCGTCCAACACAATGAGATGGGTCGGGTAGATCTGTCCAGCAAGATCAAGAGGAGCATTACACACTATCTGCCTCGTCACAATACGGCCTCCTGGGGTACTAATCATGTATGGAGTCTCCAAGGAAGAAATCACAAGACCAAGTCGTCGAGTACAAGCTAGACTGACGAACTCATGTGTCGCACCTGTATCGAACAAGATCACAATGGGCTGACGCCGTATAGAGAACGTACCAGCAAGAACCTGCTCACCCTCTGGAACATCCTCTGCAGTGGTGTAGTTGACACATCCAGTCTTGACCTGTGCATTCCTGCCTTGTTGGTGCTGCTGTCCCGCTGCCTGAACTGGAGCCTTCTGCACGTTGTTTTGCCTAGGTGCTACACGGCAGTCACGCGCGAAGTGCCCCACCTGTCCACAGTTGAAGCACGGGAAACCTCTGCCTGCCTGCTGCGGGCGCTACTGCTGATGTGGCTGTCTCTGAGCAAACTACTGCTGCTGCTGCTGCTGCTGTGGCTGACGCTGGTACTATGGAGGTGCAAGGTACCGCTGCCCATTGGGGGCGGTGTACACTAGATGTGGCCTGGCTGAAGTACTGCCAGACGGTGCTGCCACAGCCTTCCTCTTCCTCTTGTCCTCCTGGTGTGCCCTGATGGCATCCTCCATCACTATAGCTGCACTGACAAGCTCGTTGAAGGTACCACCGGCATTCAGGACAAGCCAGGACTGGAGCTTGGTAGACAAGTCCCTCAAGAAACACGCCTTCCGCTTGGCGGGAGTGTCCACCTGATCTGGCGCAAACTGAGCAAGGTGGTTGAACACCTGGGCGTAGTCGAACACGTTCCTGCCTCCCTACCTGAGGTCCAGGAACTCCTTGAGCTTCCGCTGCATGATGCCAGGCGGAATGTGGAACGAGCGGAAAGTCTCCCTGAACTGTGCCCATGGCACCTGCTGACCGGCCGGAAGAGTGGCAAGGTGAGCTGCCCACCATCCTCCAGCCGACCCCTGAAGCTGCTGTGCCGCGAACAGCGTCTTCTTCATCTCTGTGCAGGCAGGAAGGAGCCCAAACTTGGACTCGACAGTGCGCAGCCAGCACTCCTAGTCCATCGGGTCAGTGGACTCGGAAAAGACAGGCGGGTGAATGGCCAGGAAGTCTGCATAGGTGCAGCCTGGCTGTGGACCCCGGCGATTGCCACCCTGCTGGGTAACGGCCTGAGCGATGGTCCTGAGGATATCTGTCTGGTTGGCCATCACCTCTGCCAGATTGTGCTGCGGGGGTGGTGGTGGTGGCTGACGACGCGGCGGCATTCTGCCAAGTAAACATCACGGTTAGGTCCTTGATCCAAAAGAATTTGACATGGCAGAATTGAAATGCAAGAAAGGCCATAAGCATCTATTTATGGAGAGTTTGCATGAAAAACATCACAAACTGTTCCAAGCTATACAACCATGCTAAACAAAATTTAGAACATGGTAAAGGACTTCTGGAGGATCGTAGCAGGTAGCTACATGAAGCCTTTCATGCACAAACACAGGTGCAACGGTCCTTCAAAGCAACAGACTTAAATCTGTCTTGACTACGAGCAGCAGTCACAAAAACGAAAACTGGCACTTCTGGAGACATAAAACGGGAAAAGTCATAACACGAAACTTGTTGATAACTTACATATCTTTCCAACGAGTGCTGAAACTCCTCAAACGGACAATCAGAACTGGAGATATCGATTTTTGAAGTTGGTGGACAGATCCTGGAAAACTGGTCGAAGCTGAAATCTGGCTCCACTTGGTCGACAGATTTGAAGGGGATACTGACAGAATCGAAGGGGAAATTCTGAAGCAAAGTTTTAGTTCATGTTCTAAGCTTTCCAGAAAGTCTTGGTTCATCGAATTTGGTCAAGCGGTTTTGGAGTTATAAATTTTTGTAGTTGGCTTGTCAGTCTGAAATTTCTGGTGATCTGAAATTCGTGAAAGTGTTTTAAATGAGTATACAATGCATGCTCGATCTATACATCCTCACAAAATAAAATTTTGCCCAAGTATAGCAGGCCGTAGACTTTCGTGGCTACTAAGTCGCACTCAAGAAACGTTTTCTACATGATCTACGCGCGAGTTAGTGTATACCTGCAAAGCACACAATGTCACCTCAACCAACCTACACAGGTGACGTACTCCAATAAAGTGTAATGCATGGCTCAATCACATCTCAACACCTGCAACTTCGCCTCATGAACTCGATGGCTCATGGAACAGAACAAACTCCACCACCAAACTCCGGAGCCATGCAGGTCCTTACCTTCTTACCTGGTCGTCGGTGCGTCGTTACAGAAAACTAACAATCAACTCCTATTACCACCTGATTACTTTAACATCCTTATAATGGGCTTTTCGTTCCTCACTCGTAACGTGGTTAGCTTTTCAAAAATAGGCCGTTTATATGATGTACTGTCCCAACACGGCTCTGGTACCAGCTGAAGCGTCTCCGCTTTTCGCAGGATCGAGTCGGAAGTGCCGGTGAACGGACACAACAGTACAACATATAAAAAGCACAATTTAAGTCTTAAAGTGATTACATTAGTCCAATTAAAACCACGAGTAGCACAGCAGAAGTTCAACGATACAAGTCTAAAAAATAAAGATACAAGCATACGCGCTCACGATACAAGTGAATTCACCTCCAAAGCCGTGAAGATGCGAACTCGAGAGGAGATCACTCCTCAGTCTCCCAGTGGGCTGTCCAACCAAAAGGAAGCTGGCCGTCCCACTGTCCACCTCCACCCGTAGAGTCAGGGATAAAGGTGCTACCTGCAATAAAAACGTAAAGAGCCAAACCCTGAGCAACTAATACTCAGCAAGACTTACCCGTCAACGTGGCTAACTACAGCCGACTCTTAATATGCAAAGGCTACAAGGGTAGGCTGACTCGATAGCATAAAACCGCACTAATTACTTGGTCTTTACTTTCAAGTTTTATTTTCAAGTTAAGTACTTATCCAGTAAAGCAGTGTACGTATGTCTAAAACAGATATAAAGTAACATTACATCAGATAAGCAGCATAATCATAATAATGAGATAATAAAGTAACAGTAATAGACTAGCATCATCATATCATCAAGCATATCACACTACGATGTGACGCAGTGAGCAAGGATGCTCTTGACCGAGAGCGGCGGCATCGATGTACATCCTGCAGGAGAAAACCTGACCATACACCGCACACGTGTAAAGTCGCATGCGGCAACTGTTTGCAAGGATTCCCCTGAAGCTAGGCTGGGTCCAACCCCTCCCGAGAAAGGCCTTCCCGCACGGTCCCCGTCCCAGACGTACGCCCCGATTAGGAAGCATCCTTTCTCTCCCGAATACCATGATAGAAAGGGCAGGCTTCCGCCGCACACCAGGGCAACCCAAGCTACCAAGTTTACTAGGCCCATAAAAACACTAGCATATGATCAATACGTTCGAACTTGCTCAACAGGGCCAACAACGAACGGTCCTCAATCGACACAGACGGGGCTACCACCGTGAAGGCCCAGCCTTCTCCAACCATCCTACACAAACAAAATCCCCGTCCGGCCTCAACAAATCCTAAATCCATCTAGTACAATCTAGGGAAATTCCTAACTCGCGAGTGGGACCTACCACTCGACTTCTACCGTCCGCTAGCCACTAAGCATAGCAAGTTCTAACGTATCCTAAACCACATCTAAAAAATAGAACACAAAAGTAGTATATGGAAGGGTAGTCCTAGTGCAGTTCTAAGGTTTCACATCAACTCCTAATAACCCAATGCACAAACAAATACTAGCCCCAATCAAGTGCGAAAATAAAATTCTAAATAGGGAGGCATGCACCGGGGCTTGCCTGGCTCAGGAGCTACACTAGCTGGGTCAGCGGGGTCAGTGTCCTGCTGCTGCTCCTCCTGTGCCTCCTCCTCCGGCAGCTGGAAGTCCAGTGGCTCCGGAGTCGTCTCTGTCACTACACGTTATGACAAGGATATAATGCAAGTTAGATACAAGTAGCATAATGCAATAAAGAAATTTAATTATCTGATAGGACAGTCATTTACACTGTAAGTGCAAATGATTAACTTGTTAATTACTTTCGTTTGAAGTATTTCCTTCATTGACTTCCAATTAAGTTAACCATTTAATCAACTTGAGTAGATTAAATAATAAATCGATTTTGAAAATTAATTTATGTCTAGTGGCATTTTTTTGGTGAAACTCACCACTGAAAGTAATTTAGTGTGAAGTTTGATGATTTGTTGCTTTACAGATTAATTATAATAATTCATACAATGCAGAGCACGACTTAAATCATAAGAAAATAATTATGCAACATATGACAGTGGAAAAATGTTCCGTATGTGTGTTATCAGTTTCTTAACAAGCATGCCCAGGTTCAAGATTTATGGAGCAACGGGGAAATTATGAAGGATTAAAAAACATCTGGACAGATTTATTTTTCAGAAATTATACAATGGGCAAAAGAGTGCTTTAGCATTTTTTCTTGGCAGAGCATAATGTAAGGAATCCAGCAAAATTGGGCTCACATTTTTCTACAGTCTATTCGATTTATTATGCATTTTACAATCTTAGGACAATTTCTGGTAAATTGCAGATATTCGAAAAGGACTTAAAATTTGGCGGGCCAATCAAATCGGGGCAACACAAGGGGCCACATGATTTCTGCCGCACCAGATCTGCCGCACGCCACACGGAATCTGGCCACTCACGTGTGGAAACACACTGAGGGCCACAGAGCTGCGGCGCACGAGATCCGGGTGTGGCCACACCGGATCCGGGCCGAAGCTCGGGTCGCGGCTCGCCGGGGAGCGGCGGCGCATCGCCGGAACGGCGTCTCTGGCGACAAAAAGGGACAGGACTAGCACGAGGAGATAGAGCATGCGACGGTGGGTTCACCTCGACGAATGGGAAGTCGCGGGATGGCCGGAGAGTTGCTCGGCGTTGAGGGATGGCGGGTGGCACGGCTTCGGCGCGGTGGTGCGAGGGGTGGTGAGCGCCTCCAGCTACAGGCGTGGGCGCGCGAGCTTCGTCTCGTCGCGGGGAGGCTCGTCTCGGTTCACTGTCGACGACGAAGTGGCCGGGATGACGGAGTTCACCGGAGAGCTTGTCGGGGACGATGGTGGCGAGGAAAACCTTCGTGGTGGCCTCGTGCGACTGGGAAACAGAGATCGACTGGGTTCGGAAGATGCGCGGCTTCACGGGGACGCTCCTCGAGCGAGGAATCGGTCGAGCACTCACCGGACTGGGCGAAATCGATGGCGAGGAGGCGGAGCTCCGTTCGCCGGGCTCGAGGAAGAAGGCTCTTATTGGCGCGTCTCAGCCTGGGGACAGGGAAATGGTGGCCATGGTTCTCCTCTACACTCGATGGGGACGTGATGAGAGCGGCTTGAGTGCGGCGGAAACTACCGGAGGGCTCGACGGCGGCGAGCTCGAGCGAGGTGGTGATGGCGGGTGGCGGCTAGGGTTTGGAACGACGGGGAAGAGGGAAATGGCGAGGGAGAGAGTCGGGAGAGGAGCGGGCCGCCGTTTTGTGGCCGCAGCGCGGGCGAGGAGCGGGCCAGGGGCGGCACGGCGCGTCCGTATGCCATCAGCGAAGTGGAGGCAAAGCTCCGACGCGCGCAGTGAGACGGACGTCGCTGACGAGCGGGTCCCACAGCATCTTTTCCTTTTTCGTGAATTATTCAAACTGTGAAACTTCCCAAACTTTGGCACATCATTTGAAGTAGCAAATGAGCTCCAAAATTAAAAATTTGGTACCATTGGAAAGCTCTTGAAAAGTTCTACCATCTGGCCAACATGCACATCTGAAATTAAAAGGAATTTCAAATGGTGGCTGGTCAAAGTTGGTTACTTTCTAAGTTTTGGGGATTTATTTGGGGAACCAGATGACTTTCAAAACTCATAAAAAATTCTCCAAAATTCTGATATCAGAAGGGCTATCTACTGGTATTTTTGTTTTTGCAACTTGTTATTGAAAAGTTTGCGTTCCTTCAGAAGCTTGGTTTTGGCAATTGTTTGAATTGGGGATTTAGAATTTGAAATTGGTTTGCTTTAGTTTTGCTTGTTCAGTTGGGATATGGGTGCTGCCTAGTTCCAGTGACACGGGGTGTCACAGTTATAGCAGGCTACAGCGGTACAGCTTGTGTTATACTACTCAAAAGTACACGGAGCTGCTTGTGTTGTACTAACGTTGTGGCCTGCCATACAAATGATAGCTGCTCCCTTTGCATTTTCTCCGCACACATGTGGTGAATATTTTCCAAGCCACAATGGCCGACACCAACTGCAGTGTGGCTGTGTTAGGCTTAGAACCAAACAGCCCCTGAAATCGAATTTGCTACTTCAGGTGTGTACGACCCAACAATTTTTGTGTATATGGAATGACAAGAGCAATGTCCTATCAAAAAAAGGGCACGAAAACTGGGGGGGAAAACAGAAGTCGAACATGAGTAGTTAGTTATACCTCCTCACACAGTGAATGAGCAGTGCATATATTCCGAGTGCCTCCCATGCTTAAGCTCAGACGCAATGAGATGGGCAATGGGCCCTGTACTGAAGAAGAAGAAGCAACATAAGCTGCAGTGGCGGACCTCATTGGATTCATGGGCATACAGTTGAATGCCCAAATTACTTTTGCAAAAAAACAAGTATATATATGGATAGGTACATGTATACAAGCAATTGTGTTCTCCATTCGAAAAAAAATAAAGAAAATACAAGTTATTGTGCTAAATTCACTCATCTCCCTATCCAACGTGGCCTTCCTTTTGGCCC
Source organism: Eragrostis curvula (assembly GCA_007726485.1). Taxonomy (NCBI): domain Eukaryota; kingdom Viridiplantae; phylum Streptophyta; class Magnoliopsida; order Poales; family Poaceae; genus Eragrostis; species Eragrostis curvula. The sequence continues at coordinate 45,674,146 of CM017440.1, forward strand.
AATTTGATGAGGTAAACGCAGAGCTGTGTGCATAGGATCTTTCAATCCATCTGATTCATTTGATGCGCGCTTCTGGTGGACCCGCATGAAGCGGGAGGTCCCACAGTATGTTTCTGAGTGTGACACTTGCAGGAATGTCAAGCAGAATATGTGAAGCCAGCGGGGTTACTTCAGCCTTTGAGTGTTCCTGCTTGAAATGGGAGGATATTAGCATGGATTTCATTGTTGACTTACCTCTCACATCACAAAAGCATGACTCCATTTGGGTGATTGTTGATCGATTGACCAAGTCCGCTCATTTTATCCCCGTGCACACCCGTTACAATGTGAAGAAGTATGCTGAGTTGTACATCGCTCGGGTTCTCTGTTTGCATGGAGTGCCCAATACCATCATTTCTTATCGGGGATTCTAGTTTGTTTCTCGTTTCTGGGAGCAGCTACATGCTTCTTTGGGCACCACATTGATTCGTAGTGCAGCTTATCACCCTCAAACAGATGGTCAGACAGAGAGGGTGAATCAGATTCTAGAGGATATGCTTCGTGCCTATGTGCTACACCATGGCAAGTGTTGGGATGAGAGCTTACCACTGGCAGAGTTCTCGTACAACAACAGTTATCAGGAGAGTATCAAGATGGCACCGTTTGGGGCTTTGTATGGACGTCGTTGTCGGACTCCCCTTAATTGGGTTGAGGCCGGCGAGAGAGTCATCTTCAAGTCAAAGCCAGTAGCTGCAGCAGTTGACACCATGGAGACTGATGAGGGGGTCATTCCCACACCAGATTTAGTGGCAGCAGCAGAGGAGACTGTTGGCCGCATTCAGTCAAACTTGAGAGCAGCCAAGTCTAGACAGAAGAGCTATGCTGATAGAAGACCCGGGCCGTTGGTGTTTGCAGTTGGCGACCACGTATACCTTCGTGTCTCTCCCATGAAGGGTGTACATCGGTTTGGTGTCAGAGGGAAGCTTGCCCCTAAGTTCGTTGGATCTTTTCTGATAGTGGAGAGATGTGGACCTGTCGCTTACAGATTGGAGTTGCCACCAAATCTCTCCGGAGTTCACAATGTCTTCCATGTTTCCCAGTTGAAGAAATGCCTGAAGGTTCCTGCAGACAGAGTGGTCAGTGATGTTGAGCAGCTTGAGCCAGATTTGACCTATCCCGAGCAGCCCCTCAAGATCATTGATCAGAAGGACCGTGTCACTCGGAACAAGATCACCAAGTTCTACAAGGTGCAATGGAGCAACCACTATGAGGCCGAGGCCACCTGGGAGACAGCGGAGTTCTTGAACTCCCATTTTTCTGGTTTTCTACCTCCGAGGTGCGTTATTTAGTTGTTCCATTTTTGCATCTTGTTCTTCGCTCTTTCGCCATTCGTTTTTCCTTCCTTCTCCTTAATCTCGGGGCGAGATTCTTTTAAGGGGGAGGGCTGTGACACCCCATGTCACTGGACCCAGATAGCCCACACATCACCATCTAAACAGAACACAAAAGCAAATCAAATTTGAATTCAAAATCAATAATTCAAACAATTGTCAAATCCAAGCTTCTGAAGGAAATCAAAATTTTCAATAACAACTTGAGCAACCAAAAATACCAGTGGATAGCACTTCTGAAACAAGAATATTGGAGAATTTTTGGTGATTTTTGAAATTCGTCTGATGCCCCAATAAAATCCCCAAAACTTGGAAAATAACCAACTTTGACCAGCTGCCATTTTAATTCCCTTTGGAGTCCAGATGTGCATGTTGGCCAGTTGGTAGATCTTTTCAAGAGCTTTATAACGGTACCAAATTTGCAAAATTTGGAGTCCATTTGATACTCCAATTTGTGCGCGGGTAGGCTGACGCATAAGCATAAAACCGCACTAATTACTTGATCCTTACTTTCAAGTTTTATTTTCAAGTTAAGTACTTATCCAGTAAAGCAGTGTGCAGATAGCTAAAACAGATATAAGTAACAATACATCAGATCATCAATATAGCAGTAATGAGATACAATAAATATAAGTACTAGTCATCATCATCAATCATATCGCACTACGAGGTGACTCAGTGAGCAAGGTTGCTCTTGACCGAGAGCGGCGGCATCGATGTACATCCTGCAGGAGAAAATCTGACCACACGCCACACACGCGCAAAAGTCGCATGCGGCATCCGTTTATGCTACGCACCACCAGAGCTGTACTAGATTCTACTCCTCCCGAGGAAGGGGTCTCCCGCCGCAGCCCCCGTCCCAGACGTACAACTACGCAAGACGTTATCCTTCCTCTCCCAAGTACCATGAAAGAAAGAGTAAAGTATCTACCAGACATCCAGGGCGACGCAGGCTACTAGGTTTACTAGGCCCATAAAAACACTAGCATGTGATCAGTACGTTCGAACTTGCTCAATAGGGCCAACAACGAACGGTCCTCAATCGACACAGACGGGACTACCACCGTGAAGGCCCAGCCTTCTCCAACCATCCTACACAAACAATTCTCCGTTCGGTCTCAACAATCCTAAATCCATCTAGTACAATCAGGGTGATTCCTATCATGCGAGTGGGACCTACCACTCGTCTTTCACCGTTCGCTAGTCCCTAAGCATAGCAAGTTCTAACGTAACCTAGACCACATCTACAAAAATAGGACACAAGGTAGGATATGGAAGGGTAATCCTAATGCAGTTCTAAGGTTTCACATCAACTCCTAATAAACCTAATGCACAATCAATTACTAGCCCCAATCAGGTGCGAAAATAAAATCCTAAATAGGGAGGCATGCACCGGGGCTTGCCTGGCTCAGGAGTGTAGCTAACTGGGTCAGCGGAGTCAGTGTCCTGCTGCGGCTGTTCCTCCTGCACCTCCTGGGCCTGCTCCTCCGGCAGCTGGAAATCGAGCGACTCCGGAGTCGTCTCTGTCACTACACGTTATGAGAAGGAACAATGCAAAGTTAGATGCAAGAATATGATGCAAAAATGATTTAATTACTTGATAGGACAGTCATTTACACTGTAAGTACAATTGATTAACTTTGTTACTTAATTTCGTCTGGACTATTTCCTTCATTGTCTTTTTAATTAAGCTAAACATTTAATCAACCTAAGTTGATTTAATAAATAATTTAGTTTTGAAATTAATTTATGTCCAGTGGCATTTGTCCGGTGAAAATCACCACTGGAAGTGATTTAGGGTGAAGTTTGACGATTTATTGTAATATGAATTATTTACAATAATTTAAACAAGGCAGAGAACGATTTAAATCATAAGTAAATATTTAAACAGAATATGACAGTAGAAAAATGTTCTGTAAGTGTGCTAGCAGATTATTTACAAGCATGCAGGAGATCGTGATTTATGGAGCCACAGAAAATTTATAAGGAATTAAACAAGATATGCACAGATGTGTTTTTCAGAAAATACACAATCTGTAAAAGGATGGTTGAGTATTTTTGTTGGCAGAGCATGTTACATGGAGTCCAACAAAATTGGATCACATTTTTCTGATGTGTTTTTATTTTTCTATCGATTTTACAAGTTTCTGACAATTTCTAAGGAATTAGCTAAAGCGAAAAGGGAATGAAATTTAGGCGGACCAATCAGATCTGGGCCACACGAGGGCCACATGGTTTTGGTCACAAAGGATCCGGGTTAGCCGCAAATCGATCCGGCCACTCGTGCGCAAAGGCACACGGTGGACCACGGTGTTGACCACACCGGATCCCGCGTGGCCACACGAGATCGTGTCCGTGTGGTCACCGGTGTGGTGACCGTCGTCGCGCCGGAGCGTGGTGGCGCGCTCACCGGAGTAAGCTCCGGTGACGCTAGCGGCCAACGGAGGGGCTACGCGAGGCGGGGTTCTCACCTCGACGGCTCGGAGTGAGCGGGTATGGCCGGAAGGCAGTCGGCGTCGAGAGGCGGCGGGTGGCGGAAGTCCGGCGAGGTCGCGGGCTCGCTGTGGTCGACGGGGAGGTGCACGCGTTGGTGCTCTGGCTTCACGGAGATGAGGTGCACCACCGGAAACAGCAGGTTGACGACGAGGTGGCCAGGGGAGTGGTCGGAGCGGAGAGCTTCTTGCGGCGGTGAAGACCGATGGCGGGGAAAAACAACACGGGGCCTCGACGAGCTGAGGAAACGGAGCGAGGAGGGGTTAGGACAGTGCGTGAGCTTGATGCGCACCTCTGCGAGCGAGGAATCGACGCAGCACTCACCAGGGAAGGGGATTCAATCACGGCGCGGCGGAGCTACCCCATGGTCGGACTTGATGAGGACGGCTTGCTCACGAGCTCTGCTGCGCGGGAAAAGAAATCGGAACCCGGAGAAGCTAGCCCATCTTCTTGCGCACACGCTGGGCTGCGCACACTCGCGGAAGACCAGCGGCAACACTGGCGACGGTGAGCTCGAGCTCCTGCTCGGCAATGGCAGTAGCTAGGGTTTGGGGGCGAAGGGGAAAATGGTGAAATGGGCGAGGGCGAGGGAACCGGAGGGGAGCGGGGGCCGTTTTGACGTCGTCGCGCGCCGAGGAGCGGGCCAGGGCGCCGCGGAAGGCGCCGTTCGTCGTCGGCGACGTGGAGGCAAAGCTCCGACGCGCGCAGTGAGACGGGCGTCGCTGACGTGCAGGTCCCACAGCATCTTTCGCATTTTCCCGAATTATTCAAACTCAAATTTCCCCAAACCTTGGCACATGAATTGAGCTAGCAATTAAGCTCCAAAATTTGCAAGTTTGGTACCATTGGAAAGATCTTGAAAAGATCTATCAACAGGCCAACATGCACATCTGGACTCCAAAGGAATTTCAAATGGCAGCTGGTCAAAGTAGAGTACTTTCTAAGACTTTGAGGATTTATTTGAGGAATGAGACGAATTTAAAAAATCATGGAAAAATCTCCAAAATTCTGATTTGAGAAGGGCTATCCACTGGCATTTTTGGTTTCTCAAGTTGTCATTGAAAGTTTTGCGTTCCTTCAGAAGCTTGGATTTGATAGTTGTTTGCAAATTTGAATTTCGAATTTAAACTTGGTTTGCTTTTGGTTCTGTTCAGGTTGTGATGTGTGGGTTATCTGGTTCCAGTGACACGGGGTGTCACAGCCCTCCCCCCTTAAAAGAATCTCGTCCCGAGATTAAAGAGAAGGAAGGAAAAACAAAAGGCGAAAGAGCGAAGAACAAGATGCAAAATTGGAACAACTAAATAACGCACCTCGGAGGTAGAAAACCGGGAAAATGGGAGTTCAAGAACTCCGCTATCTCCCACGTGGCCTCGGCCTCAGAGTGGTTGCTCCATTGCACCTTATAGAATCTGGTAGTGCTCTTTCTGGTGACTCGGTCTTTCTGATCAACAATGCCGATAGGCTGCTCTGGGTAGGTCAAATCTGGCTCAAGCTGCTCAACATCACTGACCACTCTGTATGTAGGGACCTTCAAGCATTTCTTCAATTGCGATACATGGAACACATTGTGAACCCCAGAGAGGTTGGACGGCAACTCCAATCTATAAGCAACGGGTCCACACTGCTCAGATATCCGGAACGGTCCAACGTATCGGGGTGCTAGATTCTCTCTGACACCAAACCAACGTACAGCCATCATGGGAGAGATACGAAGGTATACGTGGCTGCCAACTGCAAATACCAACGGTTGGCGTCTTCTATCCGCATAGCTCTTTTGTCTAGACTTGGCTGCTCTCAAGTTTGACTGAATGCGGCGAACAGTCTCCTCTGCTGCTGCCACTAAATCTGGTGTGGGAATGACCCCCACATCAGTCTCAACGGTCTCCTCGGGTGCAGCTGCTGGCTTTGACTTGAAGATGACTCTCTCGCCGGCCTCAATCCAATTAAGGGGAGTCCGACAACGACGTCCATACAAAGCCTCAAATGGTGCCATCTTGATACTCTCCTGATAACTGTTGTTGTACGAGAACTCTAGTCAGTGGTAAGCTCTCATCCCAACACTTGCCATCGTGTAGCACACAGGCACGAAGCATATCCTCTAAAATCTGATTTATCCTCTTTGTCTGGCCATCTGTCTGAGGCTGATAAGCTGCACTGCGAATCAAAGTGGTGCTCAAAGAAGCATGCAGCTGCTCCCAGAAACGAGAAACAAACTGAGGTCCCCGATCAGAAATGATAGTCTTGGGCACTCCATGCAGACAGAGAATCCGGGCGATGTACAACTCAGCATACTTCTTCACAGTGTAACCTGTCTTCACTGGAATGAAGTGAGCAGACTTGGTCAGTCGATCAACAATTACCCAAATAGAGTCATGCTTCTGTGATGTGAGAGGTAAGCCAATAATGAAATCCATGCTAATATCCTCCCATTTCCAAGCAGGAACACTCAAAGGCTGAAGTAACCCTGCAGGCTTCATATATTCTGCCTTGATCCTCCTACAAGTGTCACACTCAGAAACATACGGTGCGACCTCCCGCTTCATGCGGGTCCACCAGAAGTGACTCCTCAAGTCCTGATACATCTTGTTGCTGTCAGGGTGGATAGAATACTTGGACTTGTGCGCCTCATCAAGAATCTTCTTGCTGCAACTCAAAGTCCTTAGGAACCACCAATCTGTTCTGGAACCACAGAACTCCATCCTCATCCTCTCTGAAACACTGGACTCGGGCTTCCCCTAACTTGAGTCTCCTCTTGAGGTGACCCACTTTCTCATCCTTCTTCTAGTGCCGCCACTATCTCATCACGCAAGGTCGGAACAAGTGATATATTAGCCAAAGAGCCATAAGCATACACTCGAAGACTGGGCTTGTGCCTCTGCATATGGAGCAGCGATAAGATTATTGCAATGAGCCTTGCGACTCAAAGCATCAGCAACCACATTAGCCTTCCATGGGTGGTAATGAATCTCCAAGTCATAGTCCTTGATCAGCTCTAACCATCTCCTCTGACGCATATTCAGATTTGACTGAGTGAAAATGTACTTGAGGCTCTTGTGATCTGTATAGATATGCACCAGATTTTCCAACAAATAATGCCGCCATACTTTCAAAGCAAGTACGACAGCTGCAAGCTCAAGATCATGGGTGGGGTAATGCTCTTCATGTCGCTTAAGCTACTGAGAGACATAAGCAATCACCCTGCCATCCTGCATCAGCACACAACCAAGACCAGTACCAGAAGCATCACAATACACATCAAATGGCTTGGTGATATCAGGCTGAGCTAAGACTGGAGCGGTAGTGAGAAGCTTCTTCAGATTCTGGAATGCCTCACCACACTGCGAGCTCCACACAAACCTCACATTCTTCTTCAGCAACTCAGTAATGGGCTTGGAGATTTTAGAGAAGTTCGGAATAAACCAACGGTAATAACTAGCCAAACCCAAAAAGCTGCGAATCTAAGAGACAGTACTAGGTGCACTCCAATCCAGAACATCCTGCACCTTGCTTGGATCAACTGCAATGCCCTCGGCTGATATAACATGGCTAAGAAAAGGCACCTCGCTAAGCCAGAACTCACACTTGCGGAATTTAGCATACAACTGGTGATCTCACAGTCGCTGCAACACAATCCGGAGGTACTGCTCATGCTCCTCCTTTGTCTCTGAATAGATCAGGATGTCGTCAATGAAAACCACGACAAACTTGTCCAACTCTGGCATGAACACTGAGTTCATCAAGTACATGAAGTAAGCAGGTGCATTGGTCAAACCGAAAGACATCACCAAGTACTCATAGAGTCCATATCTGGTAGAGAAAGCAGTCTTCGGAATGTCCTCTGCACGGATCTTAATCTGATGATACCCAGAACGAAGATCAATCTTAGAGAACACCTTAGCTCTAGCTAGCTGATCGAATAAGATATCAATGCGGGGCAAAGGATACTTGTTCTTGATGGTCACAGCATTCAGTGGCCTATAGTCCCCACATAGCCTGAGTGCCTGGTCCTTCTTCTTCACAAACAAAGCTGGACAACCCCAAGGTGAAGAGCTTGGACGAATGAAACCCTTGTCCAAAAGCTCCTTCAACTGCACCTTCAACTCTGCTAGCTCATTAGGGGGCATCTTGTACGGTCTCCTGGAGATAGGTGCTTTGCCTGGCTGCAAGTCAATGCGAAACTCCACATCTCGATCTGGTGGCATGCCTGGCAAATCATCTAGGAACACATCTGGGTACTCGCGCACCACAGGAATCACATCCAGACTCTTACCAATGGCCTGATGCACTGACGGTCTCGAGGAAGTCAACAAGGATAGCTGAAGAGTGGCCTTGCCATGAACAGGAGAATCCAAGAGAACAGAACGACGAGATATATCCAGAACAGCCTTATGATACTACATCCACCTCATACCAAGAATCACATCTAGACCATGTTCCTGCAGAACAATGAGGTGGGCGGGATAGATCTTTCCGGCCAAGTCAAGAGGAGCATTAGAGATAATCTACCTAGTACGAACACGATCTCCTGGAGTACTGATCAGATATGGCGTCTCCATAAAAATGTTCTAGTTCCGCGAAATCACTTGCTTTAACTTGTTCAGTTTTCCTATGGACTTCTCGAGTACAGATTCGCTCCCTTAAGTACAGTAGCTATGTGAAAATTGAAATTCGTAGTGTCATTAAGTACACATGCGTTGTTCCAGGGGGTGCGCATAAGGTGAAATTTAGAAGCTCTCCACTTACCTTCTTACTTTTCCTGGTGCCATGGCACTCGGCTGAGCGAACCTAGCTTCGCCCATTTCACTTAACAATCTAAGTTTGCATAGCCTCGCTACTTAATGATGCAATAGATGTTGGGATCATAAAAGATTAGACCTCGTTGTTTTAAGCGAGAAGGTTGTGCCGGCCCCTGCTCTCCTACCACTGCCATGTTCCGAAAGCAATGGCAATAGCTCCATAAGCTGAGGCGCCCAAACAAGCTCACCTTTTCCTCTCCATGCAGCCGCTTCCTAGTCGAGGACGCCAAGATTCCCGAAGAAGCACCTCCAAACAGGCCTGAAGCTTGGGAGCCTCCAGTTACATAGGAAACTAACTTTGGGGAAACAAATATGGGGCTACTCCGAGATTTACTTCCTCCATTTAAAGAAGATGCAGATTGAGCAATGACAACTGCACCTATAGAAAACCAAACAATTTGATGAAACACTAGCATGATACTGGAACAATATAAGCTAAACAAGAACAAACTTACACTATTACTAAGCGAATTAGCCCTACAAAATCCTGGTGTCTCCAAAGCCTATGCTGTGACAAAGACACACGAGGAAAAGTGCCGGGACTGAAACCAAAAGCATGCATTAATTATTCAACATCTAGAACGTATAACTGTATGACAAGTGTCAATTGCACATCGAGTGCATCCTATACGTGCACCGCTACATGAACTGTCGTTGCTCTCTCCAGCTCACTTGTTCTTAATAATAAAATCATTCCACATTATCCAGAAAGAAATGTAGTTGTGCCTAAGATATGCGCTCTACTACAACCTGAGTCTCTCTGTATGTAGACTTCAGAGTGAGTTGGATTCAACATGTCATGTGTTTACTATATTATTCGTGTTTTATGCTGTAACGGGGCAAGCATTCTGCATCCGTTTTTTGCAGCAAAAGATTCACTTTCTTTGTGCACACAATTGACCGATCTGGAGCAAATTAAATCTTTTACAGTATTGTTCATGATTTGATCTTTGAACAGACCTGATGAACAAGATAATAAGTTAAACACAATCTATCTTTAATACACTATTTTTCTCAGTTCCTTCAAAGTTTGTTCTTTACTTGAATTGGGTGAAATTCAAAAGACATGCTTGGCTGGGAGCTTGGTCATTTGGTCAGGGCTCAATCAAGGTACTTTTCAGAGTACATTTGTAGCTACGTTCACTCCTGAATTTTCAGAAATTAAAAGGCACTTGTTAAATTCCTACCGAACCACACCTTTCAAAAACAGAGACAAAGAAATTGTTATAGAAAACTAACTGATGGAAAACAAGAACACGAGAATGCAGAAAATTTGTTCTTCGAACAGCGGTAGCATTTTCTATGTACAGACGACAAGCGTCCTCCTGATTTCGCACCATGAGCGATTATGCTCATGGCGCCGCTAGGATGCTACTCCCACGCGAACTCGAGCCCCACTAGCGCACAGCCGGACAACAGATATGTCCTCCTTGACTGGAAATTAACTGGAGCGAACCAAACGGATGCATGCGTGCAGAGGTACACCAATATATTCTAGCTCCACGTGGCACTCTCAGATGAGCAGAAGCCATAGCCGACGTGCTAAGATATTTCTCTAAAGGAAGCATTATACAAGGAATGACTCATCAAGAGCCGCTTGTTGAAGTTGCCTTGAACACTATTGTGCATGCTGAGTTCCTGGTGCCTCCTAAGCCCCCATCCCCTAAGCACGAGTGCACCAGTATGACTTTTTCATGCGTGGCAGTGGAATTGTGGCACTATTCTCATGTTTGTGCATATTCAGATATAGCTTGTCGAGCAGACGCATGATGGCCTCTATATATACGCACAAATGGGTCCTGATGTGAATGAAGTTTTGAAGCGTACTTAGAGCACGCAGTAAAATTCAACATGTGCTACTGCAAAAGCCATCAACACTCTGTGCTAATAACGTTCGAAGCGCACGTTATTGCAGGCTACAGCGGTACTGCTTGTGTTATACTACTCAAAAGTACACTGAGCTGCTTGTGTTGTACTAACGTTGTGGCCTGCCATACAAATGATAGCTGCTCCCATTGCATTTTCTCGGCACACATGCGGTGAATATTTTCCAAGCCACAATGGCCGCCACCAACTGCAGTGTGGCTATGTTAGGCTTAGAACCAAACAGCCCCTGAAATCGATTTTGCTACTTCAGGTGGGTACGACCCAAAATTTTTGTGTATATGGAAATGACAAGAGCAATGTCCTATCAAAAAAAGGGCACGAAAACTGGGGGGAAAAAAAGAAGTTGAACATGAGTAGTTAGTTATACCTCCTCACACAGTGGATGAGCAGTGCATATTCCGAGTGCCTCCCATGCTTAAGCTCAGACACAATGAGATGGGCAATGGGCCCTGTACTGAAGAAGAAGAAGCGACATAAGCTGCAGTGGCGGACCTCATTGGATTCATGGGCATCAGTTGAATGCCCAAATTACTTTTGCAAAAAAACAAGTATATATATGGATAGGTACATGTATACAAGCAATTGTGCTCCATTCGATAAAAAATAAAGAAAATACAAGTTATTGTGCTAAATTTACTCATCTCCCTATCCAACGTGGCCTTCCTTTTGGCCCAATTTGATGAGGTAAACACAGAGCTGTGTGCATAGGATCTTTCAATCCATCTGATTCATTTGATGCGCATGATAAGAATCACTTGCTTTAACTTCAGTTTTCCTACGGACTTCTCCAGTACAGATTCGCTCTCCCTTAAGTACAGTAGCTATGTGAAATTTGTAGTGTCATTAAGTACGCATGCATTGTTCTAGGGGGTGCGCATAAGGTGAAATTTAGAAGCACTCCACTTAACTTCTTATTTTTCCCTGGTGCCATGGCACTCGGTTGAGCGAACCTAGCTTCGCCCATTTCACTTAATAATCTAAGTTTGCATATCCTTGCTACTTAATGATGCAATAGATGTTGGGATCGTAAAAGATTAGACCTCGCTGTTTTAAGCGAGAAGGTTGTGCCGCCCCCTGCTCTCCTCCCACTGCCATGTTCCGAAAGCAATGGCAATAGCTCCACAAGCTGAGGCGCCCAAACAAGCTCACCTTTTCCTCTCCATGCAGCCGCTTCCTAGGCGAGGACGCGATTCCCCAAGAAGCACTTTTGGAAACGTGGCCGGTCCTCCAAACAGGCCTGAAGCTTGGGAGCAATATGGGAAACTAACTTTGGGGAAACAAATATGGGGCTACTCCGAGATTTACTTCCTCCATTTAAAGAAGATGCAGATTGAGCAATGACAACTGCACCTATAGAAAACCAAACAATTTGATGAAACACTAGCATGATACTGGAACAATATAAGCTAAACAAGAACAAACTTACACTATTACTAAGCGAATTAGCCCTACAAAATCCTGGTGTCTCCAAAGCCTATGCTGTGACACAGACAGACAAGGAAACGTGTCGGGACTGAAACCAAAAGCATGCATTAATTATTCAACATCTAGAACGTATAACTGTATGACAAGTGTCAATTGCACATCGAGTGCATCCTACACGTGCACCGCTACATGAACTGTCGTTGCTCTCTCCAGCTCACTTGTTGTTAATAATAAAATCACTCCACATTATCCAGAAAGAAATGTAGTTGTGCCTAAGATATGCGCTCTACTACAACCTGAGTCTCTCTGTATGTAGACTTCAGAGTGAGTTGGATTCAACATGTCATGTGTTTACTATATTATTCGTGCTTTATGCTGTAACGGGGCAAGCATTCTGCATCCGTTTTTTGCAGCAAAAGATTCACTTTCTTTGTGCACACAATTGACCGATCTGGAGCGAATTAAATCTTGTACAGTATTGTTCATGATTTGATCTTTGAACATACCTGATGAACAAGATAATAAGTTAAACACAATCTATCTTTAATACACTATTTTTCTCAGTTCCTTCAAAGTTTGTTCTTTACTTGAATTGGGTGAAATCCGTGAAAGGGGTCTTGGCCTAGTGGTTAAGGCATCCGAGTAACACCTTTGAGGTCCTAGGTTCGACTCCCGGTGGGAGCGAATTTTCTAGGATTTAACGGCATTTGTGCTTTCAGCGGTAGGCGACGTGGCCGTCGACAGCGAGACGCCAGTGGTGACTTCGGGAATCTGGAGAATTTGCCGGCTCAGTCTTCGAAGATGCTCATAGGGGTAGGGTTTGCGTATGTGCGTTCATAGGGGTGAGTATGTGTGCGTTGTGAGTGTCTGAGTTGTACTGTGTAATTTCTCAACAAAAAAAAAAAGAATTGGGTGAAATCCAAAAGACATGCTTGGCTGGGAGCTTCGTCATTTGGTCAGGGCTCAATCAAGATACTTTTCAGAGTGCATTTGTAGCTACGTTCACTCCTGAATTTTCAGAAATTAAAAGGCACTTGTTAAATTCCTGTCGAACCACACTTAATTCCTCTTTGGCCAACCTTTCAAAAACAGAGACAAAGAAATTGTTAGAAAACTAACTGATGGTAAACAAGAACACGAGAATGCAGAAAATTTGTTCTTCGAACAGCGGTAGCATTTTCTATGTACAGACGACAAGCGTCCTCCTGATTTCGCACCATGAGCGATTATGCCCATGGTGCCGCTAGGATGCTACTCCCATGCGAACTCGAGCCCCACTATCGCACAGCCGGACAACAGATCTGTCCTCCTTGACCGGAAATTAACCGGAGCGAACCAAACGGATGCATGCGTGCAGAGGTACACCAACATATTCTAGCTTCATGGCACTCTCAGACGAGAAGAAGCCATCGCCGACGTGCTAAGATATTTCTCTAAAGGAAGCATTATACAAGGAATGACTCATCAAGAGCCAGTTGCTGAGGTTGCCTTGAAGACCATTGTGCATGCTGAGTTCCTGGTGCCTCCTAAGCCCCCATCCCCTAAGCACGAGTGCACCAGTATGACTTTTTCATGCGTGGCAGTGGAATTGTGGCACTATTCTCATGTTTGTGCATATTCAGATATAGCTTGTCGAGCAGACGCATGATGGCCTCTATATATACGCACAAATGGGTCCTGATGTGAATGAAGTTTTGAAGCGTACTTAGAGCACGCAGTAAAATTCAACATGTGCTACTGCAAAAGCCATCAACACTCTGTGCTAATAACGTTCGAAGCGCACGTTATTGCAGGCTATAGCGGTACTGCTTGTGTTATACTACTCAAAAGTACACTGAGCTGCTTGTGTTGTACTAACGTTGTGGCCTGCCATACAAATGATAGCTGCTCCCATTGCATTTTCTCGGCACACATGTGGTGAATATTTTCCAAGCCACAATGGCCGCCACCAACTGCAGTGTGGCTATGTTAGGCTTAGAACCAAACAGCCCCTGAAATCGATTTTGCTACTTCAGGTGGGTACGACCCAAAATTTTTGTGTATATGGAAATGACAAGAGCAATGTCCTATCAAAAAAAGGGCACGAAAACTGGGGGGAAAAAAAGAAGTTGAACATGAGTAGTTAGTTATACCTCCTCACACAGTGGATGAGCAGTGCATATTCCGAGTGCCTCCCATGCTTAAGCTCAGACACAATGAGATGGGCAATGGGCCCTGTACTGAAGAAGAAGAAGCGACATAAGCTGCAGTGGCGGACCTCATTGGATTCATGGGCATCAGTTGAATGCCCAAATTACTTTTGCAAAAAAACAAGTATATATATGGATAGGTACATGTATACAAGCAATTGTGCTCCATTCGATAAAAAATAAAGAAAATACAAGTTATTGTGCTAAATTTACTCATCTCCCTATCCAACGTGGCCTTCCTTTTGGCCCAATTTGATGAGGTAAACACAGAGCTGTGTGCATAGGATCTTTCAATCCATCTGATTCATTTGATGCGCATGATAAGAATCACTTGCTTTAACTTCAGTTTTCCTACGGACTTCTCCAGTACAGATTCGCTCTCCCTTAAGTACAGTAGCTATGTGAAATTTGTAGTGTCATTAAGTACGCATGCATTGTTCTAGGGGGTGCGCATAAGGTGAAATTTAGAAGCACTCCACTTAACTTCTTATTTTTCCCTGGTGCCATGGCACTCGGTTGAGCGAACCTAGCTTCGCCCATTTCACTTAATAATCTAAGTTTGCATATCCTTGCTACTTAATGATGCAATAGATGTTGGGATCGTAAAAGATTAGACCTCGCTGTTTTAAGCGAGAAGGTTGTGCCGCCCCCTGCTCTCCTCCCACTGCCATGTTCCGAAAGCAATGGCAATAGCTCCACAAGCTGAGGCGCCCAAACAAGCTCACCTTTTCCTCTCCATGCAGCCGCTTCCTAGGCGAGGACGCGATTCCCCAAGAAGCACTTTTGGAAACGTGGCCGGTCCTCCAAACAGGCCTGAAGCTTGGGAGCAATATGGGAAACTAACTTTGGGGAAACAAATATGGGGCTACTCCGAGATTTACTTCCTCCATTTAAAGAAGATGCAGATTGAGCAATGACAACTGCACCTATAGAAAACCAAACAATTTGATGAAACACTAGCATGATACTGGAACAATATAAGCTAAACAAGAACAAACTTACACTATTACTAAGCGAATTAGCCCTACAAAATCCTGGTGTCTCCAAAGCCTATGCTGTGACACAGACAGACAAGGAAACGTGTCGGGACTGAAACCAAAAGCATGCATTAATTATTCAACATCTAGAACGTATAACTGTATGACAAGTGTCAATTGCACATCGAGTGCATCCTATACGTGCACCGCTACATGAACTGTCGTTGCTCTCTCCAGCTCACTTGTTGTTAATAATAAAATCACTCCACATTATCCAGAAAGAAATGTAGTTGTGCCTAAGATATGCGCTCTACTACAACCTGAGTCTCTCTGTATGTAGACTTCAGAGTGAGTTGGATTCAACATGTCATGTGTTTACTATATTATTCGTGCTTTATGCTGTAACGGGGCAAGCATTCTGCATCCGTTTTTTGCAGCAAAAGATTCACTTTCTTTGTGCACACAATTGACCGATCTGGAGCGAATTAAATCTTGTACAGTATTGTTCATGATTTGATCTTTGAACATACCTGATGAACAAGATAATAAGTTAAACACAATCTATCTTTAATACACTATTTTTCTCAGTTCCTTCAAAGTTTGTTCTTTACTTGAATTGGGTGAAATCCGTGAAAGGGGTCTTGGCCTAGTGGTTAAGGCATCCGAGTAACACCTTTGAGGTCCTAGGTTCGACTCCCGGTGGGAGCGAATTTTCTAGGATTTAACGGCATTTGTGCTTTCAGCGGTAGGCGACGTGGCCGTCGACAGCGAGACGCCAGTGGTGACTTCGGGAATCTGGAGAATTTGCCGGCTCAGTCTTCGAAGATGCTCATAGGGGTAGGGTTTGCGTATGTGCGTTCATAGGGGTGAGTATGTGTGCGTTGTGAGTGTCTGAGTTGTACTGTGTAATTTCTCAACAAAAAAAAAAGAATTGGGTGAAATCCAAAAGACATGCTTGGCTGGGAGCTTCGTCATTTGGTCAGGGCTCAATCAAGATACTTTTCAGAGTGCATTTGTAGCTACGTTCACTCCTGAATTTTCAGAAATTAAAAGGCACTTGTTAAATTCCTGTCGAACCACACTTAATTCCTCTTTGGCCAACCTTTCAAAAACAGAGACAAAGAAATTGTTAGAAAACTAACTGATGGTAAACAAGAACACGAGAATGCAGAAAATTTGTTCTTCGAACAGCGGTAGCATTTTCTATGTACAGACGACAAGCGTCCTCCTGATTTCGCACCATGAGCGATTATGCCCATGGTGCCGCTAGGATGCTACTCCCATGCGAACTCGAGCCCCACTATCGCACAGCCGGACAACAGATCTGTCCTCCTTGACCGGAAATTAACCGGAGCGAACCAAACGGATGCATGCGTGCAGAGGTACACCAACATATTCTAGCTTCATGGCACTCTCAGACGAGAAGAAGCCATCGCCGACGTGCTAAGATATTTCTCTAAAGGAAGCATTATACAAGGAATGACTCATCAAGAGCCAGTTGCTGAGGTTGCCTTGAAGACCATTGTGCATGCTGAGTTCCTGGTGCCTCCTAAGCCCCCATCCCCTAAGCACGAGTGCACCAGTATGACTTTTTCATGCGTGGCAGTGGAATTGTGGCACTATTCTCATGTTTGTGCATATTCAGATATAGCTTGTCGAGCAGACGCATGATGGCCTCTATATATACGCACAAATGGGTCCTGATGTGAATGAAGTTTTGAAGCGTACTTAGAGCACGCAGTAAAATTCAACATGTGCTACTGCAAAAGCCATCAACACTCTGTGCTAATAACGTTCGAAGCGCACGTTATTGCAGGCTACAGCGGTACTGCTTGTGTTATACTACTCAAAAGTACACTGAGCTGCTTGTGTTGTACTAACGTTGTGGCCTGCCATACAAATGATAGCTGCTCCCATTGCATTTTCTCGGCACACATGTGGTGAATATTTTCCAAGCCACAATGGCCGCCACCAACTGCAGTGTGGCTATGTTAGGCTTAGAACCAAACAGCCCCTGAAATCGATTTTGCTACTTCAGGTGGGTACGACCCAAAATTTTTGTGTATATGGAAATGACAAGAGCAATGTCCTATCAAAAAAAGGGCACGAAAACTGGGGGGAAAAAAAGAAGTTGAACATGAGTAGTTAGTTATACCTCCTCACACAGTGGATGAGCAGTGCATATTCCGAGTGCCTCCCATGCTTAAGCTCAGACACAATGAGATGGGCAATGGGCCCTGTACTGAAGAAGAAGAAGCGACATAAGCTGCAGTGGCGGACCTCATTGGATTCATGGGCATCAGTTGAATGCCCAAATTACTTTTGCAAAAAAACAAGTATATATATGGATAGGTACATGTATACAAGCAATTGTGCTCCATTCGATAAAAAATAAAGAAAATACAAGTTATTGTGCTAAATTTACTCATCTCCCTATCCAACGTGGCCTTCCTTTTGGCCCAATTTGATGAGGTAAACACAGAGCTGTGTGCATAGGATCTTTCAATCCATCTGATTCATTTGATGCGCATGATAAGAATCACTTGCTTTAACTTCAGTTTTCCTACGGACTTCTCCAGTACAGATTCGCTCTCCCTTAAGTACAGTAGCTATGTGAAATTTGTAGTGTCATTAAGTACGCATGCATTGTTCTAGGGGGTGCGCATAAGGTGAAATTTAGAAGCACTCCACTTAACTTCTTATTTTTCCCTGGTGCCATGGCACTCGGTTGAGCGAACCTAGCTTCGCCCATTTCACTTAATAATCTAAGTTTGCATATCCTTGCTACTTAATGATGCAATAGATGTTGGGATCGTAAAAGATTAGACCTCGCTGTTTTAAGCGAGAAGGTTGTGCCGCCCCCTGCTCTCCTCCCACTGCCATGTTCCGAAAGCAATGGCAATAGCTCCACAAGCTGAGGCGCCCAAACAAGCTCACCTTTTCCTCTCCATGCAGCCGCTTCCTAGGCGAGGACGCGATTCCCCAAGAAGCACTTTTGGAAACGTGGCCGGTCCTCCAAACAGGCCTGAAGCTTGGGAGCAATATGGGAAACTAACTTTGGGGAAACAAATATGGGGCTACTCCGAGATTTACTTCCTCCATTTAAAGAAGATGCAGATTGAGCAATGACAACTGCACCTATAGAAAACCAAACAATTTGATGAAACACTAGCATGATACTGGAACAATATAAGCTAAACAAGAACAAACTTACACTATTACTAAGCGAATTAGCCCTACAAAATCCTGGTGTCTCCAAAGCCTATGCTGTGACACAGACAGACAAGGAAACGTGTCGGGACTGAAACCAAAAGCATGCATTAATTATTCAACATCTAGAACGTATAACTGTATGACAAGTGTCAATTGCACATCGAGTGCATCCTATACGTGCACCGCTACATGAACTGTCGTTGCTCTCTCCAGCTCACTTGTTGTTAATAATAAAATCACTCCACATTATCCAGAAAGAAATGTAGTTGTGCCTAAGATATGCGCTCTACTACAACCTGAGTCTCTCTGTATGTAGACTTCAGAGTGAGTTGGATTCAACATGTCATGTGTTTACTATATTATTCGTGCTTTATGCTGTAACGGGGCAAGCATTCTGCATCCGTTTTTTGCAGCAAAAGATTCACTTTCTTTGTGCACACAATTGACCGATCTGGAGCGAATTAAATCTTGTACAGTATTGTTCATGATTTGATCTTTGAACATACCTGATGAACAAGATAATAAGTTAAACACAATCTATCTTTAATACACTATTTTTCTCAGTTCCTTCAAAGTTTGTTCTTTACTTGAATTGGGTGAAATCCGTGAAAGGGGTCTTGGCCTAGTGGTTAAGGCATCCGAGTAACACCTTTGAGGTCCTAGGTTCGACTCCCGGTGGGAGCGAATTTTCTAGGATTTAACGGCATTTGTGCTTTCAGCGGTAGGCGACGTGGCCGTCGACAGCGAGACGCCAGTGGTGACTTCGGGAATCTGGAGAATTTGCCGGCTCAGTCTTCGAAGATGCTCATAGGGGTAGGGTTTGCGTATGTGCGTTCATAGGGGTGAGTGTGTGTGCGTTGTGAGTGTCTGAGTTGTACTGTGTAATTTCTCAACAAAAAAAAAGAATTGGGTGAAATCCAAAAGACATGCTTGGCTGGGAGCTTCGTCATTTGGTCAGGGCTCAATCAAGATACTTTTCAGAGTGCATTTGTAGCTACGTTCACTCCTGAATTTTCAGAAATTAAAAGGCACTTGTTAAATTCCTGTCGAACCACACTTAATTCCTCTTTGGCCAACCTTTCAAAAACAGAGACAAAGAAATTGTTAGAAAACTAACTGATGGTAAACAAGAACACGAGAATGCAGAAAATTTGTTCTTCGAACAGCGGTAGCATTTTCTATGTACAGACGACAAGCGTCCTCCTGATTTCGCACCATGAGCGATTATGCCCATGGTGCCGCTAGGATGCTACTCCCATGCGAACTCGAGCCCCACTATCGCACAGCCGGACAACAGATCTGTCCTCCTTGACCGGAAATTAACCGGAGCGAACCAAACGGATGCATGCGTGCAGAGGTACACCAACATATTCTAGCTTCATGGCACTCTCAGACGAGAAGAAGCCATCGCCGACGTGCTAAGATATTTCTCTAAAGGAAGCATTATACAAGGAATGACTCATCAAGAGCCAGTTGCTGAGGTTGCCTTGAAGACCATTGTGCATGCTGAGTTCCTGGTGCCTCCTAAGCCCCCATCCCCTAAGCACGAGTGCACCAGTATGACTTTTTCATGC
Source organism: Eragrostis curvula (assembly GCA_007726485.1). Lineage (NCBI taxonomy): Eukaryota > Viridiplantae > Streptophyta > Magnoliopsida > Poales > Poaceae > Eragrostis > Eragrostis curvula. The sequence goes on from CM017440.1 coordinate 45,694,070, forward strand.
GTGGCAGTGGAATTGTGGCACTATTCTCATGTTTGTGCATATTCAGATATAGCTTGTCGAGCAGACGCATGATGGCCTCTATATATACGCACAAATGGGTCCTGATGTGAATGAAGTTTTGAAGCGTACTTAGAGCACGCAGTAAAATTCAACATGTGCTACTGCAAAAGCCATCAACACTCTGTGCTAATAACGTTCGAAGCGCACGTTATTGCAGGCTACAGCGGTACTGCTTGTGTTATACTACTCAAAAGTACACTGAGCTGCTTGTGTTGTACTAACGTTGTGGCCTGCCATACAAATGATAGCTGCTCCCATTGCATTTTCTCGGCACACATGTGGTGAATATTTTCCAAGCCACAATGGCCGCCACCAACTGCAGTGTGGCTATGTTAGGCTTAGAACCAAACAGCCCCTGAAATCGATTTTGCTACTTCAGGTGGGTACGACCCAAAATTTTTGTGTATATGGAAATGACAAGAGCAATGTCCTATCAAAAAAAGGGCACGAAAACTGGGGGGAAAAAAAGAAGTTGAACATGAGTAGTTAGTTATACCTCCTCACACAGTGGATGAGCAGTGCATATTCCGAGTGCCTCCCATGCTTAAGCTCAGACACAATGAGATGGGCAATGGGCCCTGTACTGAAGAAGAAGAAGCGACATAAGCTGCAGTGGCGGACCTCATTGGATTCATGGGCATCAGTTGAATGCCCAAATTACTTTTGCAAAAAAACAAGTATATATATGGATAGGTACATGTATACAAGCAATTGTGCTCCATTCGATAAAAAATAAAGAAAATACAAGTTATTGTGCTAAATTTACTCATCTCCCTATCCAACGTGGCCTTCCTTTTGGCCCAATTTGATGAGGTAAACACAGAGCTGTGTGCATAGGATCTTTCAATCCATCTGATTCATTTGATGCGCATGATAAGAATCACTTGCTTTAACTTCAGTTTTCCTACGGACTTCTCCAGTACAGATTCGCTCTCCCTTAAGTACAGTAGCTATGTGAAATTTGTAGTGTCATTAAGTACGCATGCATTGTTCTAGGGGGTGCGCATAAGGTGAAATTTAGAAGCACTCCACTTAACTTCTTATTTTTCCCTGGTGCCATGGCACTCGGTTGAGCGAACCTAGCTTCGCCCATTTCACTTAATAATCTAAGTTTGCATATCCTTGCTACTTAATGATGCAATAGATGTTGGGATCGTAAAAGATTAGACCTCGCTGTTTTAAGCGAGAAGGTTGTGCCGCCCCCTGCTCTCCTCCCACTGCCATGTTCCGAAAGCAATGGCAATAGCTCCACAAGCTGAGGCGCCCAAACAAGCTCACCTTTTCCTCTCCATGCAGCCGCTTCCTAGGCGAGGACGCGATTCCCCAAGAAGCACTTTTGGAAACGTGGCCGGTCCTCCAAACAGGCCTGAAGCTTGGGAGCAATATGGGAAACTAACTTTGGGGAAACAAATATGGGGCTACTCCGAGATTTACTTCCTCCATTTAAAGAAGATGCAGATTGAGCAATGACAACTGCACCTATAGAAAACCAAACAATTTGATGAAACACTAGCATGATACTGGAACAATATAAGCTAAACAAGAACAAACTTACACTATTACTAAGCGAATTAGCCCTACAAAATCCTGGTGTCTCCAAAGCCTATGCTGTGACACAGACAGACAAGGAAACGTGTCGGGACTGAAACCAAAAGCATGCATTAATTATTCAACATCTAGAACGTATAACTGTATGACAAGTGTCAATTTCACATCGAGTGCATCCTATACGTGCACCGCTACATGAACTGTCGTTGCTCTCTCCAGCTCACTTGTTGTTAATAATAAAATCACTCCACATTATCCAGAAAGAAATGTAGTTGTGCCTAAGATATGCGCTCTACTACAACCTGAGTCTCTCTGTATGTAGACTTCAGAGTGAGTTGGATTCAACATGTCATGTGTTTACTATATTATTCGTGCTTTATGCTGTAACGGGGCAAGCATTCTGCATCCGTTTTTTGCAGCAAAAGATTCACTTTCTTTGTGCACACAATTGACCGATCTGGAGCGAATTAAATCTTGTACAGTATTGTTCATGATTTGATCTTTGAACATACCTGATGAACAAGATAATAAGTTAAACACAATCTATCTTTAATACACTATTTTTCTCAGTTCCTTCAAAGTTTGTTCTTTACTTGAATTGGGTGAAATCCGTGAAAGGGGTCTTGGCCTAGTGGTTAAGGCATCCGAGTAACACCTTTGAGGTCCTAGGTTCGACTCCCGGTGGGAGCGAATTTTCTAGGATTTAACGGCATTTGTGCTTTCAGCGGTAGGCGACGTGGCCGTCGACAGCGAGACGCCAGTGGTGACTTCGGGAATCTGGAGAATTTGCCGGCTCAGTCTTCGAAGATGCTCATAGGGGTAGGGTTTGCGTATGTGCGTTCATAGGGGTGAGTGTGTGTGCGTTGTGAGTGTCTGAGTTGTACTGTGTAATTTCTCAACAAAAAAAAAAAAAGAATTGGGTGAAATCCAAAAGACATGCTTGGCTGGGAGCTTCGTCATTTGGTCAGGGCTCAATCAAGATACTTTTCAGAGTGCATTTGTAGCTACGTTCACTCCTGAATTTTCAGAAATTAAAAGGCACTTGTTAAATTCCTGTCGAACCACACTTAATTCCTCTTTGGCCAACCTTTCAAAAACAGAGACAAAGAAATTGTTAGAAAACTAACTGATGGAAAACAAGAACACGAGAATGCAGAAAATTTGTTCTTCGAACAGCGGTAGCATTTTCTATGTACAGACGACAAGCGTCCTCCTGATTTCACACCATGAGCGATTATGCCCATGGTGCCGCTAGGATGCTACTCCCATGCGAACTCGAGCCCCACTATCGCACAGCCGGACAACAGATCTGTCCTCCTTGACTGGAAATTAACCGGAGCGAACCAAACGGATGCATGCGTGCAGAGGTACACCAACATATTCTAGCTTCACGTGGCACTCTCAGACGAGAAGAAGCCATCGCCGACGTGCTAAGATATTTCTCTAAAGGAAGCATTATACAAGGAATGACTCATCAAGAGCCAGTTGCTGAGGTTGCCTTGAAGACCATTGTGCATGCTGAGTTCCTGGTGCCTCCTAAGCCCCCATCCCCTAAGCACGAGTGCACCAGTATGACTTTTTCATGCGTGGCAGTGGAATTGTGGCACTATTCTCATGTTTGTGCATATTCAGATATAGCTTGTCGAGCAGACGCATGATGGCCTCTATATATACGCACAAATGGGTCCTGATGTGAATGAAGTTTTGAAGCGTACTTAGAGCACGCAGTAAAATTCAACATGTGCTACTGCAAAAGCCATCAACACTCTGTGGTAATAACGTTCGAAGCGCACGTTATTGCAGGCTACAGCGGTACTGCTTGTGTTATACTACTCAAAAGTACACTGAGCTGCTTGTGTTGTGCTAACGTTGTGGCCTGCCATACAAATGATAGCTGCTCCCTTTGCATTTTCTCGGCACACATGTGGTGAATATTTTCCAAGCCACAATGGCCCCCACCAACTGCTGTGGGGCTATGTTAGGCTTAGAGCCAAACAGCCCCTGAAATCGAATTTGCTACTTCAGGTGGGTACGACCCAACAAATTTTTGTGTATATGGAATGACAAGAGCAATGTCCTATCAAAAAAAGGGCAAGAAAACTGGGGAAAAAAAAGAAGTCGAACATGAGTAGTTAGTTATACCTCCTCACACAGTGGATGAGCAGTGCATATTCCGAGTGCCTCCCATGCCTAAGCTCAGACGCAATGAGATGAGCAATGGGACTTGTACTGAATAAGAAGAAGCAACACAAGCTGGGCCTGAGCAGGAAGAAAAAAATGTTTCGAGCTTCCATGTACATGCGATGTGACCTCTGAAGTGTCTATCATCTCCTATTTCTGACTCGACCTGGCCTTCGGGCAGGTCTAAAAGCAACTTAAATCTTTTTATCGTACTTTTTTTTAGAGTTATAGAGCGTCGAAACGCCCCAGCCAGCTGATATATTTCAACCAGGAAACAATTCAGGTTTACAGCACAGTTTAAAGATCCCCCACTGGCTTACATGCCTTAGAAGGCAGCAGAGCAGAAAAGCCTTACTAACTCAACGACCTGACGAAAACTACATAGACTACCAGCAGAACACTAAACTTTACGCATATATCATTCCACTTCCTGATCCTCCATCACATACGCGCTGATCTTGTTTCCAGCACCCTTTCCTTTCTCAGTACCGCTTCATCTCATGGTTGGCTTGGTGCCACCGCTTTGATTCTCCCAGGTTGCGCCATCATCTCGTTCAACCCAACAATATGCTGAAGCAGCTGCTTCAGTTTGCCAACTGGGAAGAGTACCTTCCAGTTTTCAAGCATTGGCCAGATTTTCCCCCAGATCATATACATAGCCATGCTCTTCGACGAGGTATTCTGAAAACTCACATCATTTCTAAGTTTCCATAACCCCCACATGGCTGCAGATGTAATCATATTAATGGCATCAAACTTTTTACTACCAACAGACACAAAATCTCCCCCTAACAGAACACTTAGCAGACTGGAGAGTGCAGTCCACATCTGTTTGGCCACCATACAGCCAAAGAACAGATGGTACACTGACTCATCCAGTCATCCACGGTACAAAATAAACAAGATTTACATGTCTTCTTTTACCCAGATTGTCCCTAGTTGACACTTTGTTCTTTGTCAAAAGCCGGAGAAAAAAGTGCACTCTTGGTGGCACCTTGATGCTCCACGCTGCTGGTGTGTGAACTGGTTGCACACCTCTAAAATTAATAATCTTGTACAGAGACTGAGATGAGTACACTCCACTAGAGTGAAACCTCCAGATCAAAATAAACTATCTTCCTCAGCACTTAAAACATGTAGCCTGCCAAGTGTTAACTCTAGAGGTTGTGCTCTCTCCTGGACACCAAAGTGCACTTCATGTATGAATGCATTTGCAAGCCGCTTTACCAACCATGGGCTAACACACTTGCTCACTGTCACTGCATTAGATATCTTGAAGTAAAGTTATCCTCCATATCTCATCACCCCGGTCCCACATGTTAGACAAACATAGCAAAAACTGTATATTGTATTAACAGAAATCACATAGTAAGTCTGTACGGTATAAAATGTTGAGTATGTGTAGCTAACATGTGGGACCGGAAGAGCATAATACGGTATGCATAAAAAAATGATGGCTTTGTGAAAGTACACCCTAAACTTATGGTGAATTTGTGAAACATGTTGTATACTAGGTGGGTTTGTGACTATAAAGCCAAAATTTTGTTAGGTTTGTGAAATAAACTCAAAATTTTATTTTGTGAGCATGCGACAAGAAAAAAAAATAGGTTTGTTATTTATTTAGTTGTTTGATTTCTTTGACGTTTAGATGGATTCACAATCATGTGTATGTATTGGGATACATAATTATTGGGTTACATGCACCCAACAGTTCACCCAATAGCCAAACCTGATGAGGAAAGGTAGGCAATTCACTTCTGCTCCAACAACCCCCGCCCCCTCCGTCACGTGCACGTTTCCTCATGTCTCAAACATGGAATATTAGAGTAGGTAGCAGTTTATTAAATAAATCACGCTAGCCAAGATTCGAACTCGAGACCTCTGGCTCTAATATCATATTGAGTTACATGCACCAATCTGTTCATCCAAAAACCTAAGTTGATGGCAAAAGATGGACAATTCACTTATACTCAAACAATACTATTTGTTCATTAAAAGAGAATCTAGCATACCCATTTTCGCACAGCTGATACATTCCACCAGCGCCTAAAATAAAGAGAGAGACATGACGAAATGCAGCAGGTTGAAAGTGCAAAAAAAAACTGAAAAAGCAGGAATCCATATATGGATTTAGAATTTACAAGCCCCAACGAGTGTTTGATTTCGCATATTTGAGCCTTTTAAGTATTTGCAGTTTTCACCGGGAGATGCTGGTGTTTGCGTTAATTCATTCCAGCGGTCTTCATGTATTCTACATCTACACCACACGCATGATTCGCAAACCTGTGCTTCAGGGGTGGAAGAACTAGCCAGTGCTTCAAGTCGCAAAAAAGTAGTACTGATCAGTATTTAGGATCGTAGTCACGTACTTCGCTGTAAATCATGGTTAATTAAATCGCAAAATGTATTCATTTTTTATGATTGAATCATGGTTAATTAAATCGCTGTAAATCATGGTCAAATGGACCCATGACTATCTGTTGGAAGAAAAATATACTGTGCTCCATCTTGCTGATAGTTTATTTTTACCACTCAATTACGTCTTCTCCTCAAAGTGGACGAGCCGCCGCTGGGACATAAACGCCTCTGTGGGACGCGTTCAATGTAGCAGGGTTGTCACGGCAGATCCTCCTTCCTCGTCCCGAAAATGGCGGGTGCAAACAGCGGATCACGCCGTCGTCACCGTCGGCGACGGCACCATCGTTCGGTGCGTATTCAGCCCGGTCAGTTGGGCCAGCTTCTCGTTCAATGTGTCCGTCTCCCTTCTGCGTCCCGGCAGCGACGCAGCGTGGACGTTTCTGAACACCAACCTGACGATCACTCCCCGCGAAAAGCGCCGCTGCAGCGTCGCGTACCACGATGGCAAGATCGTACTGTCCTGCGGAGAGGGGTCGGCTTGCTGCGTCACGAGGACCACCGTCGCCGGCGGCAACATCCACCATTTGCGGTGGACGCTGGGCCGGTTGATACATACGAACAGTATGATTCCAGCTACGTTTTGGAGTCTCGCGGCGAGCTCCTCTGTGTCGTCGTCCAGGTCAGGAGCCGGTACGCCTTGGACTTCCACGACGCGACGGCGACGTTGGCAGCCGGCTGGCGACGGGGCTGTCGGTGTCGGTCCACGCGCTGCAGGAAGCGGAAATCGAAACCGGCAAGCCGCGGTGGGTGAAGAGGGACGGCCGGAGCTTTTCTGATCGGATCATGTTCCTCGGCCTGCCGACCAGCTTTGCCGTGGACGCTGCGCGGTTCGACTTGAGCGACGGCTGCGCATACTTTGTCACCAAGAGGCGCATCTTGTTCAAATATAGCTTCCGTAACGGCAAGTCGGAGTTCGTTGAGCAGCTGCCTGGAGAGTGGGACGGCGCGGCCTGCTCGTGGCTCACACCATAACCAGCCTTTTCATGCGCCAACAGAGGCAATTAGAAACTGCATTTAAAATTTAGCAAATAGTAGTTTTTTTTTTCGGTGAACCATATAGTGTATGTATTTTTATGAGCAACACGAGCGATGTAAACTTGCCTCGAGCATAGACGTATAATATATTGAGTTGTACTCAACTGACGAATGCACCTTTTTTTTTTTTTTCTTTTTTTTTTTTGCCTACAGTTGTCCTTCTATGCTTGAGATGCTTCATTCTTGCTTCGTTGTCAGCCTTCAGCTCTCCGTCGACGCGTCTTCCGCTGTCCGTCATGGCCCGTGATGAAGGAAAACGTTCCTCTGCCGATAAGAAGTTCAGAGGTTCCCGTCAGGTAATTGAAATCATACCCGCCGAGGAGCCACCTCGACGGTGGTCACGGCGGGAGAGATCGCCAGCCAGCACCCGGCCACGTGGCAACAACCGGAGTCACGGCCCACGTCATGCTTCCCATGGAGGACGTCCCTCCTCAGGCCGAACTGCGCCAAGAGGAGGCGATGATAAGCGGCCAACGAAGCGCCTGGGGCTTGGTTCGTCCATGCAACCCTGAGGGTTGGAGGCCACTGGATCTTGGACACGTTTTACTTCTAGTGGCCTCCAGCCCTCGGGGTTGCTCGAGGATCCAAGCCCCAGGTGCTCCGTCGGGCGTTTATCATCGCCCCCTCTTGCAAGAACGAAGGACTTCCTACATGGGAAGCACGGGGTGGGCTATCGTTGCCGCGACGCTGGTTGTCATCACGTGGCCGGGTGTCGGCTGTCAATCTCTGTCGCCATGACGGCCATCGAGGCGGCGGCTCGGCAGACATGCATGCTTTCAACCCGGCGGGAATCTCCAGACTTCCTATCGGTAGCAGGACGTTTGCCATCGTCACGAGCCATGGTGAAGAGCAGAAAAGGCGTCGATGAAGAGCTGAAGGCTGAAAACGAAGCAAGAACGAAGCATAAGAATCTCAAGCATAGATGGCAAACTCTAGGCAACACGTACGTGCCGCACAAGATGGAGGCAGAACTTGCCTGAAGCTAGCTGACTCGCGATGCGACGAAGAGCTTCCTGGCGCAAAAGACGATGGCAAGTTGATGGGGCTACCTGCCCCGGGGACGCGTGTATATATATACACGCCTGAGGCGGAGATAAAGCTCAAGAGATTTAAATAACGTGCACGCGCAGGTTTGAACGAGGCGTCCGGCCGGGATAAGCATCTAGAAACAGTTTTGCTTATATAATTAATTAACAATTGACCAATGTGGTGGCCTGGCAGAGAGGCATGAGTGTCCATTGCATCTAAGAAGTGTTCGAGCCTGTCATCAGCTCGTGGAGAAATTCTGATCATGGAGCCGTGTTGCCATAACCAAGCAGCTTCAGAACGATCCATGGTTCCGGTTCAGAACGTGTTGACGTAAGGGCCAGCACGGTGTTGGCTCCGATTAATTAAGAGCGTAGTGTTTTCATGTTGGCATACGTGCGGTAGCTTTTTTTTGTGTGTTAATGATTCGATTTGGGAATAAATTTAAGGTCGGACTAGAATAGAACACGTACGCTCTCCTCTTTTGGGAGAGTGCATCTAGTCTCTCAAGTATCGAGTCCTTTTCAGAATACAAAATCGTTTCATCTGAGTTCAGGTGCGTGTTTGTCAATAAACTCGAGCTTTTGGATTTTCATCGGTAGCACGCCGGATTATTAATGGAGTTGAACAACGGAAGCAGTCAGGAAGGAGAGGTCGATGACGACAGGTTCAGCTTGCTCATTGACGACATTATACTGTCCATCTTGGGGAGAGTTGACATAACTACGGCTGCAAAGACATGCGTCTTGTCCAAGCGGTGGAAGAATCTGCCATGGCTGCTCCACGAGCTCACCATCGATGTCAAGGATTTCTTACCTGCCGACCCGCACCCAAACCCAATCCAAGCTCAACATGTTGATGCAGCAATGGCATCCGTGGACCGTGGCCCAGGTAATTAGGTGCTACTTGGCTACACACCGTACAGCTGAAGCTAGTACAATCTCAAGACTGCAATTTACGCTCTATCTGGTGGACAGTCATGTACATGTCATAGGCTCTCTACTTAATGATGCAATTGATTTTGGCATCGTAAAAGATTTAGACCTCTCTATTTTAGACGAGAAGGATCCCATTGACTGCAATGACGAGGATATGCTTCAGCAAGCTCGTTCTGTGAACGCATTTTTCGGTGCCTGTCCTAGTGTACTGCCTCACAAAACTCTCGTTGTATAACGTTTGCTTTGCTGAATGGGACTGGAACAAAGTCCTGTTTGACAGCTGCAAGCAGCTGCGGCATCTCTACCTCGACAACTGTGATGCAGGGGCGCTCACCTGGAAGATCCATGCACCGGAATCGAATCTTACTGTGCTTGAGCTTGATATGTGCTTCTTGGTAAAACTTGAGGTGTCATGCCTTCCGAAACTAGAGCGGCTTATTTGGGATGGCTGGGTTTCTTCAGGTATTCCCTTGTTACTTGGTGTTGTCCCATCCCTTAAGGAAGTCTACCTCTTGTCTGGTGCAACAGTTTACTTAAAAGAGTTCAGGTTAAGCGAGGCTCTAGGTGCTGCTACGGCTATAGAGGACCTGACATTAAGTTTCCAGGGAAGAAGGCTTTGGATGCAACCAGAAGGAGTGCAACTCTGCGCCACATTCAGTAACCTAAGGAAGCTATCTCTGCATGACATATTTGTTGAATTTGATCTGTCATGGACAATGGTTCTCCTCGAAGCAGCGCCATCGGTTGAGATGTTTGATGTTGAGATTTGGGAACATCCATGCACCGAGGAAAGAAGGCAGGTTTTTGGTGAACGAACGAAGCCTTCATGGAAGGTGGCTCAGTTTACAAGCCGCAAGGAGTGGAATTTGAAAGACGTCCAAATTACTGGGTTTAGCCCAATAGAACAACAAATGACGTTTCTAAAGGCCGTCATGGAGCGAGCTCCCAACTTGCGAACTATTGTCCTGAGAGATCACCAGTGTTGCGAGGACTGTGAGAAGCTGCTGCCTCCGTCTGAACGAGTACAAAAAGAACGCGGATTCCCAAAGGTCAAGGACGAGCAGGACATGGTCGTCAATCAACTGATGATTGGAGATATGGCGTACTCCCATGTTCAGATAATTTTCGGGAATTAAAAGTATCTATCTACCTTTTGTGGAAGTAATATTTACTTTTAGCGACAACGCCACAAGTATAATATTTAGATTTGTTATTTATATGACTGTTTGACTTATTTGACGTTTAGTTTGATTTACTATGCATGTGCATGGAGATTGATGTTTCACTTCGAGAAAAAAATTACCGCACAGCAGAGAAAAAATGAGATAAAAAATAACTAGGCAGAAGCTAGCACACAACTTTTAACATTCAGTTACGCTTAAAATAAAATTTCAAGATTTTGTTTCAGCAACAGAGAGAAAAAAGACAAAACCCAGCGGGTGAAAATGTAAAAAAACTGGGAGGAGGTGTCATCACACGAAGCAAGAGATCCAATATGCCTCCTATTTCTCGAGACTTTTTTTTTCAGGTTAGGGAATTTTATTCAACATGAGTTGCATGTAGTCATTACGAAGCCTATGACCGTGGTAAAGAAAAAGCAGAAAATAACAAAACAAACACTCCCCTAAAAAAAGGAAGACAAGCCGGCCACTGACAGGAGCCCCCCCAGCGAAACGCAAAGAGAACACTGAGCAAGATGACCTTCGGACAACTGCGACCATCTCGATCTGTGTCCCCCATCCTCGCCCTCCGCGAGGATTGTGCCGGCGGCAGGGTGAGAGGAGACGGGGAGGGCACTGACCCAGTCGGAGGCGAATATGCGTATGTTTTTTTTCCTAGACCTGAGCGTACAATCAATGGGTCTTGCATTGCCGATCGCATAAGATTTTTGGATTTCACAAACCGCAGCTAGGAGTGTTTTCCAAGAGAGAGAAAATACTATTCTCAGTTTCAACAAAATGTTATCCGCGGAAAGGTAAGTGATGTGGGGCTCGTAATAAAACATGCCCCAATGTCCCTGCCACAAGAAGGTAAAAGAGCGTGAACACTAGGATTGTCCGCATAATTAAGAGACGTTGGCCATTGTTAGTATAGGTGGCCCTTACCTCGGCGTGGACATACTGAGGGCCAAAACAGAAAATAGTTTATTTCCTCGTGCCCAATATCTTATAGAAAAGGGTTAAATATGTAATTATATGTCATGCAAATCCTTGGAGAGAGAACCATGTGATCGGACAGGGCAATTCCTCTTTATATTATTGTATCCTCGTGTTGTTGGGACATGCTATTAAACCGAACTGTATCGTCATGTTGGAATTTTTATGGCTGCCAATGTTCAACCTATGGCGGGGTTGGGGGAGCTAACCGGCCAGATGCAGGAGGCAGGGGCGTTGAGGCCTCCCAGCAGGTAATACGTACCTTATGCCACTCTGGAAAAGAACATAGTAAAAGCCTAATAGGTTATACTTGCTTGAGCGACGACAAGAACATGACGATCAAGGAAAGAAAAAGGGTGAGTCAAAGGGACAGAGTAGATTTAAGAGGTCGATATAGCGAAGGGAACAAACTTCCCTGTAGCGCAACGAACTGTAATCCTTTCAAATGCACACTCGCAACCACAAGTGCAAATCCAATGAACGCAAGACGCTGGCCATGATGATTCTTCTTATTTACTCGGTTCCACAGCTAAAAGAATATTATCAAACTATCTGGGCAAGGGAAAGGAAGAAAAAAAAATATATATACATTCATTCATTGAATTCGGCGCCACTGCACAGCAAGCAACACTGAACAAAAATGTGGCCTTGTTTAATACATCGGAAAGAAAAGATACAAAAAATGAAGCCATCTATTCTGTTGATCCATCTGAGTGAATAGTAAACCGCTAATATGTACAAGATATGTACGATCACTAAAAACAAATGTCAGATCACCTATGTCAGCTTCGCTTGCTGGTTCCCCGATAACATGGGTAACTTGGAGATAACACTTCTGTGCAACTCGAAAGGCTTGCCATCCATCTGCAGATAGAAGGAAAACCAGCGATCGATGTACAGGTACCTCACCGTCACAGACAACCAAGGCAGCAGTACCAAGTCACCATTTTATTTACCTTGCAGTCCGTCTGACAAACCGCAGTTTATTGCACTTTCACCAACAAATTTTACTGGTTATGGGGTAAAAAAGCCCAGTACTAGTTCACTAGTGTATACAAGAAGCTGACTTTTCATGTGCTGGCCTGCCTGGCCCAGCCAGCTCTTTTTTCGTTATGAATACTTTGATATCCCTGCAAGGATTACAAAAACATTTTGTGGTTGAGCAAAATTAGTGAGAGGGCTGCTGTCAAGCAATTCCAAACTCTTGAGTAGCTAAAGAGATAAGCTGAACAGGGAAGATGGAGCACAGTTTTACCTGCATCTGGGAACCATACAGTCATCTTGATTGCAAACTATTGAGTGGCTAGCCAGAAGTTTCCACATAAAACCACAATTCATGCAACCTCCCCTTTTGCGGATCTTACATCGTACACCATGGAAGAACAATTTCTTCAAGGTTACACAAATTTGAAAAGAGCAATTACGAGGATCAAAGCATCTCGATGCATGGACCAAGCCTTCAAGGTAGTCCTTCTATGAAAACAGGCAGAACTTTCATAAGAAACGTGGCAAAATTCATGACAATAACAAGAGACTCGGAAGCTAATTTGAGATAAAGTCTAACTTTAAGACTCTTGCGTTCGAGAAAACTTTCAAGAATATCAAAGTATAGGAAAAAAAATAAACATTGATTCTGATATTATAGAGATTATTAATGTCAAAAGAAGGGAACCTATTGCTTTAGTGGATGAAGATAACATCTTCAAAACTTAAAAGTAACATAAATTTCCTATAATAAGATGCATCTTGAAAGAAGACCCAAAATGATCTCACAAAATTGTCCAAGGTAACAAAGATTCACAAACGGGCAAAGATTAGAATCTATCTACTAGGGAACATAGCAAAAGATATGAAGCTTAGGCTAATTTAATATGTATACCAGTAGAGTGTTCTTCTGCAATGATTTGTGATTGTCAGTCTGTCTCAATTCATGAATATGCAAGCTTTGACCACTTCGTTTATAGCATAAATCACAAAAGCTGCAGCCTAGACAAACTTGGCATCGCCAAGCCAAGCGATGATCCATGCCCTGGTGGCACGCAGAACATACAGAATCATGTAGAAGATAAAGAATCATCATTGTAGAGTGCTTTGCGCGCCGGAGGGTATCAAACTGGTATTGATTATCCTGGCAGTGTTTTAAGAAATCAATTCTGCTGTCAAAATACTTGCTTTCCATTGTTGGATCTCCGTCATCAGTGTCAGGAAGAGGTTCAACCGCTATCTGTTGGACAGTTAGCTACAGCATTTAGTATATATAAAATTCCATAATGTGCCTATAAAAAAGAAGCATTTTCTGGTTGTCCTATTTTATGGATGAATCAAGCCCAAACAAATATTATATGCATACCCTTTGAAAGATATGCTTCTGTTTCGTTGTGGCTGGATGTCTGTCCTTTGGTGCCATATTCTGCTCTTTGGCATGACACCTATGGAAACCAACAATGTTATCAATCTGAGTAAATAACAAAAACAAGGAGCACATTGGAGATTTATCGAAAACATGATAAATTTGATTAGAGGAAATGCTTACTTGTCACAAAGATGGAAGTTCTTACAGCTGGTGCAAACCCAACTTTTACCGGATACAATAGGTTGATGACAATTCTTGCAAAACTGCTGAAGACAAAGCATGATAAAGTCTTCTTTCATGGTGCGCATCTTTTCTCCAAGCTGGGCAACAATAAAAATCAATATGTTAGGTGCCTGTAAAATGCAGAAAAAGGCAGAAAATTTGAGATAAATAAACTAACCCTGTGCATAAGCAACATATCCTCAACATTTCCTGTTCTTTCATCACGCTTGGCAACACGTAAGAGCCTTCCTACTTGTGTCTCTTTCTTCTGTGAGGTGTCATCATCTTTCTTCTCAAGGAGCTTCTCAGCTTCACCAGGCCAGAAATCGTTCTCGCAGTATGGCAAGAATGCTGCTGAGACATCGGCCTTGATTTCACGCTGAAGGAAAAAGTCATAAAGTGTATTGCGCTCCACAACAACACCCTCCTTAACAGCCTTCTTGATCATGTTCTGGTACCTAAAATTATTAATAAAATAGAAAAATTATGGCCTATAACTGATTAATTAGGTAATAAAATTAGTATCATGTTCAGAAGACAAACCAGCTCCGAAGCTTGTCAGATTTGGGCATCTTTTGTGCTGTCGGATGACAATATAAAACATAATCATCACGCTTTGTAGACGGGCAAGCCCATATGGAACAGCTCACAAACCCTCGTTTCTTGCAGTAATCCAGATAACCAATCTAAAATAAACATTGGAACAAAGATCAGCAAATAAACTCATTATGCAATTGAAGACAAGTGTTTGATGATTATTTGCACTTCTCGTACCAAAATTTCATGATACACAAAGGTACGGAGAGCTTCTCCACTTGCAGATTTGATTTCAGGCCTGAAGTACTTGACAGAATCGATGTATGCAAGATAAACATGCCTATAATTTGGTGATGGGCAATTTGAACCGTACTCTTGTACATACATGGCAAACAGACAAACATCTATACCATCAATCTTTTGAAATAATAAAACGGCCTGTATAGAAGAGAGAAGTCAGTATCAGATCAAGAAAATACAACTTTATGGTCAACAGTAATTGATTGTCCAATTGACAAACAAACCTTCGATTTATAAGGAAAATCGCGAGGGAACTTCTCTTTTAAAAATTCCTGAAAACGAGGTAGGACTTGCAGTACTCTGTCAGCTGATGATACCACTCTAACAGTAAGGCCTTCAACTCCTGGTACCTAATATCCGAAAACAAAGCAAAAAAAAAAAAAGTAAATAAGATTATCCAAGAACCAACATCACTTTGCAATAGCAAAACTGGATACAAAAGCAAATAACAAAGAACAGCAAGCATCTGCAATCATAAACCTTTCTAAAAATTTTAATACTCCCAAAATTTTGGATATGTTTTAATGAGTTAGTCGCATAATTTGGTTGGGCAAAGACTCACTGAGGCTGTGAACTCTATGCATGCAGACCACCTTACCTTCCAATGAAATGCAAACACGATACTTCACCTTTAAAAAAATAATGAAAAAACATGAACTGTAGCATCTAAACGTTATGTAATACAGTGTTGAAGCATCATGAAAACCTTCATAAGGAAATTAGATACAGGTTACAAACACCACACCAAGACAACGATTTCTACCCCAATAGAAATCAAGTGCATACATTTTTTTTGTACCAAATTACTGATAAGAAAGACCCGGAAGAATAGAAATGTTTACGGAAAGAAGAAAAAACATTTTCCTTTTCCCCAACAGAAAAACAGGCGTTAATAGGACAAAAACAGTAGGTGTACGACTCGTAACAGTAGTAGATATTCGAGAGTTTTGCAGAAATGTGAGACAAATACCTCTTCAACACCTTTTCCCGCGGCAATGGCCCTCTGCTGCCGGTCCCACTGAAGCCTCTCAGAAAGCCTTCTCTCAACATGATCACTTAGTTTAGTCCTTGGCAACTCCCATGCCCCAAGAACAGTTGAAGACTCCAGTGAGTGAATATCTCCACTATCCGTTTCCTTCAAGAAACATTTTGCACAGCTATACTCGGCCTCTTCGTCTACAATTTTCTGGTTGAAAAGAGCACAGATCTGATGCTGCCAAGCTTTGCACTTGTCGCACTGGACCCACTGAAATGACCCAAGCAAACAAATGATGAGTAATTAATATAACAACAATATCTATATATTTACATCAGAATATCCAGAGATGGAAGGCACTTTACCCATTCTGCCTCGGCATCTGTTTCTGCATAATTAAATCTTTTATCATATTTGCCCTTTGAACTACTAAGATGGTGGCACTTGCTACATATAGAAATTTTATCAATCCCATTTTCAACTGCAACATAGTAGCAGCCGGTAGAATTTATCATTTTGAAACAGAGACCACAAAATCTTGGAGGAGGTTCAAAAAGAAGCCTCTCCATCCCACATAAATTACATGTATTCTGATCAGGCAAGCCTTCAGTTGATTGAAATTCTTCAGATGACACCTTGCTCTGCAAAGGTTTTTTAAAAAATATGAATCATGACCAGGTAAGTGAACTATGGCTCTAGGTAAATAGATAAAATCATAAAAAAACAATATGAATGTAAAAGAAAAACACAATTGGATAACTTAATAATATCTGGGCGTCATAGCATATAAGCTACAGGATCAAAAAATCTAAAGGGCTCTTAGCTTACCTGACAAATGTGCTGGTTTAGACTACTCATGTGATCTCTAAGCTCCTTAGCAGTTAATGCATAAAGTATGGAAGCCCCTCTTTTTTTCCTTGAATTTGAGTTTAACCCTTTTCGTGTCTGATCCAATGTTGCAGTCTCACAATTTGCATAGTGCAATTTTTCTTCTGTTTGCGCACAGGTCTCTGGTGATCGAAAGTTTTCCAGGTTATGCACATCTTCACTAGGTTCAACCATTTTATCGGTGTCATCACAACTGTCCCCCATGGAGCTACAACATGATGACTTTGTAGGTAATTCTCTGTTTTCTGATTGTACTGTTTCTCCAGATACACGAGTCTCCGGTGATCTAGCAGCTTCCATAATATGCACATCTTCACCACCAGATTCAAGTATCTTATTGATATCAGCATTACTGTCCTCCATAGAGCTGCAACAGGGTGACTTTGTAGGTAATTCTGTGTTGTCTACATGTACTGTTTCTCCATATACACGAGTCCCACTGACAATAGGCTTTTGCTCCTCTGGACTACCTGCTAGATTTAAATGGACAGGATTGTGTAAATCAGCTTTCAGGCGTTTTGCTGGACGATGCTTGCCAGAAGACTCATCTGAAATAGGTGAAGCTGGCTTTGAAACCGTGCTATTTGATGTCTGTTCAGATCTCTCCACTATTTCTCTCACAGGGTCACAGCTACCAAAATCTGTTACACGCCAATACTTTTCTTTCATCTCTGTGGATTGGTCAACTCCATGTTCTCCTTTTGGACATAGACGCTTTTTAGTGTAGTCACCGAGGTACACCATTTCATGGCTTTCAGCTGTGACATTTGACAGGTTTGATTCTGCAACTGGCTGAATCAATGTACAGTTTAAATCTTTCTCACATTCACTGTACAGTTGAAATGATTGTTCCTGACTGACAAAATTTACACCGACACCTGTGGCAAGCGTATGTCCATTTGTTTTAGAGATAGAGTCCCCTGAAGATCTTATCACCGTTCTGGAACTTGTAGTTGGCTCACACACTGCTGACAAAGGACTGGAACTCCCAGACATCGATGGTTGTGGGCTACCAATTTGATGAAAGTCACCTGGCAATATTCAATCGGTGATATATAATGCAAAAAGATCAAATGCAATTGGTCCTTTATGACCAAATCAAACAGAAATAGTTAGGCCAGGAAAAGAAAAATAATTACCTGGACAATGGTCCTTAACATGGCCACTGTGCAGTTCAGCATTGACAATCCCCCCAAAGCCAGAACTACATTGTGGACTTCCCAAGAAATATGGAGCAACTAAGGTGTTTGCAAATATTTCAGCCCTTCCAGTTAGAGCAAGATTAGCGGCAAACATATTGTGATCCATTGGAGCATATCCTGAAAAAATGAAACCAATAAAGAACTATGTATTTGAAGGCTTATCATGTGAAATAAACATAGGGAACTGATCATCTAAACTTACTATGAGAAGTGAAAACAGGGTCTGTAGATAAATCTCTTGCACATGAGGGTGCATTAGTAAAACCAGGACCAAATCTACCATGGTAGATATTAGAAGAATCTGGCACCCGTATCCCATTCTGCTGTAAGTGTTGTGCAGACGAAGCTGCTGAACTTAACCACAAATCTCGGTGGCCACCAAATGACATTGAATTGAGCACAGCATTCACTCTAGCAGGTACAGTGTTATAATCGATGTATTGGAACTGACAGAAAAAGAACTAAAGGTTAGCAAGGCATTCAAAAGTGTATGATATTCTTTTTCAGATATGGAAGTATTACTGTGGCTGAAAAAAACATTTAATAATTGAATTCGAAAATATGCATATATTTTGCTGTAGAGTTTTCAGAGATAGAGTACAAGATTTATTTTTCGGAAACTACTACCGCGGGCAAATAATTTTCAGCAGTAACAGTAAGATGCAAGCAAAACAGGGTACAAGAATAACCAGATTTAACCCTTTTATCATATATTGTAGTCACATTGAAGCATGATAGAACACAAACCTGGTCTTGAGCATCTCTGTGGAGTTTCTCATCAATAAATCTTGAAATTTTCAGAAGATTATCTGAGTTCCAATTATTAAAGTCTTTCCTCCCTTTCAGGTGCGCTTCACTGAATAGAAGGGGGAAAAGGGCATCAGAATATACTGTATGACAAATGAAACAAACAAAAAAGGTAAAGATGACCGGCTATCTCTAACAGCCACTCTCTTATCCTCCTGAGGAAAACTGTAAGCTTTACATTCTATAGGAAAAGAGAGGTAGACACTAAATTTTGTATAGAAAGTATGAACCAAACATTTCATTTTGCAACAACCCTTAGGTCGTCCTGAATCGTAAGGATTGTTTGAAACCCAATCCAGGCACAAAAACAGTTCTAGTCAAAGAAACTGTGGATTCATCAATTGAACGTAAGATGCCACGAGATACGATACCTAGTGTAGGCTAGGTACAAACACATACTTCTCACATCATGAACACAGTGCTAACAGTAATATACCCAGGCATTCAGGTAAAGATTAATTATAGTAACACATTATCAAGAAAATATGAACAAAATGTAGAGTTCAGCGTTGTAATTATTAAATATATGAATAGAAGTGTAACCGATATTGCTTAGACTAACAATAGATGTGATCCCCTAGGCAATAGGCTCTAAAGTGGTGGCAGACAAGAATATAGCACCAAATCCATCTTATGCAAGCCTAGGCAAGGCTAGCAAGCTGCCTAAACAGGATAAATTGGAGGACCGGTTACCGAAGATGGCATCTCCTAGCACGTAAACGACCCCTAGACAGGCTAGGCAGCCAAATAAGAGACAAATGTAGTCTTTGAAGCCACTATGAAACATAGTTACGCAAAACCTACACCGGCAATTGGCCGCTCCTAATGCTCAAATTTAGCACTTCTGTCTGCCATGAAATTGAATCAGTCCACCAGCATGGCCAATCTACTCAAGATGTTTAAATAGCTCATTGTGTTGACGTTCAAAGAACCACAGAACAATGCATGCTCCCATAGAAAAAAAAAATATGGACGGCAATAGATTATTAACTAACAAACATGAAAAACAATCTTTTTTATGCTAGTGCTAGAAGTGGTAAAATAGCTGCAAATTTTGGTAATACACAACCATGGTGAACTGATGAAGCACCAAAGTTAACAGCATCTAGCAACTTGCAGGAAACAACTGCCAAAAACTTACATTCGCTTAGTGATAATGCCGCGAACTGGATGGTTAGGGTCATGTAGATTTTGCAGCTGGAGTTCTATTTCTGGACATTGTTGCTGGGAGGAAAAGCTGCTTGGTCCATAGTGCGGGGATTGCCCCTGCAGGGTCTGAGCCATCATGATTGTATCTCGCACCTGAAATGAGAGAATTATCAATTACATCCAGGAACAGGGAAGCTAGCAACCACCCACATAACAAACTCAAGCATCTTATCACAAACACCATAAGTCATACTACAAACAGAACGCAAAGCAATTGTTTCCAAAGTGCATTGCTTAATAAACACGTAAAAGATGACAAAATAGTACAAAAACACATAAGAAGCATATGCTGGGATACCCTCATCCTACAGTGTCTCAATTATGGCAAAAAACATAAAGGGCGCCATTTACTGATCCTAACATCGACTCACCTATGCCATAGACACTACACATTGCTACCTATTGGGCCAACCAGCATGCCACAAGCTCAACTATAACAAGACAGCTCTACAGCAACTGAGTTTACTTTTTATTTTATTTATTCTAATTAAACGAATATTAATAAAACACAAAAATAGATAAAATTAAACTACAGCAGAAACACGCAAGAAAAAATCACGAATCCTCGACCTGTGGAAGCAAGAACTAAATCCCCACGCAAGAAAACCCTAACCCTAGACGCGCCGTACGGCGCCAGGACTCCTCCCTCAGCAGATCGGATCTGGCCGGGGTTGAGAGGGGGCGGGCGTTACCTATGTATCCCCTGCGGCTGCGCGGCCGCGGGGGAGGGGCCTTCGTCCCGAAGGACGGCCTCTCTGGAGGGCGCGCGCGGGGTACCAGGCCTCGGCGGCGGCGGCCGCGGTCAGCGGCGGCGGGCTAGGGTTAGGGTTATGGCGGCGTTGGTGGGGAGGAGACGGTCAGAGACGGGGGACTAGGAGAGGACAGAGAGAAAAAACGGAAATAAGTCAAGGTGGGGCCCAGGCGGCGCGGGTCGGGCTCGATACCGGCGCGGTTTGGGTACGAGTTGGGCTCGGGGCGAGGGGTCGGCGCGCGTCAGTTGTGGAGGATCAGATCAGGTGATGTGGTGTACGTACGGATTTTGCGTTCGGGTGCGGGGATATATGCGGCGGCGGCGGTGTAGGTGGGCCGAGAAGGAGGCGGTGGACGGTGTGGGTAAGCAAGCTCGCGAGGTGTGATTTGGGCCTGGGCTGAAGCTTAGCATTAGGCCTGGAACGAGATGAGCGTCTTGTAGCCTAGTACGGCGCAGTTTAACCATGTTTTTATTTCTCAAAAAAAAAAAAGTTTAACCATGTTTTTTTTTAAAAAAGTTTAACCATGTTTTGATCAGCCTCCAACATGTACAATGTTTGCATTATTTTCTCCCAGGGTTCATGTAAAAGATATGGTTTCCTCAAAAAAAAAATGTAAAAGATATGGTGATCCACTATGCTGAATATAGATGAGCAACGTTGAGTTAAAAAAAAATAGCAAAACGTGAAAACAAAGATGGAACCACAGTTTTGAGGTAAGCACTTATAACTAGGGGTTGCAAAATGGCTCGATTTTGTCTAGCAGCTTGGTTCGCCCTTTCAAAGAGACTAGTCTGAGTTTTCATCACAACTCGTATTCGTAATAAATCTGCTAGTGAGATGCTCATAAGATAACCTTTTAGGCTTGTTACATATATAAGCCTTCAATTCAATAGGAAAAATGATAATATATGTTTGTGAAGCTCAATTTACCAACCAATACCTTTTATGGTATTGGTAAAAAAATATGTTTATATTGAAATATCTATCTTATTGTCATTTATTGTCTGAGTTCTTAACTCAGATTATTAATTTTGACATGTTCTCTTATATTATAATTTTTATACCGAGATACTTTTATGTTGCCAAGTTGCTTCAACTAACTAATGTTCTGATAATCAAATTCAAGTTTTTTAGGCAATAATCAAGTTCAATTATAAGCAAATCGAGATGAGCTTCCCTTTTTTGCAAAACCTTATCGAGCTTAACTAAGCCAGCTCATTTCTGGAATGAGCCTTAAAAGTTGTGTCTTAATGAGCGGACCTAGATCAGTAACCACCTCCTACACTTGTGGCGACACGTGTGCTAGATTCAATACAAATATTAACAACAGGATTTATGTGTCAAAGAACAGCGAGTTGAGCTCACTCATTAGAGACTGTTTGCTTTCTGTCTAGAACCTGCCGAACCGCCGCACTTATGGCGAGAAACGTTATGGAAATGAACTATGGTTCCGCGGTGTTTCTTTGGTGTGTCACAACCTCGACGCGAGCTACCCACACCGTACCTATGGTGAACTCTGGACTCACCAGAATGGCCAATGCTCCTAGGTTGATTTGAAAGCAAGCAACCCCTTAGTATTTAAAGTAGCATGTGCCTCTATGAGAATGAAAGTGGAAAAGACAAATATGGAAGGTGCTTTGACTAACACATCAAAGACACTGAAAAAGCATAAAGATGAGTAGATGACTATCATACTCATGGCTATGTGACAATAAGTATATCTATAAGTTACCCTTGCAGTTACCAACATATGCACAACAAAGACATAAAGAGTGAAAGAATGACTACTAGGCTCGTTGACAATTATTTTCGATTGTATACATATGATTGCCTCTCACGCTTGCTATGTTCTACTTAGGCTCTGTGTTATTTCTGGCTGATTTTCTCCTGCATTGTTCATGCCTTGCTCATGGAAGCTGAGGAGCAACACCAGACCCGCTCCCTCAAACTCTCAACTAGTTTCGTCTCAGTTATAGATCATGCTCCATGCTACAGTAATGTAGGGAGCTGAGAGCGAAGCGGTGAAGAGCCGCAACAAATGACCCCTTATACCTAAGGTAATGTTGCAAGGGATTATCATCATTGTAGAGGTCTTCTTTGATACAAATCATGTAAGATGAGAAATTAAGGTGAGATCTCTTTATAGATTATCTGTATGATATATAAACCACATTGAGCTAAAAGCACGTTCGTTAAAAAGATATTTAGTATTA
The DNA here is from genome assembly GCA_007726485.1 of Eragrostis curvula. NCBI lineage: Eukaryota > Viridiplantae > Streptophyta > Magnoliopsida > Poales > Poaceae > Eragrostis > Eragrostis curvula. The sequence goes on from CM017440.1 coordinate 45,716,891, forward strand.
AATTAAATATTTACACTTGAAAAATTTTGCTGGATGTACTCTTATCTTTAGAGTGTATAATTTTTTTGAGAGAGCTAAACCCTATTCATCTTCGTCAATCTCCCATGAGTCTGTGTGGGTTAGAAATTATGTAATAGGTCCGATGGTTAGAAATATGCATGGGTGGGATCACTTTGTAAATTACTCAGGTGATATAAAAAACCACACTAAGCTAAAAAGGCCTAAGAAATCTTTTGGAATTAAAATAAACTATGTATACGTGAAAGTTTTCACTGGATGTACTCTTATCTTTATTTGGCCTCCTTTGGAACGCAGGAATTTTACAGGAATCGCACAGGAATTTCACAGGAAACAGTTCAATTTCACTGGAAAAACGCAGGAAAAGAAAATTTTTCCTTCAATCCAAAGGAGGCCTTAGTGTTTAGATTTATAATTTTTTGTCTTTTGAGAGGGATAAACCCTATTCATCCCCTTTCTTTCTTCGAAACAACATTATTATCCAGTTTTCATTCCAAGATTCCGAGACCCAAATCAACTCCGGCGACTGGTGGTTCCTTGCCTCACCTCTGCCGCCGCCGGCGAACCGGCCCACTGCGCGGCGGAGACTGCACATCGGCGCGGTTAGGAGCCCCTCCCAAACCTCTGTCCACTGATTTCGCTCTTGAGCCGTCACTCAAGCTGTTTCCGTGTCCCCGCAGGCGAACAAGGAAGCGCCGCCGTCCATGGCGAGCGGGGCCGACCGCATCAGCGCCCTGCCGGACGGCGTCCGCGAGCACATCCTATCCTTCCTCCCCGCGCATGAAGCCGTGCGGACGACCGTGCTCGCTCGCTCCTGGCGCGACCTCTGGATGAGATCCCCCGCTTTCCACATCACCGGATGGGGGACCGTCGCCAAGTTCTCCAAGTTCGTGTTCCGCCTGCTGCGCCTCCGCCGTGGCATCCCAGACTCCGGGCGCCGCCTCGCCGGTGATCCAGGCGTCGCATCGGCTCCGCTTCATTCCTGTCATTTCGATTTGACCGCTTGGGATTTCGATGATGAGCACGCGGTCATTGGTGCGGCTATGGTGAATGGCTGGATCCAGTACGCTCTGTGCTGCCAAGTCCAAGTGCTCCGGTTCTGCTTCGACAGTGATGTAGAACCAAAAGGACGCTTGAAACTGCATTACTGGACCCTTGTTTCGGCATATCTAACCAAGTTGCAGCTCTCCGGTATAGCTGTCAATGACAGCCTTGATTTTTCAGGATGTCCAGCACTTCTGGATCTGGAACTTGACAATGCCTTCCTCAACCCTGGAAAAATTTCGTCTCCATCGTTGCAGTATCTGAGCATCGCTCGCTGTGAATTTGGTCTGATGGGCTACAAATTTGGTCTGATGGACCGCACTCGAATTCGTGCACCAAGTCTTGTTTCTTTGAAATTGATAGAATGTTCTGGAAGGACTCCATTGCTTGAAAGGATCCCATCATTAGCATCTGCAATTGTTGAACTTGATTATACCTCTTACGACAAGTGTTCTACTAGTATCACTTATGGTTGTGACAGCGATAATTGTGATGGTTGTCAAGATTATTATGGGCCTCATAATGACCACACAAGCTGTCTGCTTCTGAATGGATTGTGGGAAGCTACAAACTTGGAGTTGTCAGTTCATCCTGATGTGGTAATCTTGCTCTTGTTATGTGCTCCTGATGTTTATTCAGTTCTATTGTCTAAAAATGGCTTACTCCAACTACATCTTCATTATCATACTAACGGATAACAGTATGACTTTACACATAAGATTTATGTTTGGTATGCAACAACCCCCAATGGTCTTTTGGCTCTTTGATGTCATCATGTTTCAATTGAACATTCTGTATAGTTTATTCTATGCTATTACTTGAATTGTTTCTTACTCCAGGAATTCATGAAATTCTCCCTCAAAATAAAAAAGGGGATTGCTAGTGATTGTTGTGTGACGTTAATTTCACTGCTTATTCGCTATTGCAAATATAGGTGTATTATTTTCTGAAACTCGATGTGTCTATACAAGATATCTGATTAATCAGCACATTTTTCTAGACTTCTAGTTAGTTTGTGCTTTTCACTCTCCAACTAAAAGAAATATTCACAGTTCTCTATGATATGATGCACGCAATGAACTTAATTTGCTGGTTCCTTATCTAACCTTTGCTACTTTGCTCTTTGGCTAGTTTGTTTTCGGCAGGGATATAAAATGTTGCCCCACATTTATCAATCTCAAGACTTTGGTACTTGTCAATTGGTTTGTAGCTGATGACTTCAGTGGACTAATTTGGTTCCTCCAGCATTCACCAATTCTTCAGAAGCTTACACTTCAAGTTTCTTGCCATGTAGATTTTCAGCTCTCTGTGCTATCATAGTTACCATGCATGGTTGATTCATCTATTAAAATATGTCTTTTGCTTTAGGTGCAAAAGGATCCTGTGAGAAGAGAGGAAAGGTGCATACCACTGGAAGAATCAGTTATATCTGACCATCTTAAGACAATTGAAATCAAATGCCATGAGGTTGATGCAATGGTTGTGAAAATTCTGAAGATCTTAGCTGCCTCTGGACTACCACTTGAGCAAATTAATATCCAAAGTTCTGCTCTGGGACCTGACTGTGAGTTTCTATTGACACAATGACACTTATCACACTTATTGTTCGAACAAATTCATCAATAGTGTGGAGAAATAAGCATTACATTTATTGCATCACAATTACTTCAGTATAATCAGTTAACCACATCAAGTTGTTTCAACTTTTTGAGTTTACAGTGTTAGAGTGTTCGGCAGGTCTAAATTATTTGCCTAGTTCCAACCCATGGAATGTTTTATGAATGTTCTCCAGTTTCTGGTTTCTTCTCATGCAACCACTGTCCTCTGTGACGTCCATTTTATTGAGTTCCAGCATCATCTAATTCCTGCTCATGCATGCTATTACCATGTTATGTGATGATTTTTCAGTGAAGCTATGGTGCCAGTAATGCCCTTCCCTTTTATTTACATTTTATCTTTATATGAAATTTATATTTATCTGAATTCCATTTTATTGCAAACTGCATTACCACTAATTCTCATTTATTTTGCTGTCCTGACGTTGTTTGTGAAAGGAGTAAATGATATTTTCCATTTAATTTAATTTAATTGGTCTAACTTGGTTATAAATAGATAAAGCTAGCACACTTGTGTGCTCGTCTAAGTGAAGTTCATATCAATTCCCTGTATTTTACGATTCGATATTAAGTCAATCGAAGTTTTCACTTATTTTTTCAAAGGTCCTCTCTGAGTGTTTTTTTTTTCTTCTTTCTTCATTTGCAGGTGTTAACTTTAAATGCATTAGTCTTAGCTCAAAGTAGAGGTAAGAAGATCCAGGCCTGCGATGCTTCTATTATATTTTGTATCATTTGAAAAAAGTATTTTGCAGATTTGTGTTCAGTATAGTTGTATGTTTTCATAATCATCTTACGGTTTTTCTTATTGAGAAAATAAACATACCATTTTGTTTAGAGAATAGGGAGCAAACATAGGTTATTATTGTTTAGTTTTCCCAGTAATTTGGCATCTTTTATTTGATTATTTTAAATAATATCTTTGTCCAAAAGGATTTCTGATTGCAAGCTTCTAGAGTGCAGTTAAAATTTTGAGCTTCTAGTGACCATGTATCAAAATCTTGTTTGCTGAGAGCCTGAGATTCTTCATTCACGTTGCAGAAGCAAAATGATGACATTCTCATTAACTAATATTTCAACCTCTGGTGGAAATTCACTGTGTTCACATATGGAAAGGGAAAATACTGCTTCCTGCTACCTTGAATAAGTGCATATTATTATACATCGTCATCATTTATTCACTCCTTAATCTCCACAATGATACACTATTTTTCTATATATTTAGAGCTGCTAGTTTCCTATTTAACTTGGGAGCTTGAGTACTTGACTGAATTTCCTCTTCAATCATTAACCACCTTTACTGAATCACGCCTCAGCCAATTTTACACCACCTCTGTTTAAGGATTGTTGTATGGATATTGTTGATCATTGTAGTCTAGTGAATGCTGCTATTTTTGTGGAGATGGATGGAAAGATGTCCACCATGCCCCGTCAGCTACGAATATTCCATTGCCATTGTTGTTGCCTTGTTGGAACTTTGTTTATTCCAATAACTCTGAATAATGGATTTTGCTGTTTATTATGTCACTGAAATTTCCCATACGATCATGCAGCTGTTTCTTTAATTCTGCCAACTCATTTGGCGCCATCTTGTATGGTTGTCGGGATATTGGGGCGGTTCCCGGCTGCAAGTCAATCCTAAATTCCACATCCCGGTCGGGTGGTAAACCCGGTAATTCCTCTGGGAACACATCGGGATATTCACAAACCACTGGAATTTCTTCGAGACATTTCCCGGTGGTGAGGTGGACTTGGGGTGTAGAACTTGGTGGGGGTGCCAAATGTATGATGTTAGGACCGTTGAGAGGAGAATCCAGATGAATTTCCCGAGAATCAATATGTAGCACTGCTCGGTGACTTTTCATCCACTTCATACCCAAAATGACATCTATACCTAGTCTTTCTAGCATTATGAGTTGTGTCGGAAAAGCAATTTCCTCTAACAAGAGAGGTGTCGACAAAACCCCTTGTGTGGCAAATATTTTTCCACCCGGAGATGTAATCTTGCTGTAACATCCCACTCAAATTTAGTCCCTGATCAAGTTACTAATCTCAATTAGTGAAAATGATCAAGAGAAATCAAAGTTTAATGAAAAGGAATTCAAAATCACTTCAAATTGGAGAAATTTCTTTCAAACAAGCATTTGAACTGCAACTTTAAAATTTTCTTTATAAGTGGACCCAAATGAAAAATTCCACAGCATCCAGGGGCTAAAATAGAATTTTGGAGATTTTTGGAGATTTTTCTGCAAAAATCTAAAGGGTCAATTAAATGCATGAACTTTTTTCAAACTTTAACTTTGAATGAATTTTAGTTTGAAATCCAATCCGATTCAGCAAAAGTTCCAATTGACAAAGTTGTTCCTCTCACTGAAATCTTCCAAACCTGAGTTTTTCGTGATTTTTGGAGCTCGGGAAGGTCGAATTTAAATCAAATCAGTTCAAATCGAGGAAAATTCCAGAAATTCGAAAAATGGAAAAAGGTCACTGTAGCCGCCAAGTGTCGCCGCCGGCGACGCCTCCTCCTCTCTCTTCCCATTCCGGCGAACTGTGGCCGCCGTCATCGCGGTACGACGTCGAGGACCGAGTCCATCTCTTCCCTGGCCTTATCCCTTCTCCCTCGCGGTCAAGACGTCGTCGTCGCCCTTCATTTTTTCTCCCTCACACCGAGCCGCCATTACCGCCGTCGAGAGCTCGCCGCGTCGCCGTCGTGCCAGCCACTCCCGCGCCTCGTGGTCAGCAGAGAAAGTGTGCGCAAGAGCCTCCTCAAGCTACTGCTCCCATCACCGAAGCCCCTCTCCGAGGCTAGCGCGTTAATCGTCGGCAAATCGACCATGGCCGGAGCTTGACCGAGATCAACGTCGACGTCGATTTCTTCCTCTCCGGTGAGCCAAATCCCAATTAATCGCGCACACGAGTTCCTCACTCCTCCACGCACCACACATCGCTGACCTCGTCGAGCTTCGTGCAGTGGAATCGCCGGAACTCACCTTCTTCCCCGCCGCCGTTCACCGGACCGCGCCGCCCCTCCGACGAACTCCGCCATCCGGACTTCCTCCACGTGCGCGCGTGCTACGGTGAGCTTCCCCATCACCTCGTGAAGCTCATGCGCGCCCTAGCTCGCCGCCTCGCTGCTTCACCTCGTCGGAACACCGCGCGCCGCCGCTCACCGCCGCCGCCATCGCCGCCGATCCTCCTCCCCGGTCGAGCGCACGTGTTCGTCAGTCGCGCTAGAGTCGCCTCGATGTCCTCTACTCAGTTCCGCTGACCTTTTCGTGGAACTCGCCGCCGTTTAGCCGGAACATCGCCGTCGCCGCCGCCGCGTCGCGCGCGCCCCGCCATGCCCTGGCACTGCTACAGTGCCACGTCGTCTTTTTCTTTTATTTGAATTATTCCAAATTTTGGCCAAACTTGTAAATTCGATAGAAATTCGTAGAAAAATCGTAAAAATGCAAACTCAGGTGTTCTGGAATCCTTGAAGTGAGACCTATCCAGTGGTACAACATGAACATCTGAATTCTTTTCAGTTATTTTTATAAAATTCAAAGAAGAGAATCAGGAAATAAATTCTATAAAAAGATCTGTAAGTGCAAAAATTCTAAATTTTGGCATGCACACTCCTAATAGGTTCCCTGAACATCCCACCAAGTGGCATCTTGAAATGCATCTTCTTTTGGGAGTAATTTCATTTTGCAGTTGCTAGGAAAATCTTTTTATTGATTTTATTCCTGCACCTTTTTGCACCAAATTTTGGGTATGTTACTGTACCTAGGAGGAAGATGCTAAATAAAAATACAAATGTAATTTTTGGTCTTCCAGAACCCTTTTTAACGAATTTTAGAAGAAGATCTCTTTTACGCGTACGGAAATTCCTAAATCCAAGTATTTTGTATAAATCACTTTGGACCAAACTGCAAAAACTTAATGAATGGTCCTGCCAGCATGTTGCCTTTGCATCATATCATCGCCATGTCATATTTGTCAAGGAAGTTCCGTGAACTATCTTTGATTTTGTTTTTGTTGTTGCATTCATTTAGGAACCGACGCCGGACTCGAGGACTTGGAGATCGTGGCCGAGGAGACCGGCGCTGACCTGAACGTGCTTGAGTGTGCTAACCACCAGCCCCAAGGCAAGCCCCGGTGCACTCCCATATTTACAAAGTTTTATACTTTCTCACGTGTATTTCGAGTCGTGAAATGTGCATTACGTATAGGACTTGATTGAAAACCTAGTTGCATGTATCTCCAGATATTCCTATGGGTTTGGTTAAGTTAAGTTCTACCACTCGTTAGTTTGCTATGCTTAATAAAGTAGTGTCGTCGGTAGAATATCGAGTGGTATGGAGACCGCTCGGTGTAAGTGGGGTCGGATTTACTTTATGTTCTCACATGATGATGGTAATGAATTTGAGACCGAACGGGGAAGTTCATGTGTAGGTGGAGGTGACAAGGCTCGCCTTGTTCGCCATAGCCCCGTTTGTGTCGGTTGAGGACCGTTCGTTGTGGCCCCGCTGAGCAAGTTTGAACAGTACCGGATGCATGCTAGGAGAATGGGAACTAGTAAACTTAGTAGCTCGATGTTATATTGTTGGACGGGGCCCCACCTCTCTTTTGGTGATGAAGATGGTATGGTGGTTGCGGGTATGTGTTTGAAGGGAGGGTGCACGGGCGAACCACGGTTAGACCCGGCGTGGCTATCGCGTGGGGAGACGTGTACTCGGGAGAGGTGACACTCGGACCGGCTTTATGATGTCTTGTAAAAGGTTGCCGTGCGTAACTCCTTCGAGTAGCGTACGTCGTGTATTCGGGTTTTGCCTGCAGGTGTAAATCGATTCGAATCGCCGTCCCTCGCGGTTATTGAGTATCACTTGTTCACTGCGTCACATCGTAGTAAAAAGTGCACATGATGATGTTTATATGATGTTGTACTTCAATTAATTGTATTGCAACCATGTATTGCTTAGTTAGGTTGCTAATATTTACATTTATGCAAGAACCCTCTTAATTTTGGCTAAAACATGAAAATAAGGATCAATTATTAGCGCCGTTTTTGCAATTAAATTTCAACCCTTGGTCAACCCCCCTGCATAATAGAAGTCGGTCTTAGATGGCCAATTTGACGGGTAAGACTTGCTGAGTATTAGTTGCTCAGGGTTTCGATGTTTAAATCTTTACTGCAGGTATTCCTGATTGCAACTTCTGCGGTTGCTGTGGGAAAGTAGTGTGGGAGGGAGAACCGCCCAAGGAGTGGTCCATTGAGTGGGTTCCCTCTTCTCCTCGACAGGAGCAAGGTGAGTGAGATCATGTCTACGGGCCGGACATGATTTCATTGTATATATGTGTCGTCGTGTGTTTCGCTTCCGCTCGTGTTTGTAATCGAATTTCGAACTCCTTTTATGTAAAATAAAGCGAACTTCGAAACGGAAATCTTATGTTAATTATGGAACCCATGTAATAACTAAACTCAATGTAAAATTATTTTTATGTATGCTTATGCGTGTGGTCTATACATACTTGCTTCGCCAAGTATTTCCCGATTAAGATCCTGGTTAGCTAACCCCTCATTGATTTGAGGCGGGATGCTACACTCCGAAACGGCGACCGGCAGCACCGCCGCTGCCTCCGAATCCGCGACCTCCACCACAGCCGCTTCCCCCCGCACCGTCGCCGTCGAAACTGGGCGGGTAGTCCACAAGCGGCGACCAACCGTCGGTCTGGGAGTTCAGATCCAGCGGCCTACGTGCGGCGGGGGCGGGGCCGGGTGGGCGACGGTCATCCTCGTCGCCGAACACATGGACCGAATGGTCCGGCGAAAAGGGATCTTCTTGACCGTATAACGGGCCGCTGCCGTCTCCTCCGAAGCCGTCCATGGGGAGCGCCGGGTGAGCGGCTGCAGATCGGCGCTGTGCGAGGCGAGCGTGGTGGCCAGGAGGAGCGCGGCGAGCAGGGTGCGCGAGAGGAGCGCCGAAAGGGTGGTGCGCGAGAGGAGCGCGGCGGCGGCGGCGGCGGGTGGGAGAAGAGGATAATACGAGGGGCACGATGCGTCCACCCGCGGCTTTAGGTCAGTTTAGGGCCATCGGAGGTGCTACCGAAAAAGGCCGCTGGCGACGGTAGGACTAGAATTTAGTCCGGCCCGTTCGTTGCATCTAGTCCTAAAGTTGCTACTAAAGTTTAGGTTTAGGCCTTTAGGCCCATGAAACGAACGGGCCCTTAGGCTCCCGCAACGCCAATAAAATTGAAAATTAATATAGGACAAGGAGACGCTTCTTATGTATGCATGTCCTGCGTTGTTTTAAGCTTCAGGGTAGCGTGCCTTCAAATGCGTGAGCTGCCACATCCTGCTCAGACTTAGGGCTCCTTTGGATGTCCCAAACCCCACGGGAAAGCGGTCCATTCCCCAGGGGCAATCCGGCCCGTGCTTTCCCAGCCTCAGCAATCCCCGTCGTCCTTTTGGATGTCCATGGGCCAAAAATAACCACGGGGCAGGACAGCCCTTTCCCTTCCAATCCACGGGGAGAGAAAAAAACTGCTCTCGACTCGTTTTTTCTTTTCCCCGTCTCTCGATCGCTCGTCTGCTCGCAGCCGCCACAGCTCGTCGCCGCCGCCGCCGCCCGCTTCTCGCCCACCACCGGCCACCAGCTTCTAGAACCTCATCGCCCCAGCGGTACGTCGTCCCCTTCATCACGTGCACCCGCCGCTGCGGCCGCTCTGGCGCCCCCTCGGTGAGCAGCCATCTCCGTCTTCCCCATCTTCTCTGCGATTCTTTTTTTCTCTGGTTCCGGGCCTTCCAGCGGCAGGTAATTCGGTCTGGGATCAAGGGCGACGGGCGAATTGAGGGAATTGGGTTCTTGATTTGGGGAGCGGAAGCGGATGCCGGATCTTTGGGGGTTAGGGTGGTTGGGATTGGGCGACGGTGACGCCGTAGTGCAGGAATTGTGCTCGCCTATGACAGAGCCTGGACGCGGGGGTAATCAAATGATATGCATGCAATGAAGGTTCTGTAATCAAAGGTGGAACTCGAGCAATCATTGGAGGCTCAGAGCAGGGACCAAACCTTGTCTCTGAAGACGTTTTGCAAGGACGAGTGCTCTGCTCTGCTTGTTTGCCAGTTTCTTGGCTTGCTTAATAGAATGCTGCGTAGGTCTTGTCTAAGTTGGTTGGTGCGTGTACTGTGAGCATCTCACTGTTTACTCTGACCTGTACCACAGTTCTTGCTGAATTGGTTCCTGTTCTTGGGTACGTTTAAGCCTCCACCTAAATTTGGTTTGATGTGTCCCCTGACAAATAGTTCTCACCTTGTTGATTGTTGTGTGTTGATCGATTAGCACGAATGTTGATTGCTGTGTGTGCCATAAATTTTTACGAGGGGCTGCCTGTTTATACAAAACAAAAATAGTATGTTTACTTTCTTACAGTACATTGTTGTCCGGTGGACATGATTGAAAAGAACAGCTGCACATTTGAATTATTGAACTGTTACACTTGTTTGGCATTTCCTTGTTTTATGGGCAGTTGATTATCTATTCTAGAGTAGCTTCCTTTTGGCTCAAAGCGATACTTTCTGCACTTGCTTACCATTTTCTTGGTTCTTAGACAAATTAGTTATCTTCGAGCTGTACCTAAATTTTATCCTATCTGAAATGATAGATAATGCGCTCTAGGAAAGAAATTATGGAATATAGGAAGGAGAAAATTAGGAAATTCATGCAGATGGAGGAAGAAGCGGATGATGAGTTTATTTTCGTGATCGTTCCTTCCATACTTGAAATGCTTAATGATGAAAAAAGGCCAGTACATACCTCAGAATATACTGGTGCTAAAAAGATGAGGGAGATTCTTGAAGGGCACGAGAAATGGTGTCTGAGTGAGTTTCGTATGGAGCTGCAGATATTCAAGGCAATATCAAATTATCTTAGGCGAGAGGGTCTACTGCGGGACACACGTGGAGTTGCAGTTGAGGAGCAATTGGGAATGTTTGTGTTCATGATCTCGCACAACGCTAGCAATGACAGACTACAGAAGGCATTTCAGCACAGCGGTGAAACGATCCACAGGCACATAAGGGCGGTTTTCGATATAATACCTACTCTCACATACAGATTTTTGAAACTTCCTACCTCCAATGAGACTCACCCCAAGATTGCATCGGACCCTCGATTTTGGCCATTCTTCAAGATCACCCATACACATCAGATTTGTCCATCTCCTCAGCTTTTTCTTTGTCCCTAAACATTTTCCTTGTCTGATATATTTATCTTTTGCCTACGTGTAGAATTGCATTGGTGCTATTGATGGCACGCATATCCCCATCACAATTGCTGAAGAGAAAGCCGCCCCATATAGGAATAGGAAAGGCACACTATCCCAGAATGTCATGGCAGCCTGTGACTTCAATTTGAACTTCACATTCATCTCATGCGGCTGGGAGGGGTCTGCATCAGATGCTGGGGTATTTAGATCAGCCGTTAGCAAAGGTTTTCATGTGCCAGAGGGGAAATTTTACCTTCGCGATGGGGGATATGCATGCACACCATCAGTCCTTACACCATATTTGGATTTCTCTCATATTTTGATTTATTCCATAACATTTCCATTTCTTTATGAAGTATAGCTATGAGTGAAGGAGACGTCCAAAGGGCTTCATGGAACTACAACTATGAAAGAGGGCTTGTTGATGTGCTTCATGAGCACAAGCATGAAAAATACAGGGGCCAGAACGGCTAGAAGCCTGAGGGTTGGAGAAGCATTGTCACTAAGTTCAATGAAAAGTTTCCATCAGCTCGTTTTACAAAAGGTCAGATCCAAGAGAAGGAGAAGGAACTCAAGGATACTTCGTGACTATAGGAAGAATAGTGGTGGTGGTTGGAATGACTCTCTTTGCATGATCAATGCCACACCAGAGGAGTGGGAGAGATTTTGTAAGGTAACACCATATGAACACTACCTCTGTGAATATTATCATTCTTGTCATCTCTTGATACTAACACTAGTTTTGTTTTGTATTTAACAGAGCAATCCAAATCTGAAGAAGTTCTGAAAAAAGAGCTTCCCTCTCTACTACAACATTGAAAAGTTATATGAAGGTAACATCGCTAGCTAGCAGTGAAAATCAAATGGTTCTTAACTTTGCTTTTCATGAAACCATCTGAGATAATACATGTAGGATACAATTTTCTATTGTAGTGTATACCTGGCCAATGGTTGTCTGTACAAGAATATCTTCCTTTTCCATCTGGTTGTCTGTACAAGAATATCTTCCTTTTCCATCTGGTTGTCTACAGCTTTCATTGTCAACGAATGTAAGCCTTGTTTTAACGTCTGTCTTAAATGCGTTCATGAAATAATTTAGTTCATCCTGAGATGCATATGTATGCCATGATGCCTGCACTGACAGAGTAAAGAAATAAACTGCTTGCATGCTTAATGAAATGTGCGGTCTTGGGTCTTTTGGGAAAAAAAAAGGTGCAGTCTTGGGCCATATACATCGCTGCTTTGTTAGAAAAAAAGTCTGAGCTGAACTTGAAGCATTCAGCAGTAGTTTTTTTTCTGATTTATTGTTGGCCATTTTTATTAGCAACAACAATAGTTATTCTGTTCTGCTCAAGTTCCCTGCGTGCCATCCCACAGCTGCACGCATAGTCTACTGCTAGCTAGTGATTTTAAGATTCTTTGAAGCATTGTTTTGCTGGAACTGTAGAGGTGGCACCATTTTTCATTGATTTTTCTCTCAGACATCTCCTACTCTATGTTATAGGGAGTATTGCAACAGGGGACTTGAACTTCACATCAACAGAGGCACCTGAGATTATGCCACCTACATCAACTGAGCCGATAAACCTAGATGATCCTGAGGTTGGCATGAACCCTTTCTCTGCAAATTTTGAGGGGCGAGGGCCTTCTAATGACACAATTAACTTTGAAGAAGATGAGCATACCACTTCATCATGCTCTGGGCAAAAAGTGGCTGGCAATGGCAAGAAGAGGAAGCAGAGCCAAGTTGCTTCAGTTCTGCAAAATTTTGTGGATTTCAAAGTGAAGCAAACCAAAGATTTTATGGATGAACTCAACGAGAACACAAAGCCAAATGAAGACTACTCCATCAAGAATTGTCTTGCTGTTCTAGAATCAATTGATGAGCTCTCAGAGATGGAAAAGGCAAAGGCAGCAAAAATTTTCAAATGTGAGCAGAATAGAGAAATTTTCCTTAACTTGAAAAACCCAGGAGTTCGTCTATTATGGATTCAGGATGAAATTTCTCCAAGGTATGTGCATCCTGTTTGACTTTTGCTGACTTTGGAATTATGATGCAGTGAGCAGCCACTTCAGTGCATTATTTTGTCAACCATTATCATATTATTATTACTCTTGCCATTTCATTTGCAGTCTGTTGGTGGTTCTACTGAATATAGTATGACATATATCATAGTTACTTGCTTACTATTGAGTGCTAACTGTCAATATATAGAATACGTTCAACCAAACTAATTTATTTTTCTTACCTGTTCTATTGTCTTTGCAGGCCTAGTTGATTATTCTGATGTGTTCTGAAGACAGTGGTAGCTCATGGTGGCAAAACGAAAGTATGAAGTATGACAAAGAAATGGATGCCGATGCTTGTCTGTTACTGAGTTCCCAAAAAATTTGAGTTCAATCTTTCCTTTGTATTTTGAGCACCAATATCCTGTGTATGAACTAAATTCGGTCTAGATGCAAGTACTTGTGCCCGTCGAAGAGTATAACTTTCTCGATCGGATGGTAGGATGCATGCACTGGTAGTATGAAAGATTCGCCACATTACATATTCTGTGGATTATGAAAGCATATTTGAATTCTGTGATTTTTTTTATTTTTTTTGAATTTTTATTGAATGGCCAGGATTTTTATCCCCTCGTCTCCCAAACGGCGACCGGGAAATGCCCAGGACGGGATTTATTCCCCTGGCGGGGAGGGGGGTGGCATGGGCAGGTGGAATCTCCCCTTGGGGGTTTAATTCCATATGATTTTTTCTCCCTCGCACCCAAACGAGGCCTTAAATGGTCCCCCGCCCCCCCCCCCCCCCCCCTCTTTGTCAAAGTTTGACTATGTATTAACTATGATGTCTGTTTATAACTAATGCAAAAAAAATGACATAAATATGAACATATTTTAATATTTAGGAATTTCTCAACATATAAGTATATATTTTCAAAATACGGAGTGTATATAATATTTGACAACTTGAAAAAATTGATTTGTATAGGAAAAAACTTCACTTTTAACGGGCCGTAACTTGCAAGAGGCTGCTCTCCGTAGGTCAGGCCGCGCTCGGAGTAGAGTGGGCTGTGTACAGGTGTTCCCGGGGCCCGGACTAGGCGAGGAGTGTTTTCAGACTGTTACGACCCATCAAAGCGGAATGGCCTAAACGGCTAAACTGAAAGACCACAACCAACCCATATCCTTCTGCCCCACGTACATATATAACCCATTATGTACTTGGGCCATCGTCCCGTCCTGCGGCTGCTTTGTCCGCTGTTCGGCAGTGTCCGCTGGGCCGCTTCCACCCGCGCCGTTGCATCCGTCATCCTTTCCGAAATGTGAAAACCAAAAGAAGATAAACAGGGCGTACTCAAAAAAAGAAGAAGAAGAAGAAGAAGAAGGGGTGTGTTTGGTTGCTCGCATGAGCCCAGCTTGCACCGGTGGATCTGTATAAACTCACAGTGAAGAGCGTTTGGTTGCCTGCATGAGCGGATGCAGCCTGCATGAGTGGATGCGAAAATACCCTTTCATCCTGGCTTGGTGGATACGCCCAGATTGGCCTGCTCCACTCATGCAGGCTCAGTGGATGCACTGCTTCTGCTTCGGGCCCACTCGTCCGTCTCACAGGCAGAGTCACTTGCATCCGCTCATGCAGCCAACCAAACATCTTCACAAAATTCACTGCCTCCGCTCATGCATCCAACCAAACACTCTCATTTTATAGTCACTGCATCCACTCAGCCTGCTCCCCCTCATCATGAATATACGATGCAACTCTACAAAAACACACACGAGCAACCAAACACACCCAAGATAAACAGGGAAGTGGGAAGACTGGACGGCTACCAAAGCTTTACTGCTTGGGTGTCGTCGCTGTCGTACGTGTGATCGTGTCTATATTAGGGGATCGATCGGGCAGGGGACACGGGACGTCGCGTGGTCGGGAAAAGTTTTCTTGCTTGTTGATTGCCCGTTGCACGTGTGCCTTTCATCTGGTCGCCAGGGGCTCTTTCGGTCACCACGCATGCATGAATGTGATTACCGTTGATCGCAGTAGGTCTGCAGATTGACTAGCTTCCGTTCCAACACGCAACTTCGCACATTGCTACAACTAGAAGCTAGGCGATGCATGCACGGAAGCACCTAATAATCGTATTTGACACACGTAACTATGCACGGACGCATAAATGTGCTACGTCCAACTGAGTGCCGGTCAAAATTAAAGGGACCTGAGGATCGATCGATCCTGTACATAAAACTAGAAAGATGGCGCAGCCTTGCTGCGCCTGTTGGTCTGTCCTATTCGTTTATCAGATCTAGTGTTATACTGTTAGGAGCCAGTTCAATTTGGCATACTGCTGCACCAGTTCGTTTTACTCTTAGTTTCTAAAATAGCATTTTCACATTCACTTGAAATATAACCAACACTGTCCAAAAATTGGTTATACAAGTTCTGCTAACTGAATGTGACATTTTGGAATTTCAACAAAGGTAATATCTTCCAGAAACTTGTCTAAATTGATAATGAAAGACTAATGTGAGTAAAGATAATATGATGAAATCAAAATGTACTGGAACACTTTGACATGCAAATACTTACTGCAGTACGCCATTTCAGTCGTTTGAGAGTCCATCATAAAAGAGACCGGGAAATAAATGAAAGAGACCGGGAAATGACAAATCATTCTTACAATTAATAACATGGAAATGATAATAAGTCTCAATGGCTCAAAATAAGGGCCCGTTTGGTATGGTTCCATTCATCTATTCATTGAAATGTTTCTTAAACGGTATCATAATCACTTGTTGAACCATTTGCCAATCTGTCTAGATTCAGATTCTGAAAACAAGAGGACAATATGGAATCGACCAATTTACTCTTGAATTTTTTTTATTGTTTTCATTAAAAAATCCTGATTCAAATTTATCCCTTATGATTAATTAAAAAAAGAAGAAGATCTCACTAACCACTCAGCCCACCACGTCTCTATCTACACCTTAGCCCATTAGGCCCAGCCCACCATGATGACTTTCTTCTTCTTCCTCAACTATATTGTTGAACTGCATTTTGTCATAATTTACAGCGTCAATCATCTAAGTAGTAATCTGAAATCTAAACATGCAACAAAACAAAGATGTTTGCATACCTTGTTGCGTGATTAACAGGTCCCCCATGATGCTGAAACCTCGGTGGTTGCTCCATGGCTGATGATTGAATGCTTAAGTGTCATTTTGCTGAAGCTCTTACTACCATGACAGCAGAAACCTCATGTAGCAATGAATAAGAAAATATTAGCTGCAATATTGCTTTCCAAATAAATCTTTTTGGTTCCAACGTGATGTACTGAATTTACTCAAACTACTCATACGTTTTGTAGTTAAACAAAGGCAATAAACAAGTGGATTAGATATATTAAACCTAAAAGCTATGTACCAACTGAACCAAACTATACTCATTTCCCCTGTTTTATTTATTCTAACAATTCACAATAGGAACATTCAACCGAGGATGTTCCAGGAAAAAAAAAAACATTCAACCGAGGTGAAATCTCTCGGAAGAAAACCACTGTCCTGTTTCTTTCATTGGAAGTTCAGATTCCTAATATGAGCATCCTTATTAAGGTAAAGAAATTAACAAACAGTTCTCTGTCACTCGAGAGTAGAAATACAAAAAATAAAATAAAAATACTACCGCATGTAAAAACAAATGTAACCTTCAAATTTCGACAAACATTGAAAAATGCATAGGTACATTCATGTAGCAACCGAAGTAAATTTAGACCGTCTTTCTTTTCTTCGTTAGTGCATCTTGAGGTTCAAGTTGCGGAGGATCTAGAGCCTTATCAAAAGTCTCTCATGTTGAGGCGACACATGCCAAATGTCAGAGCTATTTGACCTGAATGCTAAACGCTTTCACGTATTGGCTTTTTATGGTATTTTACTAAGTATAGCTCCGGTTTTTTTAGCACCTATTTACTCAACAAATAAAAGGGAGTCTATCAACATAGATGGTCTTGGACCATCAACTATGATTTTTCCTTAGCGTTTGGATACTTCACCGGCCCTCTTGCTTTTTTCAGCTTAAAAATGTGAATGATAGAAGAAAACTTTTGAGCATTGGAATTCATTGCTTCACAAATCAATTACTGTATGAAATGGTATTGTCTGCTTACACATGCCTTAACAACATAAAAGGAAATTGTCAGATCATATAACTTGAATTTTAACACAAGGAATCTAAGCTACCAAGAAACTATGCAGATTGCAAAGACATGCTCTGTTTTTGCTCCACCTGTAGCTATGGTCCGTGTTTCCTTAAAATTACATCTCGTCGGTCATCACTTCAAATAACCAGTGATAATGATGTGAACAAAAAAAAAACTGAAGAAAAGGAAATAGCGGGGGAAGCCATCAGGGCATTACCTCAAACGCCTGTTGTGCATCCAGAACAGGAGCTCCACCTTCAGCAGCAACCGGCAAGAATGCAAGATTTTTACAAGCTACTCAGCACCCATCCCTGCTTGATCGTGATCCAAACCAATTTGTATCACTCCTTGTTATGTACCCTGAGGCTTGAGCACCACACTGATGATGCTCTTCCCTCTGCCGTTGCCATCGCCAGATGAACCTCGCCGCAATGCGGCAGTGCAGCACCATGCAGGAGAGAGGCACAAACGATGCAAGGATGGGGGCATCCGAGGCAGTGGCGACATGCGGGTGGCAGACCGGAAGCAGGCTACGCCGGCGAGCGGACAAGGCAGACGCGGAGAGGGAGGCTCCAGAATCCAAATCCCAGCGAGAGAACCACACGGTATCTACCGTTAATATTTTTTTTGACGGCTGTAACTTTTCAGCTGACGTGGACGTTGTCACGTGCGACGAACGCGACGGCGTTGGGAATATAAGAGATCAGAAGCAAGATGAGTTCAACCTCATACGTACAATGCTGGTGACAAGTGCGGGATCGATCTATCGGATATATAAATCTGATCAGATGGATTAACAGATCGTCAGTTATATATTCTCAAGCAACGTACAACAGGCCAGGGCGAGTTGCGTCGTGTTTCAGAAAACGAAGGCGATCGATGTATTGCCACTATCACACGTACTAGAAGCGTGCTAGGTAGTAGTGCGTCCATCCAATCCCTCCCATCTTGCAGCCTGCGCTTGATGCCGCAGCGACACTTTCTATCGCTCGTCAGTCAACAAACGGATGCCTAGTCGTGCACGTATATACTTGTACGTGTACATGTGTGGTGTGGTGCGCGAGATAATTACTTGATGTGAGAACGAAGGAAGATATATGAAGAAATGCACAAGAAGCAGCTCATCAGTCGACGAGACACTACTACTTGTTTTTTGTTTGCAATGGCGGCAATGAGCGCTGCCGCACGTTATCCCGGTCTCAATCCATCACAGACGTACGCGTCCACACGGCCGGTGGTGGCGGGTGCGGTCAACGACGACGGTGACTGAGGCTGACAGCGGACGGAAGGAGTGCGCGCCGCCACTGCCACTCGGAAAGGATCGGACACGGCTCGTGATCTCCACAGCGCGGCGGCGCCTGCCGGCAGGCCGGCCGGATCGAGTAACCGATAGGTCGAGGTCACCGAGCTGGCACGCTACCAACCTATCTTCAACCAGAGCTCTGCACTTTTGATGATTCAACTTGGTAGTAAGGCAGCGCGCATGAACGGGCTAAGAAGATGATGAGTATAGTATAGCGAAAAAGAAGATGTCGACTCTGCTGATGTGTGAAATAGACACGAGTGAAAGCCTCCTTTTTCTATGTTTCTGGTGAAATGACCTGGACCACCAAACCTTGGCCGCATTTGAAAACCATGCTATGGATACCTGGGCCGAGACATGTTCAGGAGTAAATTTCTCTCTAAAAAAAAGTGTTCAGGAGCAGTGGCGAGGCCAGCCCTGGGTGGCAGTGGCCGTCGTCGGGGGCTGAACGTCTGAACTCTGAACCACATCTCCGTAACCATGGTTCAAATTGTGTCATGCATAATTTAAACATGTTTTAGACGATTTTAGTGCAATTTGTTTGTACACGTTTTGAATATATACAAGGTAGTGGAAAAATTAGCCATTATGGTGTTTAACCAAAATCTATAGAGTAGTGCAATCAGCAACCTTTGAACCAGAAATATTGAACTTTGGCATAAGCTTGACCATTTTTTTAGGTGGGGGGGACGATCCCAGGAGATGAACTGGACCGCTAGATCGAAGTATATTGGGCTGTGGTCGTTGGGACTCCCTATGCCTACCGCGCGCTACCGCCAGCTGACATTTAGCGCGGCCCACGGCCCGCTACACGGAAGCGGGGTCCAGGCAGCCTCGACAGCCATTTCCTCTGCAGCGCATGTGGGACCATCAAATGCTGCTGTGAGCTAATTATTTGTTTTAAAAATAAATATTTGTTTCATCATTTAAAATATTTGTTCCATCATTTGAAATATTTGTTCCAACAATAAGGAACAATTGTTCCAGCAATGGAACACAATTGTTCAAACAGAGGAAACATTTGTTCTACCAATGGAACACAATTGTTCCATCGTAGGAGAACAATTGTTGATTTTTAAAAATTCATAAAATATATCTATGTGAAATCTTGTTTTGTTGCATTAATTGTAAAGATCATCATGGTTCAAACGGATTTGAAAACGGAGTTACGGTTGAAGAGAAAAATCAGTTTAAAGTTTTACATCTAAATTCAATTCCGCCCCGCCAATAAAATGCTGCCACGTGTCGCGTGCCCTCCTTCTCCACCCAGCCAGCCCGCGGGCACCTCAGCCGTTGCTTCCCACCTCACACTAATCTCAAAGCGTGCTACGTCTTAGTTAAAAGTAGCTCGCGCTACATATAGGGTTTCCGGTGGTCGTTTGGGACTGGGCTGCCGCGAGTGGGCTCAATGCATCAATAGAGCGATGGGCCCAAAGGTGAAGTTCTAGCCCACTTCTCCACCAGAATCTCGTTTTTTCTATTCTCAAAAAAAAAAAAGAATCTTGTTTTTCTGTCTTCTTCAACCTCCAGCCATGGGTCCCTCTCTTCCATGGCCACGGAAATTTAGGAGGGGCTCAAGGGGGGCCTCCACTGATCGGCAACCATTCGAGTGGATCCACCACTGCTACAGTGCTAAATAAAAAAAACAACTAAATAAAAAAAAGGTATTGTTTACATCCTACAGTGCTAGAAAATCGAGTTGGGCCGGATTTGGGGCCCACCCCCACACTGGCTAGACTCGCCACTGTTCTGGAGTATATTTCAACCTGGGGAGTTTCAAACCGGAAAACCTATACATCTTGCGCCTAATAGTTGCTTCGGCATCTAACACTGAGACAAGCGCAATTGAAATCCGATGGCTTGCAGCTTTCTTCCTCCTCCCGCACGGAGCAGCTGGTGGCTGAGCACGGTGGTGGGGCAGACATTGAGGCGTGGTCACGAGGGCGCTGGCTTTTGTATCTTGCAAGCTCATCGGCTCTTCTATAATAACTATTTCGTTTTGATTTCTCTGTTCTCATCTATCTTTTTGGTTTCTCTATTTCTTCTGTGTTTCAATATTTTATATAATAATCGTAATAACTAATTCATTTTGCCTGAGCTACGATTCTATAAATTTTTAGATGCATTGAATAATTTAAAAAATTTATTGCAAAAAGTTAATTTGAAAATTCTAGCTATTATGAAACTTAAATTGACAACTAAATGCAATTGCTAAAAGTTCTTTTCTTGTGGACTCGCCATTTTATAAACTTTATTCAATAACTTACCTTTAGCAATTTCGAAAATTTACTTCAATATTTTAGACATGAATTTACAAAATTACATTTGAAACGTTGAATTAGTCTACCGAAATGGCTTTCTAGATCGAGTGGCCTCAAGATATCAGGGGATGGTACATGCAGACAGCACTCTGCAAGGGACGACCCAAGATGGCAGACTTGCACTTCACCAATGACTCTGCCTGCCATGACTTCCATGATGTGCGTGTGTGTGTGTGTTGGGGGGGGGGGGGGGGGGGGGGGGGGTGTACAATGACAATCCAAGTCACGCATGCGCCATCATCCAACTCCTGCTCCACCACCTTCGGTGCGATGATGGCCACCTAGGGATGCAACATTCTAAATTTTTGGGTCTATGAGTGAACCCAAAACTTTCTAAAATGAATTAAAATTATCTAAACCTTAGGAAACAATTAGGGCAAAACCCATTTGGTACCCACTTTCGTCCTTGTGGCCATTGATGACCCGCTTACCATGGGCACGGGATCTCCAAGTCGCGTGAAGATTTAGGCTATGCTTCATTGATATTACAGTTTTGACTTGAAATTAACGGCCCATCAACTTGAAATGGTTTTAACTATGATGCTTGTTTATAACTAATGCAAAATAATGAGATAGAATACAACTATTAATATTTCTAAATTTTCAACATTTTAATATATTTCAAAATATTGCTCAACATTAATTATCCTAGTTCATTACTGGAATAGCTTTTAAAAAATAATGTTTAGTATTAAATATGCTTGTTAAGTTTTCTAATGTACTATATCAAAATTGTGTAAAATTGTTAAGTAGTAGCTCTTAACAAAAAAATTATTTGCAATAGCCCATAACTCGTGAAAAATTTAGTTTGTACAAGAAGTTTAATGGCCCACAACTGTTGAAAAGTCCAAAATTCACTTAAATTAACTGGCCGTAACTCCCAATAGGCTGCTCTCCGTAGGTCGGGCCACGCTCGCCATTGGGCGGGCTGCATACATGCGTCCCTCGGGGACCAGGCGCAGTGCGGTTTAGGCTACTACGGCCCATCATAATTCTCCGTGGACAATTTTGCGGCAACTCCGAACAAGCAGCAGAATGGCCTAAACGGCTAAACCGAAAGCCCACAAATAGACCAAGTGTCCGTTGTTATGTAACTGGGTCGTTGTTCCGTACTGCGGCTGCAAAAGGGTTCACGATGAAGGCCTGCAGTGTCCGCTAGGCCGCTTCCACCCGCAATGTTGCATCCGTCATCCTTCCAATACGAAAAACGATAAGTCTATGGTGCGCCCGGACGCGCTGCGGCGCTAACGCGCGTCCGTGTGCGGCCCGGCCCACGCGCAATGGTGGCGGAGCGCCGAGTGATGGCGGGCGGCGCTGGCGGATTAGCGCGGGCGGCGGAGCTCGGCGTCAAGGTGACGGCGGAGCGCAGGCTGATGGCGGGCGGCGCGACGTGGCGGCGAGGGCGCCGCCGCGTCGCCGTTGGCGGATTAGCGCGGGCGGCGGAGCTCGGCGTCGAGGTGGCGGCGGAGCGCGGGGTGAGGGCGGGCGGCGCGACGCGGCGGCGAGGGTGCCGCCGCGTTCACGGGTGGTGAATTAGCGTCGGCGGTGGAGCGCGAGGGCGAGGCGGTAGCGGAGCGCGTGTGGGTGGGCGGTGCGACGCGGCGGCGAGGACGCCGCCGCGTCGCGGGTGGCGGTTATCGCCGGCGGGGTTAGGGGTTCGAGTTGCCGGGGGCGTCGGCGGCGGCGAGAAGCTCCATTTCCGGCGGCTTTAGAAGAAGAGGTTCGTGGGGGTGGTCAGAGGACGGTGGGCCAGGCCGGAGTGGGGAGGTCGGCGAGGAAGAAGATGGCGCGGCGCGCGGCGGCGCTCCGACCGGGCGTCGTCCCGACCGCCGGTCGGACGCGTGGCAGCAGACGCGCGCTCCGCGAGCGCACGTACGGACGTGCGTTACCCTCCCCCTACGAAAAACCAAGAAGCTAAAGTTGCCGCTCGAGAGTCGAGAGGAACGTCTGCTGTAAAACAGACTGCACGCATCATGACCTTTCAAACGCACACACTAGTCTACGAGTGACCGAACCAGGTTATAATGCGGCCATCCCCAACGCAATAGGACGTGCGAAGGTTGAACGGGCTACCAAAGCTTTCTTTACTCGAGTGCCATCGCTGTCGTACGTGTGATCGTGTCTAGGTCATCGATCGAACAGGGAACACGGGAGGTCGCGTGGTCGGGTAAAGTTTTCTTGATTGTTAATTGAACGTGTGCCTTTCATCTGGTCGCCAGGGGCTCTTTCCGTCACCATGCATGCATGAATGTGATGACCGTTCATCACTACATTGGCTAGTTTCGATTCCAACACGCAACTTTCGCACACTACTAGCACCAGCTAGCGTTAAAAGCTAGGCGATACATGCACGGAGGCTACCTAATAATCGTAATTTACGCACGTAACTCTGCTACGTCTGTGCCGGTAAAAATTTGAAGTGACCGGATCGGTCGATGCTGTACACAAAAGCAGCAGCAAGATGAGTTTAACCTCGCATACGCTGGTGACAACTGCTTGTCGACTATCCGATAAATCTGATCGGATTGATTAACAGACGGTCAGTACTTCAAGCAACGTACAATAGGCCGGGAAACGAAGGCGATTTATTGCCACTAACACACGTTCTAGAAGCGTGCTAGGTCGTAGTGCGTCCATATCCAATCCTACCCATGACCCCCTCCTGTTACCTGCGCTTGATGTCGCAGCAACACTATCGCTCCTCTGTCAACCACGCATGCCTAGTCGTGCACGTATACATATGTGTGTGTGTGGTGCGCGAGCTAATTACTTGATGTAAGCAGAGAAAGGGAGAAATCCACAAGAAGCAGCACATCAGTCGACGAGACACTACTACTACTTTACTCGCTTTATAGCATTTGCAATGGCGGGTGCGGTCGAGGACGACGGCGACTGAGGCCGACAGCGGACGGAAGGGACTGCGCGCCGCCATTACCACTCAAAATGGAGTACGGCGCGCCGAATCTAGTAATTAACCGATTGAGGTCACCTAGTTGGCACGCTACCAACTTTTGATAATTCAACTTGGTGTGTTATGGCAGCATGAATGCACGAGCTAAGAAGATGATGAGCATACAGCTGAAAAATAAAGATGTTATCGAGTTTCTGCATATGTCGAGTTTGTTCATAAGTTGTCGAGTTTGTTCATATGAGGTGTTGTGCACCGAGCTGGTACGCTACCAACTTTCTATCTTTCTGATATTTTTTTGAGGGGGTTCTATCGTTCTGATGGGATGGCCTAGATCCAAACCTGGGGCAAACTTGGGGTAGGTATGGATACATGGGCTGAGACATGGTCCGGAGTGGCCTTCGATCGACCAATTTTTTTTTTTTTTGAGTGGCCTTCCTTCGACCTGAGGTGTTCATAATGTTCTGAGAATACTTTTTTTTAACAAAAAGAAATATATTGATATCCCAACCTAGAGGAAAAATAGCAAACGGCGAGAAAAAAAAATAAAATAACTCTCTCTGTTCTTAAATTGTTGTCGCCGTCGACTTTTTTGAGTTACTTTTGACCGCTTGTCACCACAACAAAAAGACGAGGGAAGCGAAATCAAAATGACGCCCTCACGTCACTACGGGAAACCGGGCCTATGTCGAGTGCTAAGTGGTTTGCCGAGTGCTTTTACTCGGGCACTCGGCAAACAATCTAGTTGCCGAGCGCCAAGGCGCAGGCACTCGGCAAACAACTAGCACTCGGCATAGTTTCGTTTTGCCGAGCGTCAACAGAGAAGGCACTCGGCAAAGCAAAGAAGGCTCTCGGCAAAGTTTTTGGCCCTCGGCAAACAGGGGCACGTGCCACGCACGAGCGCCAGGTGGGAAACGGTGCCGTCGCCGTCAATGTTTGCCGAGTGCCACGCGTCAGGCACTCGGCAAAATTAGGTGTTTGCCGAGTGCTACAGGCAGGCACTCGGCAAACTTATTTTTTTTTTAAACTTGTTTTTGTCTCTTTTTTTTTTTGACATCAATATACGTATGCATGTTACTCCATGTGCAAATTTGGTATTTTTCTCTATGCATTTGTTATATTTAAGTAAATTATTTCATTTAAAGTATTTTTTGAAGAAAATTCAAAATTGAACTCCAAGTGATTCAAATAATGAAATATAGTGACTCAAAAAATGATATTCATGTTTCAGAGTTCAATTTGAGGCCGTAAACATGAAATGAATGGAAAAATCGCGCATCTTGTACATGAAATATAAGGGCGAACATTGGTTGAAATAGTATTTTATTTTTATTTAATTCAAACAAAGTCTAAAAATTACGAGACTCGTCCTGGTATCATGAAATCATATGTGGAGGCCATGGTAAATCATAGAAAAAGTTTCGCAAAGGTTGTCACGTATGTTGTTTAGAAACCGGAGCATCCTCGAGGAAGATCCATAGAGTTATAAAGTGATTGTTTGGATTTCGAACCAAAACGACAGTCATAATTTGGTTTCACCTTAAACCTATTTTTTATAGGTAAAGGATCATATGAAATGTATCATGGCAAAATTTGGCATTTTTTTGAATTTATTTCGAATTTCTAATTTTTTTTTTAGTTCCTGTGGAAAATGTTTGCCGAGGGCCGGGACGAAGGCTCTCGGCAAAAAATCATTGCCGAGTGCTGCAGTCTTTGCCGAGTGCTTTTGGATCTAGCACTCGGCAAAGTATTTTCGTTCTAACTTAGGCGCGGCGCCTCTCTTCTTCCTTCTCTCTCCCTTATCCGCTTCTTCCACCTCTCGGGCCCTGCTGCCCCGCCGCCGCACCGCCTCCCGCGTCCTCCCCCGCGCCGCCGCCTCCCGCGCCCTCCCCGCGCCGCCGCCTCCCGCGCCCTCCCCCGCGCCGCCGCCTCCCGCTCCCCCGCGCCGCCGCCTCCCGCGCCCTTCGCCCACGCCGGTCTCCCCTTCGCCCACGCCGCCGCCTCCCCGACGACCGTGCCCGCCCCGGCCTCCCCGACCACCGCGCCCGGCCCGCCCTCCCCCGCGCCGCCACCTCCCGCGCCCTTCCCCGACCACCGCCGCCTCCCGCGCGCCGCCGCCTCCCCAACGCGCCCGGCCCGGCTACGGCCCCGGCGACCCCGGGCCGCCGCGCCCCTTCCCCGACCCCTCCCTCCTCTGCCCCGGCCCCCGACGTGCTGTCCCGACGCCCCCCGAACGCCGACGCCCCTGCCCGGGCCCCCGACGCCGGCGCCCCCGACCCCGTCCACGGCCTCCTTCCCCGCTGCACCCGCCCGACGTGCTGCCTTCCTCCTCCTTCCTCCAAAGCAGCAGGGACTCCGGCCCGACGTGCTGCCTCCCTGCTCCCTCCTCCACAGCAGCAGGGACTCCTGCCTGACGTGCTGCCCCCTGCCTCGCCTCGACGTCCGTGCTGCCGGAACCGCACCCTGCTCCTCGTCGTCAAGGTGAGCTGCCACTCTATTCCATTTTTGCTCAATTGAAACTAAATTCAAAATTGATGTTAGTTATGAAATGCAAATGCAAATGAAATTTAAAATTCTTGTTAGATGTGAGCTATGTAATGCAATTGAAACGAAATTCGTAATGAAAATGGACAAGTGATGTGGTTGTTTGAATTGGACGAAATGCCGTTGTTTCAAAATTGCTTGTATGCTTGTATGGAAATAAGAAATTCAAAAATGCTTGTAGTTTTGTATGCAAATGAGAAATTCAAAAATGCTTGTAGGCTTGTATGCAATGAGAAGTTCAAAAATGATTTGTTGTATGTCATCGCTAAATGCTTGTATGTTGATGCCTATTACGATTTAGGGTTGTGGATAGCAATTCCTATGAATTGTGGTTGCCGGCCATCGCGCCGTTGTTTCCTTGCAGGTTTTGGGAACCTCACCGTATAGGGGAGGTGCTGCCGAAATTTTGATTTGACGCCTTTTTGTTTCTTTTTTGCAGGAGAGGAGAGGCTTTTCCACCGTCTTTCACTCGTCACTTTGCGGGACAGCAAGGTGAGACATAAAAGCCCCCCCCCCCCCTTTCCATTTCTGTTTGTAGGTAACGTGTAACCTAGTTAGGCGTCTCCCGTTCGAAATAGATACAGTTGGAGATATGCCCGAGGGTTGCATATCTATGACCGTATCTATTTCGAATTGTCCACGTTTCTTGGACAGCCCGAGGATGCGTAGATGAGGTTATTTTCCATTGTCTATTCCTGTTCGAGACCGAGTTTCGGCCGCGCCTCCCTGTTGTTCTCCGGATACACAATCTCCCTACCAGGACGTGTATTTGGAGAACAGCGGGGAGGTGCTGCCGAAATTCCGTCTCGAACCGGAGTAGACCGTGGAAACTAGCCCCATCTACGCATCGTCGGGTGGGATTAGGACCTATCTTCACCTAAACTAGACATTATAGGCGTATCGTGTAGATGCCAATAAATTTTAAATTGCTCGCTCATATATATGTTAGAAGATGGATGACCGTGCGTGGATGTACACGGGCCGCCCCAGGAAGGGTTCCGAAACAAGTGAATGGGTTGAGAAGACCCTTGGTTTCTTGAAACAAGCATTTGCCAATGTCGAAAAAGGTGGAAAGACTTGGTGTCCCTGCAGCCGTTGCGGCAACACAAGAGAGCAGACAGAGGATGAGATGGGTTTGCATCTTGGTAACTATGGATTCAAGCGAGGCTATACCCGGTGGGTGTACCATGGTGAAGCTCATAGATCGAGGGAAGAGGTCTTAAGACAACGCGTCGATGATTGTGATGCTGATGGCGGGGTGGAGGACATGTTACAGGACTATCAAGAAGCCCAGTTCTGTGAACAACGTAGAGAAGAGGAGGAGCCAGAGGAGTCCGCAAAACGCTTCTACGACATGTTTGAAGCGTCGCAGAAACCTCTTCACGGGCATACCAGGGTTTCAAAACTGGATGCCATTGCACGTCTAATGGCCGTGAAGTCCCAGTTTAGCTTGAGTCGGAGCGCCTTTGATGTTATGTTGACAGTTGTTGCAAGCCTGCTTCCGGAAGGTCACATTCTGCCAATGAGCATGTATGAGGCACAGAAACTGCTTAGTGCACTTAAGATGCCATATGAGCAGATACATGCGTGCCCGAAAGGTTGCGTCTTATTCAGGAAAGAGCATGCAGAAGCAAAATACTGTCCAAAGTGTGGGTCCTCTAGGTTCATGGAGGTAGACGCGGGTGATGGGCAAAAAAGGCAGCTCACGGTACCCGTGCAGATCGTAAGGTACCTTCCGTTCTTACCGAGGATCCAACGGCTGTACATGACCGAGGAATCCGCGAAACAGATGACATGGCACAAACATGGAGTTCGATACAAGGAAGATAAGCTTGTACATCCATCCGATGGTGAAGCATGGCATCGATTCGATAACATTCATCACATCAAAGCTCAGGAAGCTCGTAATGTACGTGTGGCCCTGGCAACAGATGGGTTCAATCCATATGGCATGGGGGCTGCCTCGTACAGTTGTTGGCCCGTGTTCGTTATACCCCTCAATCTCCCTCCAGGCGTCATCTTTCAACGACAAAACATTTTCTTGTCGTTGATAATTCCTGAAAACCCGGGAAATAATATGTATGTTTATATGGAGTCTCTAATTGATGATTTGGAACGTGCTTGGGAGGAAGGGGTATGGACATACGACAAAGCTACAAAGACAAACTTCAGAATGTATGTTTGGTACTTCTACTCTCTGCATGACATGCCGGCGTATGGTTGTTTCTGTGGCTGGGGCGTTCACTCAAAGTTTCCTTGCCCGGTATGCAAGCATCTTGTGAGGTGGATTTGGTTGAAAAAGGGTGGCAAGTTTTCTTCGTTCGACCAACACCGACAATTCCTCCCTCTTGACCATCCATTCAGAAAAGACAAAAAGAACTTTACGAAAGGTGTCCAGGTTCTCAACCCTCCACCGCAGTTCTTGACAGGTGCGCAGGTGAGTGCTATGTTAGATGGTCTCAAGGTCGATGAAAAAGACGGTGGTTTTGTGGGATATGGTGAGCTACATGCCTTCACTCAGATCTGTGGTTTGTATAGGCTTTCGTATATGAAAGACCTCCTTCTTCCACATAACATTGACCTAATGCACGTTGAACATGGCTTAGGCGTTCCACTTTTCGGAACAATCATGGACATTCTCGATAAGACAAGGGACAATGTCAAGGCAAGAGTCGATCAAGCTGAACTGTGCAATCGACCAAAGCTAGACATGACGCCTCCGGCATCCGGCAAGTCATGGAGAAAACCTAAGGCGGATTTCGTCCTGACGAGGCCCCAAAGGAAGGAAGTACTAGAATGGTTCAAAACGTTAATGTTTCCTGATGGGTACGCAGCGAATATGAGTAGGGGAGTGAACATGACTACTATGCGAATCAACGGGGTCAAGACTCATGATTACCACATATGGCTTCAGCGGCTTCTTCCTGTGATGGTTCGAGGCTATCTCCCTGATCATGTGTGGCAAGTGCTGGCAGAGTTGAGCTACTTCTTACGCCAGCTTTGTGCTAA
The DNA here is from genome assembly GCA_007726485.1 of Eragrostis curvula. Lineage (NCBI taxonomy): Eukaryota > Viridiplantae > Streptophyta > Magnoliopsida > Poales > Poaceae > Eragrostis > Eragrostis curvula. The sequence goes on from CM017440.1 coordinate 45,746,092, forward strand.
GGAGATATCAACTTCCGTGATTGCAGACCTGGAAAAAATGGCGCCTGTGTTGCTCTGTAAGTTGGAGAAGATATTTCCACCAGGCTTGTTCACTCCGATGGTGCATATGATTTTGCACCTTCCGTATGAGGTTCGGATGGGGGGGCCTGTGCAGAACCGTTGGTGCTACCCAATTGAGCGGTGTCAAAAGGTTCTTCGAACAAAATGTAAAAATAAATGCAAAATTGAAGCATCCATTGCAGAGGCACACGTTCTGGAGGAGGTGTCAAACTTCACAACAAAATACTATTCTGAGAACCTTCCGAGTGTCCATTTTCCACCACCTCGTTACAACGTTGACGAAAATGAATCGACCCTAAGCCTTTTCCAAGGGCAATACGGGCGCGGAGGTGAAGCGAGAAAAAAGAACTTGACATATACAGAGTGGCGCACGATCATGATGTATGTGCTGACCAACCTAACAGAAGTGGACATGTACATCAAGTAAGTTATGAATTCATTTCGTAATTAAACATCTAACCCATTTGTTCCACATCCAACCCACTTATTCCTCATTGCTACAGGGAATTTCTTGATGTATTCTGGCATGATGAAGTGCCTCCTACCGCACATGAAGTCGATACCCTTCTTTGCAACGGTGCAGGAAATGGATCGCCCGATTTCATTTCTTGGTTCAGTAGGAAGGTATTTAGCATTTTCTTAGTGTGACATTACAAGTTCCTCGTACGTGCTACTAATGTAGCTAACTATCCTGCTTGAACTTGCAGGCCCGAACCGAAGCGACAATGAATGCCGAGTTAAGACAGGTTGCCAAGGGCTGTCTTTATGCGGTCAAGTCATTTAAAAGCTATGATGTTAATGGGTACCGCTTTCACACAACAAGCTACGAGCAGAGTCGGCCTAATCGTAAAACCACTAACAATGGAGTTTTTACTCCTGGTGACGATGGGGTCGAATATTATGGAAGAGTTGAAGAAATATACGAACTTTCTTTTGGTGGTTGCAAGTCTCTCCCTCTTGTCGTATTCAAATGCCATTGGTTTGATCCTCAAGCAGTTAGACGGACCCCTAATCTTGGGCTAGTCGAAATTCGACAATCATCCGTCTATCCAGGAGATGATGTATATATTGTTGCTCAACATGCCACACATGTTTATTATCTCTCATACCCGTGCCAAACTGACGACCGTCTCAAGGGTTGGGATGTTGTGTACAAGGTATCGCCACACGGCAAACTGCCGGTCCCAAACAATGAAGATTACAATGTAGACCCAAACACAAATCTTGACGGAGAGTTCTTCCAAGAAGATGGCCTAGAAGGGGGATTTGTGATAGACTTAACCGAAGAGATCGAAATGGAAGTAGAAAATGACACGATTGTTGAGGACGATGCTGGAGATGAGGTTTATAATGCGAACGACTTGAAACTACTTGAGCAATTACATTTAGACGATGATGACATCCCGCCTACAGAACACGTGCAAGATGAAATCGATTATAGTGATGATGAGGCAAACGATGCAGAAGAGATCGATTTCGATGATTATTTCTGATACATGTATGTCCCGTAGTAATTAATTTAATTTTTGCAATACTATCTTACTTTCTATTACATGTTACTTTCTATTACTATTTTGCATATATTTCGAAATGCTGATGGATTTAATCTTGTTAATTGCAGGTGATTGATCAAAGATGGTGGGCAAGGGTGGTGTGATGAGGACGGTCCCGTCGCTCTACCAAAAAGCGACTGGGAAGCGGAGCGCTGAGGGGTCTGGGAGCGGGAGGAGTCGGATGAAGTCTAGAGGCAGCAGAGGTGGCGGCAGGCGTCGAGGGAGGGGGTCGAGGGCACCGTCCCCCTCTCCTTCCGTGCACGAGTCGGAGGAGGAGGAGGAGGAGGAGGTGCGAGGGCAGGACGCCTCGGAGGAGCCGCAGCAGCAGGAGGCCTCAGAGGAGGAGCACGAGGCCTCCGAGGACGGAGACGGGGGGGAGGACGGAGGCGGGGGGGAGGACGACGAGGAGGACGGGGAGGAGGACGGTGCGTCTGGGGACGTGCCGAAGGTGTGGGAGCGCGGTCCCGCACGACTCCCACCGCGACCGATCCCTTTTGAGAGACGCCCGTTGGTTCGACCCAAAGGAAAGAGGTAAATAACTTTAACTGTAAAGTCATTTGCTATGTTTAAAATCTCAATAAAAACTAATCATTGTCTTCATCACTTGGGCAGGGGCTGGGAGACGATCGTTCCGGGCGACCACAAGCGTCTTCCTGCCGGCATCCTCGGCCTTTTGTGCAAGGCGCACTTTCCTGGGATGGTGCCACTTCGAGACGGGGGGAGGAGCCGGCCTTGACGTGGGCCCACTACAAACGCGTCCCTGACGTCCCAGACGAGGATGGGAGAGACTTTCGCACCGTGGCGGACCGGGTGGTTGGAGAGCTGTGGGTAAGTCTTGTTTGTATTGCATTGGTCAATTCATCTCGTTCATTTGATATTCTTCAAATAATGAAAGTATACATCGCGTGTATGTGCAGGATTTCTTCAGGGTCGAGCCGGAATACCGTGATCGGGCGGTGCGCTGGGCGTACGATGCATGTCCTAAACTCGTTACGGACATGCATCACGAGGCGCGCGTCCAGGCCGTGAGGAGCTACTACGCTAAGTACCTTGGTACGAAGATTGACAAAAAGCAAGCTCGAACCATATGGCCGAGTGAAGAAGAATACGGGAAGGTAATTTGACATTCTCATGTTTTCTATACTTCATTAAGTACGTTTAATTTGATCTACTCATAGTTTCACAATAACTAACATTTAACTTTGGTCAAATGACGTGTAGGTGATTCCGTGGTGGTGCGCCACTCATAAGCCTTGCTGGGACTACTTTGTTGCGAGGTGGTGCGACCCCGAGTGGCAGAAGCAGCACGAAGCTTGCCGGGAGCGGCGTTTGAAGATGCCTGGTCCAGCACACCATCAAGGCAACCGTTCCCTTGACGACTACGCGGCTAGCTGGGTACGTGAATTCAATTCGTTGTTTGTAACACTTAATTTTCCATGATTTCTAATCATCTTTCTGTTTTCTTTGCAGTCGCAGGCGCATGACGGCCGAGAGTGTCCCCCGTTGATGGCTTGGGCATTGGCGCACAAGGGCAAGGCGTCGTCGAGCACGGTCGACTACAACCCGGAGGACGGGCCCGAGGCGTACAGCAACCCCACCGTGCACACTCGCCTCCGTCGGTACACGGAGATGGCTAGGGAGAAGCACGGGCCAGAGTGGAACCCGAGCACCGAGAACCTTGATGGAGAGATCATCATGAGGCTTGGTGGAGGTAAGAAGCATGGCCGGTATTGGATTGGAGACAGCACACTGGACACGGCCTCTACTCCCACCCTCTCTGAGATCCGAGCGAGGAGCTCGTCCTCAACCCCGCCCATACGCCCACGGCCGAGTGCTGCACAGCTTCAGTTTGAGCAATCACAGGTTATTTCTGTTCTACTCGTCGTTTCGTTGAGTTTGACATATGTTTGCTTTGCATTGTAACATTGGGATGACATATTGTAGACCCAGCTACGGGAGGAGATGGAGGCGAAGCTGCAGGAACAGGAGAAAAGGCACCGGGCAGAGATGCAGCGACAGCAGGAGGAGATGCAGCAGGAGATGCAGGAACGTGATGCAAGGATGCAGGCGGAGATGCAGCGGCAAATGCAGTTGATGCTTCAACAGTGGCACAACAATGGGATGCTACCGCCGCCACTACCTCTGCCTCCTATCGGCACTCCGAGTCCGACTCAAGGCACTCCCGTGAGTATTTCTAAATTCTTGTAGTTTCAATCCTCGTCCTGTCGACACTTCTAACTGAAAACTTGCGTTAATCATGTAATATCTTTTTTCTTGCAGAATATATCCGCTGGATCCAACAATCAGCCGGTTTCCCCTCCAGCTGCTTGGTCACCGTTCCCTCCTTATCCCCGTCCTCCTCCGATGTAGCTTGTAGTTGTATATGTACTTTAATTGCATGAACCAACTAGTTGTCGACGTGTTTGTGAACCATTTCATGAACTTGTGCTTGTGGACGTCAAGTTGAGCTATTTCTATGTGTATTTGGAGACAAATATGTGTTTGTGATGGATTTCAATGTGTTTGTGGTGATTTCAATGTGTTTGTGATGATATATATGTGTATGTGATGATGGTGAGCATGTATGTATGATTTGGTGTGATTTTGGTCCAGGTTGCATCGATTTTAGACAATTTATAGCGTTCTGCGAAATTTTTTTGCCGAGTGCCTCAGAAGTTTGCCGAGAGCCAAACCTGAGGCACTCGGCAAACTTACCATTGTTTGCCGAGTGCTTGTGCCTGGCACTCGGCAAACTGGCCATTGTTTGCCGAGTGCCAGGCTCAAGGCACTCGGCAAACCATGGGCTTTTGCCGAGCGCCTGACACTCGGCAAATTTTTTTGTTTGCCGAGTGCCAGACGTCATGGCACTCGGCAAACTTTTCTGACGCCGTTTTCCTGCCGTCACGTTACTTTTTTTTGCCGAGTGTCTTCCTGGCTCTCGGCAAAATCTTTGCCGAGCGCCCGACAGAAAACACTCGGCAAACTCGTCTTTGCCGAGAGCTGGCTGCCGAGTGGAGTTTGCCGAGTGTTACCCTCGGCAAACTATTTGCCGAGTGTAAACAGGGCTTTGCCGAGTGCCTCTGGCACTCGGCAAAGCATGGGTTTCCCGTAGTGCGTGGAAATACATATGTCGTTGTAGTGAACAAACGTTCCCACACACGAACTTTCCTGGATACTCATCCTTTGGAAAAAACTAAAATTGAATGAAGACAAGGAGAAGAAGCGTCTGTTGAATGTTCATCGATCCTAATTCCTAACTGGCCACCCCACCACGTCACAGCAGCCATACGAATAGCACAAACACTGGTTGGCTCTGGCCCAACAAGGAGAAACTTGGAAGACAAGCTCACCGAAACACAGCTGCTGCTGCAATATACTCTTCCACATGCAAAAGCAAGTGCGTACTAGTAGAACTCTAGCTATAGCTACGTGCATTACTTAGGCCAAAACAACGCTGCCGCGCTGCATTGCATTTCATTGGATGCACGTGCAAAAAGAAAAAAGTAGCTCGGCATGCTGCCAACAAACAGATTAATAGGTCCTTTCTAACGAGCTGGTAATAATGTCCTAGCTTGGAGGCACACATCAGACGAAGAAGCATTTATTGAGGAAATTCGAAGCACAAACATAAGAATATATACCCCTGCACATGTCCATGGAAACTTCTGAAGAATCCACCGGTGACAACACGAAAGCTTCCTATAATTCATCCGAGCTGCTGGTAGCTTCGCCTGGCAAGTGGCAAGTTGGCAAATATGCCAAGTATACTCATCGCTCATCAGCTACTGAAATATCGGCTGCAAAGAAATGCCAAATGCTTTCACATACATCTCAGCGATTATCAATCCTTGATCGCATACGCGACGATCGAACAGCACAACCCATCCCATCGTTCGTCAGCTCATCGATCCATCGATCGATCGTGCAGGAGCACTTTTAGTATTCGCGAGAATTATATATGCGCCGCGAGGTGGTCGCGCAAACGACAACACAGCAGCCACTGCACTATGCCACTGTCGTCGTCAGCATCCAACACACTGACGACCCCAGCCCGTCGGTTCGTTCCTTCCCACAAAGCCGGGGCGCATCCGCCTCCCGTTCGCCGCCGCGTGCCGCGCGCTTTTCGACGTGGCCGCGTCTCCGTCGATCACCCACGGTGGTGGACCGGTGGTCACCACGCGCACCTGCGACACCACCGGAGGACAAGTGTTTTAAAAACGGTGTTCGTCGGACGCCGCATTGCAACGCATCGATTGGTCGAGATAGATACAACCTTTCTATTTGTGTGTTCTCATCTAGTATAGTTCTATAGTCTCCGGATGAGCAGCAAGGGCGGCTTTATATCCTTGCATCGTTTTCGTTCGCGTATGATGTGGGTATCTTTGTTGGTCGATCGAGCTGGCACTGACAAGGAAAGCGCCAGGAATGTGTGCCTGGTGTAGGCCAACACATCAAAAGCTAGGGTCTGCCGTGTCTCTTTTTGTGAGTGTCTAGATGTACATCAAGTTATGGTCGATGTCGAGGCAAAAGCAGGCTAAAATTACAGTACCTGGAGCTCTTAGAGGAAATCTTATGACATGAGTAAATCTAAACGCGTGGTGTGCTGTCCCTACAAAACTCAAATGCACAACCAACATATTCTGGAATGGTTTAATTGACTAGGTATTAAAAATTGTGCTGCGTGGTAAACATGGATATAAAACTGCCCGGGTAAAAACAAACAGCTAATGGTGCAAGGATGTCATACTATGGCCCACTGCTTTACGCTATAATATTATTGTGCATCGATCAAGATGTTAAAAATGGAGGATAATGGTGCGGCTGAGTGATCACGATCCATGCATGCAACACCATAAATTAACCATGCGTCCACGATGATTGTAGCTTGGTAGCTAGATATAGAGCTAGAGCTATCTGATTGCCGCCAACCAGAGGCCATGCATCTTCTGATGTTATCCATATATATTTATCAACAAAAGGCTCGTAACCGATCAATGCACAAGTTGTGTGAGCCATTTCTTTACACCTTTCAAAAGCAGAGTTCATCATGTTGCTAGAGCATAGAACATTGTTTGATGCGCCATCTGTGAATCTTTTTCTTCCCTCCAGTGGCACACTTTGCTGGATCACATGCCTCGGGCAAATAAAGAGGTGAATAAAGACTTGATCTATCCATCGATCAATCCAAGAATAGCGGTAAAAAGGAAAAGAAAAAAAGGATGTTCATCCTCATTTTGATCAGAAGAGTGACTACTAGATAGTGAAATGTGAGATATTTCTGGCCGGTCAGGCAGGAATGGATGCAGGCAGCAGGCAATGTTCCTATGCTTTCATCAAGATAGCTACATATACACGCATGCCTACATGGACGTTTATGTATCTGAAATCAAACCGTTATGGCTGGCTAGACATTGCTGCTAAGCTTATGTGGTGCTTGCCTAGTCGGCATCACAATCACGATATGTATCTGAATGCCTACATTGGTCTATTGGTTTGCTCAGTGTCACTGTGATGATCCAACAAACAACGTTGTCAACAAGTACATGACTCATCATGTTGGTTACGTTTTTTATCTGTCTCTAGTTGGATGTAAAAGTCACTTTGAGTAAATATGACGCAGTGTATCCTCTTTGTATGGATATGTGTGGCTCTATGCTTTTTGTTTGTGGTTAGTATGACAACCACGATATCTGAATGCAAGGCGGTGCCATAGGATGAACCATGTTCAATTACTTTCAGAATTGTCCATCTTTGAATGTAAAAAAGGCCTTTTCATATTCTAACGAGTTGGTTTATCTTCTTAATCTATGGTCGAACCTATTTTGGTTCTGTTATATGTATGTAAGATATCGAAACACGTAATTTGTTTTTGTCCATCAGACACAACATGAAAGAACGGTATAAGATGATTTCAGAAAGTCCAGGCCATTGATTTGAGTGATCCTCATAACTATAGATAAATTAGCCTTCACATAACTTAGCATACTGAACCATAGCAAGACAATTTTTATAACAAAATTAATATATGCCTCTAGTAAACATGGCTCTCCTTCAATAATTTGTGCATGTTCCGGACAAGAAATTAGCATTTCAAGTCAATATTCATGATCATGACAATGAGTCATGCGATAAATAATCACATCCAACCTAAGAAATTAATAGGAATTTCTTTATACAATCCCTGACTAATTAAGCTAGATTACAAGTGCTCGATAATACATAATATAAGTTTTAAAAAGAGAAAAAGGTGCACCAAATTAAAGGTATGTGTTATAGCTGAGTGCCTCGTGGGTGATATCAAACCAGAAACTGGATTTTGGCCCTTCAACTAAGGTATATACCTGTAAAATTATCGCATATATCTACATGTAATCCACAGAAAAAAATAACATGTTCCCCCTTACTATGTCTGAAACTCACTTAATATGAAGTGAACCCTGAATGCTAGCTTGGTAAAATGGAACTTTGGCTTCTAATGATAACTAGAACTGCATTTATGTTTGAACTATATAATACTGTAAAAATATGATCAATTTATTTAATTTCAGAATAATTCAAAATTTGTACCCAAATCCATTATTGCATCGAGAAAAATGTCAATATCAGATATTTACAACAAGATGTATACTTAGTACAACCACTCCTTCCGATCTTTTGTTTTTGATAGATGTTCAGACAGGACAAAGGCTAGTGCTAAATTAGTTCAATCCAGCTATCCGAAACGACAACATTATCAATCCAGAGGTAGTACCTCAGTTATATGTAGTTGAAAATGGAAAATATGTATCACATTTATATTTGTAGTAACAAGCCTAAAAACATTAACTTACCTTGGGTCCAAAATAAACAAATATATCTTCCTTTTTCTTGTTAACAGGTCCTCATTATATTTAACTCATCCTCGACAAGAAGCTAGTATCTTTCATCTCAATATGTCCATGACCACAAAATACTGCAAATCATCAATATTATAAAATCAAGATAACCCACCTTAGAGCGTCCTCAAAGGACGATGTCATACCCCATTTCTGGAATATGTTGTGCATCCTGTATCAGTCCCTGGATCAGTAACTGATACGCACAATAATACAAATATGATAATCAAAAGCATACTTCGCATTGGTAAATAAGCATAATACCTGAGATAGGACCCTTAGTGGCGGCACGACAAGGAAATATCCAAGTCCAACCAACCAGCTAACGGTGAAGCAGACAGCGGAAACCTTGGCCCAAAGCCACAAGCACACTTGAGAGGCAGAACCGAAAACCCAATCGTCGTCGTCTTCTACGAAGTCTTCTCCTACTAAACCAACAATCGCAAACGCGTGAGTACATAAGGTACTCAGCAAGCCCTACACTACGCAAGGGTATAAGTACATGCATACTTGGTCTTAGCAAGGAGGAGGCTATCTGGTTTATTCGCAGCAAGGCAAGCTTTATGCGGGGTTCACTAAAGCAAGACAAGTATTCATAGATAAAACAGGGAATTTATTGTTAATATTTTAGTTGGTTGGCCCTGGGGGAGTATGGAGCCTTCCCGCCAGTTTCCAAGTTTTAGTTGGGCATTCTGACCTCAAGGATCATACCGACCCGGCACACTTGCCATCACTTTCAAAACACGGGCTGACGACAACACACTCACACGCCAAGGAAAGAGAGAAGTGGCTAATCCATACGTGCGCAACAATAATGTGTCATATGCCGTGACAACGTCCATCCGGATGAATTTTACACTCTGCAGAGGTTGTACATCTTTTCCCACGAGCTATGCACCCTTTGCAAGGGGGTACATAACGCCTAGTCCATATCCTCCGAGTAGTCTCACAATTCCACCACGAAATCACACTCAGGGGCTTGTGACATGAAAGGTCACACACTGGCACTGTACACCTGTAAAAGGGTACGTCATGCTCCTGTAACAAATAGCAGGATCCTGTAACATATACCAGGACGGGCGGCACTCCCGTAACCTATAGCGGGTTCCGCGAGCCGGATCATAGGTACGTTTTCTATGTCCTTTTCCTGAGCTTTCGTTGCCTCGACTGGCCTCCAGATGGCATTTGCAAGAATACCAGAAAGATAGGGTAGGTCCTTCCCATAGGGGTTCCGTGCTTGTACGAGAATCATTATGTTTACGGGCGTCAGAACCGGTCCTTATATGGCCGGGCAAGCACCATATCCCACACTAGGGGCCTATAACACCAACATCCATTCACTAGTGGCCTTGCCCGCAATCCAACCCATCCCATCATCACCGCCACCATCAACATCATCACCTAACACAGTTGTGCTACTCCCAAACCCTTTATATAACACACACACCACCAAACTCATTTAACACAGTTGTAAACATATATGTGTGTAAAGTGTAGCAATGTAGAAACATTGCAGGGGTCCTAAGCATTCTAGTAGCAAGGTAAAAGTGCCATCATAGAAATGATGGAACTATCCTAGAGTTATCAAGGTGACAGGTAAACAAAAGGGGTAAACAAGGATTCAGATATTAACGTCCTAGCCACGGACATTAATATCAATAAGCAAGCAGGTCCATAGCTACACAAGCAGTAAATTAGCAAGTAATGCATATTACTAGAATAGGCTCTATAGGTGCATTGCGAAAACAGTAGGTTCAATCATGATCAAGGAGATGTAGAGCTTGCCTTCACTAATTAGTCTTCTTCTTCACGTCCTCGTACTCCGGGTCCTCAGGTCCTTCCTAGAAGCTCGTACCTTGACTCTTATGTCGGAATCGATGTCTTCAAGTCCTTCTTCGAAGCTCGTCCTTGAAGCTTGTATCTTCTGGATCTTCCTTCAGTTCTTCCTCGAATCTCACGTAAGCTAGCGTATAAAAAGATACCGTATAAACAAACTACCGCAAAGGAAAAAAGATTGAGAAAAAACCACACAAGATCCAATTAACTCCAATAAGAACCAATAGAATACCGATATAAGCCAAAGGCACAAATCATGTATGATGCATTAGGTTTTACTTTAGGAGGATCTTATTATCTTAGTAGAGGCTATTAGGGGTGATGCATCGAGCACTAGGGCTTTTGATGTGAAGGTGGGATGCTAAACCACGATAAATGCATGCGGGTAGGTGTAGGTAGAAACGGCGTGTGTACGTGTTAGTTGTATATTGGTAGCATTACGGCTTTATATAGGTCGTAACCTATATAAAGGTTCATGCAACAACGTACAAGTGCAAGGTGTGTCACTTTAATTACTTACTAAATTGATTAATTACTAAGATTTTTCCACTAGTTATTTGTCATGAGCTAAGCGCATGACGATGGCACGTGTACGTGATTATGCATGACATGAGTGCACGGTTGCAAATAAAAGACAAGGATCAATCGACCGGACCAACTAGTAATTAAAATAACAATGAAATAATAGATTCAATAAGTTCCAATGAAAGACGAATAACGAGAATAATAATAAACAACAAAGCTTGGTAGGGGTCGAGGGTAGTCAATAGATTAAGGTCGATTGAGCGACGATTGAATTTAGGTTTGGGTTGTAAAAGAGTTGCGATGAAAGAGGTTGCTAGGTTATGATATAGAGCGGTACGACAAGATTGGATAAGCTCGTCACTAAAAGATAAGCGAGCATTGATGTGCGAGCTCGACACCACATGACTTACCGACATGGGATTTAGGGTATTAGATTTCGGAGCGCTACATCACGAAGATTGGGTAGGTTTATTGTTAGCGAGTGAGGGTGTATGTGTGACATACAAGGTTAAGGCGAAATGATGTATTGCAATGAGGGGGTGCTAGGATTTAAGGAGAAAAGATATTGCATGATTGGTTAGGTCCAATGCTACATGATGGAGTGAGTAGCTACAACATGCAAGATTGACGTTGCATAAATTGTCGCTATGGAAGAGCATCAAGAGAGGGAAGATTATAAGGTATTGACGGCTTGCTGGTCCATTCTAGAGCTCCAAGAGTAGTACTAAAGGGCAGTACGCGTTTCTACGAACGCGTGAGCGCAAGAATCGCCCAAAACGGAGCTACGGTAATAAAGATACATAGGTTTATAGGTTCTAGGGGCTTACATGCAATTACAGAAACATACCGAGGGCATATCTGTAATTACAAAAAGGTTTTAGGGACTGAAATGTAATTACAGAAAGTTTTGGGAACCAATCTGTAAATACAGAAAAGTTTAGGGGCTTCGGTGCAAAAGACATGGGCTAAAATATAATTACAGAAAAGTATAAGGTTGTTTCTGTAAAAAGACAGGACCTAAACATAATTATGCAAAAGTTTAGGGGCTTATCTGTAAGATTACAGGGGCTGGGGATTTTCCAGGATTTTTGGATTTATTTTCCAATTGGAAAATCATGGACCGAGTCCACAAGTTTTGTGGACCAGGTCCACAGATCTGGCTCACGGTGGACCGGATCAATCTGGGCCGCTGGATTTCAAATGAATGGATCGGATTTCAAATCAATCTGGTGCTGGGCCGAAAGTGGGTGCGGCCCACTTTGCATTTTCCAGGAAAAGAAAAGAGGAGAAGGAGTTGGGCTGGGCCAAAGGAGGGAGAAGAGAAGAAATTCGGCCCGAGTTGGTTTAGGGAAAAGGAAGACATTTTCTTTTTCTGGGATTTGGGGTTTGATCAAATTTTAAATGGTTTCAAATTTGAAAAGGAGCCAAAATTGATTTAGTCCACAAAATAAAACTTCCAAAATGCATATGATGGTTTTCATTCTGGTTTAAATCAAATTTTTCGAAAGTTGGCTTGGGATTTAAATAGGAACTCAAATTTGAATTGCAAATTCAAATTTGAAAAAGGAATTAAACATGAACTCAAATTTGAATGGAGAATTCAAATTTGATTGGGACAAAATCAAACAAACATTTGACATGAAATCAAGAACTCGAGAATGCATATGTGAAGTTTGTGCAAGTTTAAAAAAAATTCAAAGGTTTAGAATTTGAGATGAACTTGCTAGAGATCTTAAATCAAACACTTATTTAGTTTGTTGTAAAATTCAAAAGTTCAAACTTTTAGTAAATTTTAAATGAAGACAAACACTTGAGCACTATTTTAATATTTGTAAATTTCATATTCTAACTAGGTTTTAATTTATTTAGTGCATTTTGTTTTGAAAATTCATGGAAAGGTAAGAGTTGGACAAAAATTTAAATTTGGAGCGATTTTTATTCCTTTTTAAATTGCTTTGAAATTTGGGGTGTTATAGGGCTACCCCACTTAAAAGGAATCTCGTCCTCGAGATTCGGACAAGCTTCTGGACGGTGCAGAACTTCTCATGCGTCTTCTTGCTTGATGGTGGTAACATTCAAAATTTCGTTGAAGACTTCTTGATGTGGTGGCTTTGATAGCATGTTCTTGTTATCGCAGTGGTCTTCGGTGCTGCAGATTGATGAAGACGATGTACTTTCTTCACTATTGTATGGGGTTCTACCCCACTTAAAAGTATTGTAGCTTGTGTTCCAAGGATAACATTCGGTTGTTGTTCTTCTCATCTCATCCAAAAGATTTAGGCTTTTCTCGTTGCTCCATGGGTGACTTTTCCAAACGCCTTTATTTCCAATTTATCCCCAAGGATGAGCTTACTGTGGATGTTTATCCGGTGTCGGAGGTAAGCACTTTTCCAATTATGTCGTTTCAAATCTGCTCTTATCCAAGACAGACAACCATATATGTCATCATCATACCAACTCTTTATTCAACAGTCTATTGGTATTTTAAAGCACAGAGTACAACATGTTGCTCATATTACAACACCCTTACATAAAGTTTGTGACCATTGACGTCCAAACTCAAGATACAGTAGGTTGTACTTCGACAAGGTTGTTATTCGTTGTCTCCTTGCGTGACAGCTCCAGGGCAGTCTGCTACGAAGTGGCCATGATTCCGACACAAGTAGGACTTCTGATTTGCTCTTGGTGCCTTCTTTCCTGGTGGTTTGCCTTCACTGCTCTGCTTACGAGTACTGGGAATCTTAGAACCAGAAGGGTTTGCACGTGGTTTGTTTTTCTTCTTCCTTGAATATCCCTGCTTCTGGGGATATCTCCATTCTTTTACTTCACGTTTTCTTTCTGGCTCAGATGGCTGGATCTCATGAATTCTGTCATTTTCCTGATCTGTCAGAGCTTCTTCAAGCAAAATGGCCTTATTCATTAGTGTGTTGAACTCTGGATAGTTGTGAGTGACCAAATGTATTCTGAGGTTATGGCTGAGACCTTTTCTGAAACGATTCTGCTTCTTCTGATCTGTGTTGACCTCATCTGGGGCGTATCGGGCTAACTTCATAAACTTCTTAATGTACTCATTCACTGCCATAGATTCTTGCTTTAAGTTACGGAACTCATCTGCTTTCATGTCCATGATTCCTTCTGGGATATGATATTCACGAAAGGCTTGTTGGAATTCATCCCAAGTAATACCATCTTGGTCTGCAACTGTTTCCTTGAAGTTATCCCACCATTCTGCGGCAACTCCAGCTAGTTGGTGAGTGGATAACATAACTTTCTCTGGATCACTGGCTGCGACTATATCGAGCTTCTTGGTAACATTTTTGAGCCAATCATCAGCAGTTAACGGGTCATCATCAGTGTTGTCGTAGGCAGGTGGCCTGAGCTTCAGAAATTCTGTTTTCTTAGAATTAATTCCATAACTGCTTTGTTGTCCCTGAGAAATTGCTTTCAGGAGTCGATTCTGCCTGGTCATCACTTCTGTGAGGTTGACCGGTGGTGGCTGAGGAATCACATTACTATCCTGGTTGTCATGGTTGACAGTCTCTTGGTTGACTTCTTCTTCATCATGGTGGACTGCCTCAGTTTCATGGTTGTGGGCTGCGGTGGGGCCTCTTTGACTTGCTTCTCGACGTTGTTGAGTAGTTAGCTTCTTTCTTTTGTTAGTTCCATCTCTTGCAGTTCTTCCAACGGTGCCAGGTCTTCCAGGTGCTTTCGCTTTGCGCTTCTGGCGGTTTTGAGTCTTGGTAGACTTCTTAGGCGGCATCCTGCTTTCAGCAACAGGGATTTAGGCATGGGTTAGGTGGGGGTTTTGGCCTTAAGCTGTTGTTAAGCTGCTACATTAGACTGTGGTTATGTTATTATATTGTTTAAGTTAATTAGATTAAGAGCACACAATCAAGAAATAGGGAGCCAAAACGACAGGAGGAAAACATCGAATCATACAAACAACGTGATTTATTTGTTATGGCCTCATGTGTAAGCGTACTAAAAACGAGGTTTAAGGCTCAAGGATAAGCTGACTATCGATCTTGAGTGTCCTCAAAACTCGACCAGTAATCCGTGACCAAAAAGGAATTGAGAGGTCATATGATTTGGTCGGTAAAGAAACACCATTGCTCACACTTCTGCATTGGAGGGCTTCATTGACTTGGCGTTTGGAGTTAACCAGGCACATGTATTCATGATCATTGCATTTCAGAAGGTTGATTTTCCGGACTTGCACTTCATTTTCATTCTGAGGGTGGCTCAAAACATTATTTCACAGCAACACTGATACTTTTATTGCTCACAAACAGGATCACACTTTTAGTACAACTCAGATTTTCCAGATTACAACTCATTACAAGTACCACTATTACTTCTTGTGATAAGCTGCCATACTTGAAAGTGACAACATTCTTCCAAACCATCCTTCATGAGGGACTTATTCTGGACATCTTGGCTCAAGTAGCATGTCTGCATACTCGACATACTTTGCCGTCTTCAGGGTTGTAATCTTTTGGCACTAGTTATTGCCATCTTTATTTCCTTGCTCGAGGAGTTCAGGGCAATCCGCTATGAAATGCCCATGCTTTCGGCAGGCAAAGCATGTCCGACTGACTGGTGGTACCCTTCGGTTGACCACGGGTGGCAGATTTGCACTGCTTGAGCCTTCATGTATACTCGTCAGTTGGTGAAAGGTATGTCCTTTTGCTGCGATCTGGGGCTTCTTGAGCTTTCCAGACATAACTCGACCAGATCCTTGTACGACATTCTTTCTCTTGTTGCATCTCTCATTAGCATTTCTTGGTTGCAGCAGCTTAGTGAGATCGTCGATCTCTTTATTGATCTCCTTCACTGACTCTTTCAGACTAGTCAACCTTGCAAGTACACTTGTGAGGACAGGAGGTGACAGGTACGTAACATCCATGTTATCCCAAGCTTCTTGCTCCTGACACTCTGGCTGTACCGCAGACTGAACCTGTGCAGGTGGTACTGGGACTTGAGGTACTTCATGCTTCATGTGGGTAATCGTAGCTCTTGCTTCATTGAATTCACGGTAGGGGCAATTGGCAATCTGGTGTCCAGGGTTATGACAATAGAAGCACGTCCTCGGTGGTCTGGTGCCCTTAGTAGCATTGACCTTGCTCTTCTGCCTGGGAACCATATCCGGTGCACGGTAAACCTGGTATAGGTTGCCTTCCACTTCTACGGTCACATAGTCCTCGTTGTCCATTGGGTTGAACATTCCTGTACACAGACGTTTTCAGATCAGATACTTCTTCTTGTTGGAGAGAAGGAGGCAACGGGTTTTTAACAAGAGGGGAACAGTTATTATGGAGAGGTTTTGCAACTAGCTTTGAAAATAGTCATTTTCGAGCGTGTCAAATCCTAGGTTTTCGTTCTACAGTCAAGCATTGCTCTGATACCACTCTGTCATACCCCATTGCTGGAATATGTTGTGCATCCTGTATCAGTCCCTGGATCAGTAGCTGATACGCACAATAATACAGATATGATAATCAAAAGCATACTTCGCATTGGTAAATAAGCATAATACCTGAGATAGGACCCTTAGTGGCGGTACGACAAGGAAATATCCAAGTCCAACCAACCAGCTAACGGTGAAGCAGACAGCGGAAACCTTGGCCCAAAGCCACAAGCACACTTGAGAGGCAGAACCGAAAACCCAATCGTCGTCGTCTTCTACGAAGTCTTCTCCTACTAAACCAACAATCGCAAACGCGTGAGTACATAAGGTACTCAGCAAGCCCTACACTACGCAAGGGTATAAGTACATGCATACTTGGTCTTAGCAAGGAGGAGGCTATCTGGTTTATTTGCAGCAAGGCAAGCTTTATGCGGGGTTCACTAAAGCAAGACAAGTATTCATAGATAAAACAGGGAATTTATTGTCAATATTTTAGTTGGTTGGCCCTGGGGGAGTATGGAGCCTTCCCGCCAGTTCCCAAGTTTTAGTTGGGCCTTCTGACCTCAAGGATCATACCGACCCGGCACACTTGCCATCACTTCCAAAACACGGGCTGACTACAACCCACTCATACGCCAAGGAAAGAGAGAAGTGGCTAATCCATACGTGCGCAACAATAATGTGTCATATGCCGTGACAACGTCCATCCGGATGAATTTTACACTCTGCAGAGGTTGTACATCTTTTCCCACGAGCTATGCACCCTTTGCAAGGGGGTACATAACGCCTAGTCCATATCCTCCGAGTAGTCTCACAATTCCACCACGAAATCACACTCAGGGGCTTGTGACATGAAAGGTCACACACTGGCACTGTACACCTGTAAAAGGGTACGTCATGCTCCTGTAACAAATAGCAGGATCCTGTAACATATACCAGGACGGGCGGCACTCCCGTAACCTATAGCGGGTTTCGCGAGCCGGATCATAGGTACGTTTCCTATATCCTTTTCCTGAGCTTTCGTTGCCTCGACTGGCCTCCAGATGGCATTTGCAAGAATACCAGAAAGATAGGGTAGGTCCTTCCCATAGGGGTTCCGTGGTTGTACGAGAATCATTATGTTTACGGGCGTCAGAACCGGTCCTTATATGGCCGGGCAAGCACCATATCCCACACTAGGGGCCTATAACACCAACATCCATTCACTAGTGGCCTTGCCCGCAATCCAACCCATCCCATCATCACCGCCACCATCAACATCATCACCTAACACAGTTGTGCTACTCCCAAACCCTTTATATAACACACACACACCACCAAACTCATTTAACACAGTTGTAAACATATATGTGTGTAAAGTGTAGCAATGCAGAAACATTGCAGGGGTCCTAAGCATTCTAGTAGCAAGGTAAAAGTGCCATCATAGAAATGATGGAACTATCCTAGGGTTATCAAGGTGACAGGTAAACAAAAGGGGTAAACAAGGATTCAGATATTAACGTCCTAGCCACGGACATTAATATCAATAAGCAAGCAGGTCCATAGCTACACAAGCAGTAAATTAGCAAGTAATGCATATTACTAGAATAGGCTCTATAGGTGCATTGCGAAAACAGTAGGTTCAATCATGATCAAGGAGATGTAGAGCTTGCCTTCACTAATTAGTCTTCTTCTTCACGTCCTCGTACTCCGGGTCCTCAGGTCCTTCCTAGAAGCTCGTACCTTGACTCTTATGTCGGAATCGATGTCTTCAAGTCCTTCTTCGAAGCTCGTCCTTGAAGCTTGTATCTTCTGGATCTTCCTTCAGTTCTTCCTCGAATCTCGCGTAAGCTAGCGTATAAAAAGATACCGTATAAACAAACTACCGCAAAGGAAATAAAGATCGAGAAAAAACCACACAAGATCCAATTAACTCCAATAAGAACCAATAGAACACCGATATAAGCCAAAGGCACAAATCATGTATGATGCATTAGGTTTTACTTTAGGAGGATCTTATTATCTTAGTAGAGGCTATTAGGGGTGATGCATCGAGCACTAGGGCTTTTGATGTGAAGGTGGGATGCTAAACCACGATAAATGCATGCGGGTAGGTGTAGGTAGAAACGGCGTGTGTACGTGTTAGTTGTATATTGGTAGCATTACGGCTTTATATAGGTCGTAACCTATATAAAGGTTCATGCAACAACGTACAAGTGCAAGGTGTGTCACTTTAATAACTTACTAAATTGATTAATTACTAAGATTTTTCCACTAGTTATTTGTCATGAGCTAAGCGCATGACGATGGCACGTGTACGTGATTATGCATGACATGAGTGCACGGTTGCAAATAAAAGACAAGGATCAATCGACCAGACCAACTAGTAATTAAAATAACAATGAAATAATAGATTCAATAAGTTCCAATGAAAGACGAATAACGAGAATAATAATAAACAACAAAGCTTGGTAGGGGTCGAGGGTAGTCAATAGATTAAGGTCGATTGAGCGACGATTGAATTTAGGTTTGGGTTGTAAAAGAGTTGCGATGAAAGAGGTTGCTAGGTTATGATATAGAGCGGTACGACAAGATTGGATAAGCTCGTCGCTAAAAGATAAGCGAGCATTGATGTGCGAGCTCGACATCACATGACTTACCGACATGGGATTTAGGGTATTAGATTTCGGAGCGCTACATCACGAAGATTGGGTAGGTTTATTGTTAGCGAGTGAGGGTGTATGTGTGACATACAAGGTTAAGGCGAAATGATGTATTGCAATGAGGGGGTGCTAGGATTTAAGGAGAAAAGATATTGCATGATTGGTTAGGTCCAACGCTACATGATGGAGTGAGTAGCTACAACATGCAAGATTGACGTTGCATAAATTGTCGCTATGGAAGAGCATCAAGAGAGGGAAGATTATAAGGTATTGACGGCTTGCTGGTCCATTCTAGAGCTCCAAGAGTAGTACTAAAGGGTAGTACGCGTTTCTACGAACGCGTGGGCGCAAGAATCGCCCAAAACGGAGCTACGGTAATGAAGATACATAGGTTTATAGGTTCCAGGGGCTTACATGCAATTACAGAAACATACCGAGGGCATATCTGTAATTACAAAAAGGTTTAGGGACTGAAATGTAATTACAGAAAGTTTTGGGGACCAATCTGTAAATACAGAAAAGTTTAGGGGCTTCGGTGCAAAAGACATGGGCTAAAATATAATTACAGAAAAGTATAAGGTTGTTTCTGTAAAAAGACACTGTAAGATTACAGGGGCTGGGGATTTTCCAGGATTTCTGGATTTATTTTCCAATTGGAAAATCATGGACCGAGTCCACAAGTTTTGTGGACCAGGTCCACAGATCTGGCTCACGGTGGACCGGATCAATCTGGGCCGCTGGATTTCAAATGAATGGATCGGATTTTATGAGGTCAAAGGGGTAAGTTCAATCTAATCTAGGCCGTTGGTTGCGGAATGGACGGCTGTGGCTGGTCCGGCGAGGTCGGCGGCGGCCGGACAGAGCGGGAGTGGCGGCGCCATTCGCAGGCTCGCCGGAGCTCGGTGTCCCGGCGCTCCGGTGGCTCAATCTCGACGCGGAGGGGCTTGGGAGAGAGCGGAGGAGACAGGGAGTTTACCTCGGGACGTGTCGTCGTCGCGCAGTGGCCGGGCGCGAGGGCGGCGACGAGTTGCGATGGTGAGGCCGCGGTGCTTGACGAAATAGGGACTCCACTGCTCCTTGTCGAGTTTGTGCGGGCCGAGGGGGTGCGCGGCGACCAGGCGAGGTTGATGCGCGCACTTGGGGAGCGGAACGCAGCAGGGAAGGTTGTCGGCGTCGGGCAGGTGCGGTGGCGGACGGCAGCGCACGGTGCGCGGATGCTTCGGTGCCCACCGAGCCACGTCGAGGGGCGCGGGCGAGGCAGGAGGGCCTCACGGAGCTCGCGCGCGGTGGAGGAGAGAGAGGGCGGCTTCTCCGGTGAGGAATCGTGGCGGAATCGAGGGCGGCCGGCGATGGGGAGGAAAGGGGAAAAACTCCGATTGGAGCTCCGTGGTGGTCGCGGCGAGGAGCTACGCGCGGGGAAGGAAGAGGAGGCGTACGCGGAGTTCTCTAGCTTTTATAGGCGGCTGGGGACGAGTCGTTGAGCAGCCCGGTCGTCGGCTCGGTCGCCGGGATTGATGGCGACGCGATGGGAGCGATGGGAAAGGACGGGGTGGCCACGTGAGATGGTGACGAGCGCGCTGGAATGGCCACAGTGGTGACGACGAGATGTAACGAGGGGAGCTCGCGTGGCGTGGCGTCACGGCATGGGAGCTCGCCGTCCTTCGGCAGTCTCGGTCGTCGGTCAAGGAGGAGGAAGCGGGTCACTCTGCTGCGATGGGACGAGGCGAGGGCAGAGGAGTGGGCGCCCATGGCCATGACGTGAACGCAGCATGGCTACAGGAGGACGGACGCGACGGGGCGACGGGCTGACGCCGAGCGGCGTCACGGCGGCATGTGCGCGCCGCTGGCGCTGGCAGGAGGAAGGGGAAGGGGCTGACAGGCGGGGCCCGCATGTCAGCGAGAGGAGGAGATGCAGGCCTCGCGGGCTGGTGCTGGGCCAAAAGTGGGTGCGGCCCACTTCGCATTTTCCAGGAAAAGAAAAGAGGAGAAGGAGTTGGGCTGGGCCAAAGGAGGGAGAAGAGAAGAAATTCGGCCCGAGTTGGTTTAGGGAAAAGGAAGACATTTTCTTTTTCTGGGATTTGGGGTTTGATCAAATTTGAAATGGTTTCAAATTTGAAAAGGAGACAAAATTGATTTAGTCCACAAAATAAAACTCCCAAAATGCATATGATGGTTTTCATTCTGGTTTAAATCAAATTTTTCGAAAGTTGGCTTGGGATTTAAATAGGAACTCAAATTTGAATTGCAAATTCAAATTTGAAAAAGTAATTAAACATGAACTCAAATTTGAATGGAGAATTCAAATTTGATTGGGACAAAATCAAACAAACATTTGACATGAAATCAAGAACTCGAGAATGCATATGTGAAGTTTGTGCAAGTTTAAAAAAAATTCAAAGGTTTAGAATTTGAGATGAACTTGCTAGAGATCTTAAATCAAACACTTATTTAGTTTGTTGTAAAATTCAAAAGTTCAAACTTTTAGTAAATTTTAAATGAAGACAAACACTTGAGCACTATTTTAATATTTGTAAATTTCATATTCTAACTAGGTTTTAATTTATTTAGTGCATTTTGTTTTGAAAATTCATGGAAAGGTAAGAGTTGGACAAAAATTTAAATTTGGAGCGATTTTTATTCCTTTTTAAAATGCTTTGAAATTTGGGGTGTTACAGATGACTCTTAGATGCCTCTTATAATTGTTTATTGAATAAAAAGAAGAGAGAGAAGCCTGGTAGCTCTTCCTCAAGAGCTAGTCTCTAAGGTAAATGAGAGACTTAAACATAGACCCTACTCCTCATCAATCCTTTGCAAGAGCTGGCAGCTAGCTAAGGCTAACTCTACCATTGGGGAGGCTCTTATCATTATGAAGATATTTACTCGATGCTAAGAATATATCAGTATCCCAGTATAAATGGTTTGACTGAACCTTTTCATGACTCTATGGGGTAACATTGAGAGACCAATGAGCTCATAGCCGTGGAATAATGTGCATAGCCCCCCCCCCCCCCCCCCCCCCCCAAGCATAGGAGAAGCGCGATTGTGTTTTGTTTGACCTATCTGGCAGAGTAGATGCCAGTGTTTTCTTTCCCTTACATATATCTTTTAGAGGAGCCTTAGTGGGAGATAAGCTCACTCATTGGCATAATCTGGTACCCAGAATTGCATGTCAATTTATCTTATGAGAGAGATATTTTTAGTTGGAGTTTGAATCAGAATGGACAATTCTCTGTCTGGTCTATGTATTTATACATGATGAATGAAAACACTCCATTCTCTCATAAATTGATTTGGAAGTTGAAAAATTCCTCTAAAGATCAAGATTTTTCTTTGGTACCTTCAAAAAGTTGTAATTCTAACAAAGGATAACCGTGCAAAACACAATTGGAATGATAGTAAAAAGTGTTGTTTTTGTAATAGCAATGAGACAATCAAACACTTATTCTTTGACTGTCACAATGCGAAAACTATTTGGAGGATAGTTAACTTTGCTACCGGCTTACACCCTCCTAGATCCATAGCTTATATGTTGGGAAATCGGCTATCAGGGGTACAATAAAAAGATAAAAAAAACTATTTTAGTTGGGGCAGCTGCCCTATGTTGGGCCATCTGGCACTGCCATAATGATTTAATTTTTTACAATGCCAAGTTTATTTCTTTTAGCAGGGTGTTTTCAAGGGCACATACTGGTTGCGGTTTTGAGCTTTGCTACAGCGTGATGATGAGACAAATGAGAGACTCCGTTCAGCGAGTATAGCTATATGGAGATTATTGCCATGGACTTATTTGCGAAGAACGGATGAAAATTTAATAATATACTTTGTCTTTAATTTTTGTGCCTTGATCTCAGCCAGGGAGCTGAAAAATGTAATAAGTCACACGCTGTGTGTGAAAACACAGAGGCGGGAAACTATTTCCATTTTCTAAAAAGGTGTATCCGTTTGTGTACAGTAGATGCTCAGATATGTTAGCATCTTTGCTTTCTAAGCTTGGCAGCGCAATTCAGGAAACAGGAATATTTCCCTATTCCAAATCTCCCTATTCCAAATCTCCAGTGATACTATGTCGTGTGGTCTTCAAATCCTAGTTCCTATTATTTATGCACATGCGAGATCCTTCAGCATAACTGTCTGTTAGAGTGTAGCAGTGGCGATTACGGAGGTGCCCCATGCATATATAGTGGTTGAAATCACAACCATGTGAGCAAATCGTTAAGTACTGTTGCCCCCTATGGGGGCTATTATCAACACATCTCATATTTATAACAAGTACCACTCAGGATCAAATAGTCGAAATCATTTGGATGGAGGATCAAAATGCATCGGATGGCTATCTATATCATGGTTGCCTTCAAACTGTATAAAATTAAATGTGGGTCTAGCATTTCCCCATAGTTAATGGTTATCGAGGGACAAGTTGGTATCACCTGAACTTGGAAGGGATAATGGTTCTCGATTCTTAAGAAAGAAACGACATTACAGCACTTCAACAAGGTCTTGCCAGTGGTCAACCTGGGACAAATATATAGCCTGAAACATGTCAACGCTAGTCGACACTAGCAAGGAACGTCTAGTATAAAAATCATGCATTGCCTGATCAAGGGTGCAAAAGGATGAGTACGTGGTACAATTAACTATTTGCGTGTGAAAGTTCCCTGAAGAAAAACAACGGAGGCGAAAGTGAAAGGTCAAGCTCTAACAATACATAAATGGGCCAGTGGACTAGCTAGCTAGCTAGCTTTTAACATGCACGCTTGCTCCAAACCATCTACACTGATGCATGGTTGTCTCACTGTGAAATTGGATCTCAATGTCAAATGAGACCTACTGATTCTATGCAAAATTTATCTTTATTAAAGTGAAAGATATATTAATGATCCACTTATCATGGCTTCACGAGCGTACATAATCATACCTAGCATCCCGATCTTGACTACCTTGAGAGGCACATGTGGCTTTCACTGTTGATTATATAATACATAGTTCATTAGAGAATTATTCTTCATTCATCCAAAGGTGACAAGATTGGCAGTCTATTAATTACAATATTTGATGCTTAGTTTCTCAATATGTGGTTGTGACACAACGATCAGTGCCGGTAAGCGGCCAGTCGGATCGAACAGGCTTAATAACCGTAAATAAAGGCGAAAATGGGTGCGCTTTAGTGTTGAACTTTTGTCCCCCATTACAACAAATTCTGATTTCTCCTTGGAATCTGCTCCGAAGAATGGATCAGAAAATGACATCACTGCGCATGTCATTTACCTTGATCATATGCACCGGAGGGGTCCTCCACAATGAAATCTTTTCACTATGTCACCCACAAGATTGCAACCTTTCTCATCTCTTTTGTATTGGCATTCGATGCTTAAACGTCAGGGCCGGACCCATGGCATATATATCGTTGGTTGGAACGCAAAATTAATTAATAGCTTGCTCAAAAGTTATTGTTAGTGACTGCGGCACAAACCAGAGATAGCAAATACCATGCTCGACTGTTTTCTTGCTAATGCTACGACCACCGACTGGGATTACATAGTATAAGGGCCCATTTGGAATGCATGAACCATAATGTATATATTGATATATGCAATGTAGTCAAGCAATCATCATCCTAAATACACAGTTAGCGTTGCCATCAACAACAAGATCTTAGTTAAACCAATTCACCAAATTTAAAATTACCTAATATCCATCCTCTTTTGAACCAAGAACAGATCTACTCCAAGCAAATCTCTATGAAGTGTTTCAGCTGTCCTGTCAGTCACTAGTTCAAGACATCATTCTGACCTGTTTCATGGAACCAACATGAAAAAAAAAAATCTATTTTGCATTGTCATGTCGCGTGCAGGCTTGTCAAGAATATTCGGTTACATATAATCGGTGCCCGATACAAGTCATCTTGCTGTCTTGCAACTCACAGGAGACGTTTTCTTTAGGACCCATTTCAGGTGATGCATCTGATACTAGCAAACGACCTTGATTTGATTACTTTTGGAAGCCTTCGTTGCAGCATGTGGGTTGTGGGGGCAGTTCTGTCCTCACCGGAAAAAAAGCAAAAACGTCGCAACCATTCGTAGCATGTTGCTGCTAGGACACAGATTTTGGCGGGAAGATGGCCCCACGGACATGGCGTGCAAAAGCAAGCAGTGCAAATAGGTGGCTTAGCCTTCCACGTGCAGCGGCCGCGGCGGCACACGGCGAAAGGTAACGGTACAGGTGTAGCGACGCCAGCGCCCGGCGATCCAAAGCCACCCGACAAAAGCAGAGCAAATCAACGTGCAGCGATAGGCAAAAAAAAGGAAAGGGCACGTCCCTGATCGATGAGATCGTAACGGATCATCAACAGGTGATGGAGCTTGCTGTTCCTTCCGATTCCTGCCATACGCATGTGCTTCGTGTCCTGCTCGGTGCCAGGAATTTTGCAAGGAAAGCTAGCTAGCTAGAGGATTGTTACAGGATTTGAAGCTCTTTAATTTTCTTTTGTCACGTCACAAGTGCGTCCATGTCGTTAGCAGATTGCGTAGCTATTTATTAGATGTCTCTACAAAGAGAGATATCTTGATCTCTGCAAAATTTGGCAGATCTCGGCAACCTGTTGCAACTAACAACAGTGCTGTCGACATGCGTCATGTTCGTTAAAGCCTACGACACAGTACGTCCTAATTTCGTTGGCCCGCATAATTCTGACATTGTACAAAGCCAGAAAAAAAGGAGGACGATCGAAAGAAGGAAAAAGAAAGCTGCTTTTGGAGGATGGCTACACGCCTTGCATTGGAAACGAAGACGACACACGCAACAAACTTGTAACTGACGGGCCGACCCATGCAACGTGTACGCATCTAGATATCTAGCTAGATGCTACGAATATCTCGGCGCATATATATGTCGACCAATGATTAAGGCCACTGATGATGATCGTCCGTCAGACACAGGAGCACTTAGCGTCCAAGCATGACAAGTTTACGATTCCTGACGGGAAAATGATTCTCCCACCTGACACGTAAGTAGTTGTGCTCCGTCAGACCATCCAACTTTTTTCGTGAGGATCAGTAGATACAATTGTGATCAGTTCTCGTCATTAGGACAGCAACTGTTGTTCGGTCAGTCCGTCTTTGTCCTAGACCCCTGGATAGAAATGAAATATATTCTCATGCAATGATATATCAACATCTTTGCATCTATTCACTGTATCATGCATGCAAGAAACGCATCTAGCCGCCATGCAGTTACACCTTGCTCAATGCACTATAGAATGACTCGTCTTGAGTTCAACGCACTACAAGTGGAGGACACTACTTATTTTGAGACCACAATTTATGCTCAATGTTGCTGGATTATACTAGTATTTTTCTACATTATTTCTAGGTATGGTACAATTATTCAAATACCTTAGAAAAGAAGAGCATCAATTGAGTGTTACAAAATAAAATATGAACCAAAAGGATCCACTAGATGATGGTTGGACGCGATAGATCATGTTTTAATTAAACTTTTCATATAAAAGTGAGATTCTTTCCTTTACTTAAGTTGTGTTCTTATTAAAAAAAAGTCATATATACCAGGAAAGATCCTCCATCTCGAAGTAGAGAATTTTCCTCTTCAACTAAAAAGAAAATAACCAGAACCGCTTTTGACCTTTTTATTTATTCCAACGTTATCATGGAGATCAAGCACCGAATTATCCAACATTGCCTTTTCTTGTGCCTTCAAAAGTGGTACTACTAATTAGCTTGCCAACTGTTTTGGCCGACCCAAATGTGCAAATGCCTTTGGCCTAACCTTATTCTAATAATTCAATGCATGATCGAGCCATATCCAAGGTGTCGGACATGTAGCATATACCCGGGCCCTTGTGTTATCGTTGTCAAGTGATTAGCTCGTGCAAGCTGTATTTGACAAGTGGTACATGCATGCAGCTAACTAAACTCATCAAGTACTAATGGGTTGCGGATTATTCACGCAGCATGGAATGTCACAAATTAAAACTTTTATCCTTTTACCACTACATTTAATTAGACTTGCAAAATTCACAAAAAAATGTATACAAGCAACAGTAGTATACAAACTATAAAATAAATTACTTCAGGAAACAGTCACGACAAAATGTATACAAGCAACAGTATTATACAAACAATAAAATAAATTACTTCAGGAAACAGTCCACGACAACATGTGAACCATTTTCCTATCTAGCAAGCAACACATCTTCAAGGTACGAACTACCAATTTTATGAAAAGTCACTTTAGTAATTTTCATACACAAAGGAAAAAGACCAGATGCTAAATAATGATTCCAGGAGTCATAATAATTTGAACCTTTTTTTATCAAGCAGGAACCTAACAGTTCACCAGAATAGTGATCACTAAATTGAAGCATTTGAACGTCAACAAAAGATACACGTGTCCACCCGTGCCGCTGCTTGCATGCCACTGGCCATCATCGTCGTACCCAATATATATTTTCACTCTCTATGTCTATCCTCACAGCAGTGCTAGTGCACCATCGTTCTTTATCCACCTTTTCTACACTTACTATATAACATACGGTTGTCACTATGCTAAAGTTTGGAATTCGTGACTTCGTGTGTGGTCCATGCATACCTATATATACTTCTAGCAAATAGTGTATGACTTGTATCTGATCTAGATATTTTCATTCTACTAGGATACACGAAGCTAGATATTTTTAACGTCTGCCATGGACCATGCTCCATCCAACCATTCATGACTGCAAACACAAATAAACCCCTTGGTGCCAATGGCAAGTCACTGCATATTCTATAGCGCACATATACCAGGAAGATTCGGCGAGAGATACGAGGCCTCAAGCTGGCGCCACAACTTTGGCCCTCCCGAGCTTTTGTTAAAGAGAAAATGGCGATCGATGCAAAAGAAGCGGATGCGACGTGTGCGCCTTCCTAACGTGCGGCTCAAAACAATACAAGTCAATTGCCCAGGTTAAAGCTAAGGGGAAAAGATGCATATACACGTATGGATGGATACCCTGTGTTGCGATTGACCTTTATTTGGATTGGATATTGAAACTTGCTTTTTGTAGGATAAAGAGTGGGTTTTTGAGTGCCCTTCAATTTTCCCAAAGCCAGATGTCGATGATGAGATGCTCTAGGACGACGTCGGAACTTGGGATGGTGTAAAACGTAAGATAAGGTCTGTCTCTCCGATCAACCACAACTCATGACAAGCTATATATACGTATGACATGGAATTTATCAAGCTCTCCAACCGTTCTCAATACTATATGGCAATGTCACGTGTCTCATATTAGAAAGACAAGGAAATGTATAGATGACTGCTTTCCGCATGACTCGAAAATTTTTATTTCTTGGAACGTACGTATAATGATATACCTCAACAGGCATGCCGTACACATACGTACGCTGATCTTCAGAGGCTCCTATGCATGTTACTTCCATGGCATCTGTTTCGATTTTTCATTTTTAGGAAAGAGTACAGTAGCGTATGGCTAATTTAGACGTTACGTATATATTCTCCAGTCCAGGTGCCTGTCCAACTTTGGCGGCTCCGTGCAAGAGCCACACTATGCCTCATGCTGTTCACATTTACACGTGGTGCCGCCTCCTTGCGAGTGGAGATCCAGCCCCACCGGCCGGTGGCTGCATTGCATGCAAAAGCTAGGAAATTAAGGACACGCGGCGGCGCCTTTGTTACCTCCAGTGGGCCCGAGAGACGGCATTAGCCCAGCCCCACGTTGATACATGCGTTGCCAACTAGCTAAGCTAAAATAAGCATGCAAATCATGTTGATACACCGCTAAACCTACTTGGTTTTAATGGAGCTATGTATAGTTCTCTTTTTTTTCCTTGTTCGTGAAGGTTAAAAGTATTTGACACAGTTCTTTTGGTGCCATGTACTAGCTAACCTTTTTTTATTTATCTTGTTTGGCATGCTTGGCATCTTCGCGAGGAACTATGCACTAAAAAAGTTTCCATACCTTTCTCCTCACGTATTTAGTGCTCGTGAATAAGGTGAGCTATCATTTTGTTTAGAGGGTGAAATGAACGAAATGAATTGTTCATGAGAGTCAAATGGAGCACGACTTTTAACAACATTCTAGTAGCGTATTTTTCTTCTATTAAAATGTTGAAACAACTTTTGCATGAATTATCACCGTCGAAAAAGAAGAGAATGAAACGACATGTCATGAGAGACACCGATTGAGATCGCGATAAGCTTAGCGTGTGGTCACATGCATGCATTTGCATGCATGGGCTACATAGACGTCTGCCTTGATCCTCTCTAATGCATCAGATCACCAGACGCCTGGATGGACGACCAGCCACACACCTGTAAATGCGTGCAGCTTCATCCATTGGCACTTTGGACAAAAATGGAAAAACTCGTCGAGAGCCTATCATGGACCTAAGTATCGTTGATCGAACAGGCTAGCTAGCTAACGACGACGACCCATGCATGCATGAGGTGATGCACTGTACTATTATTGCACTCGCAGCCCTCTTTTTAGCTAGACATCTCTTGGCTTTCTGTGTGTTGAGCATCTATCTTTTGAAAGTAAGGTTGACTGACTAAGTGACGTCTAGTTGTGCGTTTGACATTTTTCTTTCGATTATAGGGATTATGCGCACCAAAGTTTTAATTCTAGTGGGCAAGTCATACTCCTATGACCCTACCAAAGCACCGCGTGCAATATACTAGTTACCCAATGAGAATTGTCTTCATGATGACACAATTTCTACATTTGTATTTTTTTCAGCATGTAATATTGTAATGTATTTGTAAGATCATATGGTAACACTTCCTCTATTGTGGCACCAACGCATATAGTCATATCGCTTCTATATATTGAGATTGAATAAATACTGGAGTAACATTATTTGGTTTGTGTTTAAATAGTTTGACTAAAGTATTTGATGCACGGCCTTGTCTTTTGGCTAGAGGCAGTACATACATCCTTTGATGTATAATACATTTTATTCCCCCTAAAGGGCAGCAGGCTATTGAGAGAACAGTACACAGGATGGAGCACCGGTCCCATCCAAAAGAGAATGCAAAACAAAGGGAGACAACAAGTAGTGTAGACAAAAACTGCAATAATCGTATGGATGACCACGAGCTAGCTAGTCAGTACTCACGCATTGATTGGAAGATCTTGAGTTATGTTTGGAATCCAGTTCTTTGCTTGACCATCGATCCAACCATTCGTGCACCAACTACCTTTTCTTTGCGAGAAGCACATACTATACGTTATGATGCTAATCATGCTTGCTGTTATCCTCTGTCCTTACATACTTATTAATGAATATACATCTGCTTTCATTTGGTGGTTCTCATTTTTAAGCTAGAAAGACACAAATGCTCATCACCTTGCTGGTGCTCTAGTACTGCTTTCAGTATAATAGTGAAAATTCAGCAGTGACAGTATATGCTTGCTGGTTACTCTGGAGTCGTAGAGAGTGATTAACTTGGTAGTATTTTGTTGCCCTCTGTGATTAGGCTAACCACCGATGTATATCTATCCTAATATACAAAAATTGATGTAAATATCATCACTCTTCTGATTAACTTCTCTACGTTGTCATGTTGCTATTATATGCTATTCAATGGAAAAACAAAGGGTAGAGCTGACAGACGTAGGATTCTTCACTACAAGACAAAGACCAAATTAAGCTGCCTCATACCTGCTTGTCTTATGTGGAGCTTTTAAATTAGAACCCTGTAATATCATTTTGTTTTGGGTTAAATGACTTTGTTCTCTTAATCCAATTTATATTGCTTATCACAGCTAGCATTTCCAGCATGAATATTTTCTATTTTTTTTCTTTTCCCATACAACTATATGAAGAGCCAAGGCATACAGGAGTAGCATTGAAGCACTCACTCACATGGTGGTTGGCTATATATTACTATAGTCGTATCCACAAATATTCCAATCAGCGTCGTCGCTTTTTGGAAGAACATGCTGCCTACTCAATATCTCAACTAAGACACTTTCCGAGCCATGCTGATGCATAACAGTACCTCATTGGTTTCAATCTCTGACACTAATTAACGCATGAATTTTGGAGTTGTTCAGATCTGATGTCCACATAACTACAAGGCATATCTCAGATTTTATTTATTTTAGGAAAAAGTCCATATTACTCCCCTCAAGTATAACCAAAGTCCACATAACACCTTAAACTATCTTTTGGTTCATTTTACCCCCTAAACTATGTCACTTGGTTCAATTCACCCCTTAATACAATTTGTATTTTTTATTTATCCATGCATAAATTGAATTTTAATTTAAAATTTTGCATGGATGTAGTGAATATCACAATGTATATCAGAAAAATATATCATGATTTGTTTGTTGTCATTTTCAATATAATATTGTATCCCAAATATTACTTAATTATTAAACATCTCAACCTGTCAAAATAATGATAAAAAAAATATTTTATATTTCTATAACATGAGTTACGTTGTCTACTATCGTCTCGCAAAATTTGAACCTAACGCCACACTTATGCATGGAGAAATAAAAAAAGACAAATTGTATTAAGGGGTAAATTAAACCAAATGACATAGTTTAGGGGGTGGAATGAACCAAAAAATAGTTTAGGGGGTTATGTAGACTTTGACTATACTTGAGGGGAGTAATTTGGACTTTTTCCTTTATTTTAAGGATGACTATGTATGGTGTTAGTGTAATCACCTCTGGATTATACAACAATTTATCAAACGGACAATAAGTGGCGAGAAACATTAGTGGCTATATTTCACCAAGAACAAGAACCATCAGTTCACGAGAAAAGTTCTCCGATGCTTCGATAGCAGAGTTTCAATGCTAGTTTGTAGATAGGATATATATTAGGTGGATGCATGGTCCAAAGCAAAATAGGAGATCGTCTAGGTGGAGTATGTTATTACACACCGTACAAAGCACAGATTCCGCATAAATGAAATCAAATACATGGCTGTTATTGGGCGGCGATCGTTCCATCCTCTTTGTTTCTTTATGTAGCGAACAATTTAAAGAGAAGTAGTGGCTGAAACAAAAGAACTAGCTAGGAATGGGACAGCTGACTCGCATCCATAATTGCTCCAGGTTTTAAGGATACCTGAAGTCATTAATCATGCTGACTTTTCTTTTTTATCTTTTCATATTGTTGATCCCCTGACGATTTATCATTAATTAAAATAATTGGTGTTCATCTAAAAAATATATCAGTCCCGAATATAAAGCCAGTATTGTGCGTGAAACTCTGGTCCCTCATATGCATACTGTAGATGTGCTACTATATCGGAGTTTTTATTTTTGGCTACTCATGAAAAGTAATAACTTTATGGCATTATACTTCTAAGCTTATTTGTCTAAAGTATAGGTAAAAAAGGGAATAAATAATTAGATAGACTTAAGTATTGTATTTCGTGTATTGTCTGAACTTTGAGCCCCGGAGTACCAAGCTGCTCCTAGACAATCCTGAGCTGAGATATACTACGCTAGCCATGCTTGTCCCTATCGACCACAAGAATATTCACCCACATTATTGAATCGCAAAAGCTAGTGTGCCGTTCATTTAAGCATGCATCCTGGTGGCGCTGATCCCACTTATATAGAATACTCTGTCTTTGAAATTAACTATGATTCTAGGTTTGTCCTAATAATTCAAGCATTTCTACCTTTAAAAATTCATTTTTGAAAATTATAAAGCTTAAGAACATGATAATTATATTATATTACGAAAGTATTTCTCATGGCAAATATAAAACATAAATCTTATATAATATAAGAAATTGCTGTTCAAAGTTAGAAACATTAAATCTATTATGAAAAAAAGAATTAAGGAGTATTTGAAGTGAAATTGAGACTTTACACAAAAAAAAAGTGAAATTGAGACATATATATATTAGTTCTAGTATAATGAAATGAAGGTAAGTCATCGAGATCATTTGAGGTGAGCATGTTTGCATGGCGATCTGTGCTAAATAGAATTATAGAAGGACGATGTCACTCTAACCATTGGTTCGTTTATGATTCTCCAAATACACTTCGCCACCCCATGAATCTTGGGATATAATGTGCCCATTGACAGCGAGCTGTATGACTTCATTACTCATAATCTGCTTGCCCATAGGCACAGAGGAGGATCCAATGTGTTAGACTTAGTGGGGAAATTAAAAAAAAACTGCATTACATATAAGACACAATGACGCACATGACCGTTGCACCCATGGAAATGACACCAGTTCTTGTCAACCCTAGATCCTCCTCAACAATATATAGGTGTTCATAGGTGTTTAGGTATGTCCTGACAAACAAATGTTTGTGCATGTATATCAACATGTATATTTCTCAAGAATAAATCTTCTAACAATCTGGAACTTTTAGCTGAAACAAATGTACATATTTCATTTCATATCGCACAAAGGGCACTGATGGAATCTACCACCAGGCCTCGTTCATCAACTCAGCATGGATGTCAACAGCAAGACACATATATATGGTGGCTTCTTCTAGCGACGTGGTGTCTTGTATATTCATAAATGTAGGTGTGCATGCATGTGTGCATTCATAAGGTGAGTGTGTGCAAATGTATCTGTTTACTTGGTTTCTTAAAAATCCATTGTTGAATGCCATATATAGCATGTGTAATATCCATTATCCATAACTTCAACCTTAAGGTGTAGCATGTATTCATGGATATTATCGACATGCTGAATTACTTTTCTATCTTTTTTTTTCCATTGACAGAGATATATGTTGGGTTATTTTATTTAAAGATTGCATTGTCTCTAGCTAGTTATACGTGTCTAACTAGGTGCATGTGTAAACGTCTCCACTTGAGTGCACCACGTTCTTTTGAACCTCAAGTTGCGCCGGCCATATGCACGCATTATATCCATTCCTACTACTGCTTCACACACGTCCCTTGTTATTTAGCAGACCTTTCTTTATCGTACGGTTAGATATATATTATATATATTTCCAGCTAGTTGTCAAGAGATCTGCACTTGATCTGATGTTATGAAAAAGGAGGCAGTACCTAAGCCGACCAGCCACTTTCTTTAAGCATCTTATTCATCAGCTTGTACAAAACCGGAAAAGTTGATCTTACAGATGTCGATCAGTCAGATGCATGCGTACTTAACCTTCCATTATCACCCATAATGCTAGCTCTAGGTTATCTTATTTTTCTATTGAACCGCTTCATGGTCTAAACCTAGTAGATGGGTTATTTGTCAGCTGGTTTTTAAGTACAGGTGGTAAGACTACTCACAGTGGGAAGTTTTGTTGCTATAGGTGCCAGATATGAAAGAAGACTTTTATTTGATGGTTGAAATAGATAATGCAATAAATTATTGTATTGTTTCGTTTTTGTTGTTTGAAGAAGCACATACAAGACACAAGTGGTAGTGAAAACAATGTAGACATGGTTTAATGAAAAATTGTGACAAGGTGCAGTACTTAATGAAAATAAAACCCCCATTAGGAGTAGCCTGACTGTAACTACGATGTAGTGAAACCTAAAGTGGACCATATAATATCCACAAAACCAAACAATTAATTCCATATATTTCAACACATCCTTTTGACATTTACGTAATGCTCCATTTTTTTTGGGTATGTCCACCAACATTGAGCCCTTGTATTTGTATTATTTGACTGATGCTCAAGTAATATGGAAGAACACTTTGGCATGTTATATACTTCACTGTTAAATTTGATATGTCGTCCATTCTAGTCTATCTAATTATTTTTTTCTCTCCTAATTATATCCCCATATCCATGCATGCACGAGTGAGTCACGGAAATTTGAAGTCGTGCAAACGTGAGAGAGTTTTAGGGAATGCCATGGAAACAAGGAGATTATTATCCTTGCATAGTTATTTTCACATGACTTGAAAAAAATGGGAGAATATCATATCATCAGAGACAAAAAATATTTTTATGAGGATTAATCAGATCTCTTTTATTTCTATAATAGAACCATATCGTAAACAATCTTTCTGAAATGTAGACTTGGGAGACTAACCTAATAGCACCTCCAGTTTTGAATAAGCAGTTCTCAAACTTTAATTTATAATCAACAAAAACCTCCCTCCAACAGTTATCTAAACACGCTCATTATATTTAGCTTTGCCATATTTTCCCCTATCTAACCCCCTCCCCCTCCAAAAAAAAAAGTTGATGCTTTACGCACTCCGAATCCACTTAGTCCCACAATTCTCATGAATAAATCAACCGCTATGACCGATAAAAAAGGTGATGTGGCAAACAAAAAATTGAGAATTGTTGGAGGCAGGTTTTGTCACTACCAAATGTGTTTTAGAAACCTCCATAATGAAAGTTAAAGAATTTCTTTTTTGTCATTACTATTGGAGATGCTCTAACCTTTGCCATTCTAGCAACAAAGTCAAACTTGGGACAATTGGCGCCCTCAATCAACGAATCTGCCCCATTTTTTAAACATCGGTCAATCTACTCGGTGTGACCACATCGATCAATCTACTGAGTATATAACTGCTGATGTTAATTAGGTTGTGCGTCAATCATTTGTCTCTTGCTTACCACATACATGTCCATCTAGACGAATCGGAACGTCAATGTTTTGTGATGGAACACATGTGCTCATACTTGCGTTAGCTACAATTTCAGCTGTTTTAAATTGATTATTTAATAGATAGAGCCATTGACTTCACAATCATCGCTAACATCTCGTCATCCTCATCGAGTCATTCTTTCAACTATTTAGTAGTATATTGTTTTCCACAATTTGGGTTGATATGCTAGCAAAAGTTACACACCATGTGATTACGATGTTGTTCCGTCACCTAAAATGATTAATATCTACTAATTTGACCTGATTGACTTCTCAATGCACTCCTTCCGTGCGTGGTCATGTAGAATTATTCGGGCCGATTCTCCTCGGTTCACATTCGCAGAACTAGCTAGCGTGTAGTACGAGTTTCTTCCTTCCCTACTTAATTCATAATGTATGACAAGAAGCAAGCGCGCGTTATTTTGTTATACATCATCTTACTGGCACTCTGCTCAACTAAATCATCAACTACCTAATCAGGGTTAGGTGAATGCTTCATGCGTATATATATACTCATACTCATGAGTAAGTATATATACACATACACGTGGCTCGTTGTGGTACAAATTAAAACCAGCTACACGCAACTAATCTGCACCGACCACTACATGGAAACATGCATGGGTGCGCCTCCTCACACATGTCTCTTGCTAACTTCTTTTTCTTATGCTGACTGTATCGCTAGTACCACACACGTCTGTTGCTAACTGAGCGCCGGTTGCCGTACAGATGCGTGTCTAGCAAGATGAGATTTGCATCAAGTTGTTTTTGTCCGAGAGATGGATCGGCACCTGATATATATATATGGTGCGGAAAAGGCACCCAACAAACCGGACCGAAAGCACGCACATGATGCATGCTATAGAGCCACCGTGTTCATGATCAGCTTGAACAAAAGAAATACGCAGATCGAATTGGATCGCTGGCTAACTGCAGGTTGAACGGGAACATGTGTGGCGCAGAACGCGACGCCGATCACCGGCCTCACTTTCTGCGTGCAGTTCAGAGAGGAGGACATATGTTAGGTGCGCCACGTATATGTATCCAACCGCATGAAAACATGGCCAGGTTGTACTAAAGCACGTGCTTTTCCTGTTGCTCTCCGCTTTGTTTTACTTCTGTTGTACTAAAGTTTGTACTACTAATTAACGTTCTCCAACTTATTACACCTTTGACCACTACTTAGTGTCCAGTCCTTGGTATATATATACTACTCCTTCTGTCCACAAATGTTAGAATTTGTTGATTTTCAAACAATACGTTTGACCATTCGTTTTATTCAAAAAATTTGTGAAAATATAAAAATAAATAAGACATACTTAATGTATATCTAGTGATAAAACAAATTATAACAAAATAAATAACATTTTCATAAAAATAGATAGGACATACGAATGGTCAAACACGATGACTGAAAGTCCATAAATGCTAACATTTGTGGACATTTGTGGACGCATGGAGTAGAGTCTAGTAGGAATAAAGAAATGTTAAATGTTGTTCCGTACAATCTAAAGAAATAAAGAAATGGAAATATTTGATGGTGTATCGTGCAGTGAGAGAAAAAATAAACGTGATCATGTATTGTATACTACCTCTATCTATCCCAAAAAACAAATAGCGTTCCAAATTCATAAAAGATAATATTGATACTTATGACACCAAATAGACATAAGATGAAAAATGTTTCATGACAAACTTAATGATACTTATTTGGTACCACAAAGATTTTAACTTTTTTAGATAAGTTTGATCAAATTTGAAATGGTTTGATATAGGATAAATCACCCCACAAGCTTATGTGTAAAAACCAACCCTACCCCACCCAACTTATGTTGAAATAACCTCTCGATTTTCATGTGATCTACCAACCTGGTCAAAAACTACCATATGGATGCATGTTTAGCTCCTATCTCGAGCCTCGCACATGCGCACAATGGTGGTGAGACCGTCGAGCAGTTGAGTGTGTTCTGATCGGACGTGGTTGTAGTCATTCAAGACATAACTAAACCAGTGAGTTTTAGTACGATGAGACCACACCAGTCTCAATGGTTGACCGCACGCTTTCTAGAAGCACATCCGATGTATCTAGAGGAGGTATATATAGCTTCTTCATGGAAATAGAGTATCATTGTACTACTTAATTACATATATACTCCTACCACCCCTATCTACTAGCTATAGGTCGACGAGTAACTGACGTGAGGTGGGACACTTTGTCCGCATGCACACGTCAGGAGTGTGGGCCGTCGTACACGTAAGCGGCATCTCCGCGGTGGCTTGCACGTAGCCGCGTCCAAACAAAGCAGGGTCGCCGGCAGGTTTCCTGGCGGGGCATGGTAAACGAGGAAGGAAACCCGCGGCCCTTCATGCATGGCATGGCGTCGGAGACGAGGACGAATTCATTCAAGATCGGGCACGGAAACAAGGGGACTACACATCGATCTGGAGTAGCTGGCGAGCAGATCCATCCAAAAAAGGAAAAAAAAAATGTTCATCAAAAGGCAAGAAACTGGCAAGGTGTAGCAGCTGGCAGCTGGTTACTGCTGCTACGCCTCTGAGTTTGCGACGTAGGCATGCATATCCCATCCGTTGATGCCGCTCGGTTTCTAGGTAGGCAGCACACGCGTTCTCCCAACTGTGCCACGGAAAACAAGGTCAGAGACCTGCGGCTATACGCCTATACCTAAAGCTAGCTCGCTGCCGAAACCCGGCGCGTGCCAACGGCTCAGCAAGCTCAGTTCGGTTCAACGGGTCATCAGCAGTGGATGCAAGAGCTGGGGGTGTGCATGCAGTGCAGGAGCGGCGACGACACACGTCCATGACGAACGCCTAGTCTGCAGACGCGCCTCGGTTAACTGTACGCGCCTCTCTCTTCATCGGCGTGAGTGACGAAGCCCATTGACCGGACGGATGTGGTTATGTTTTTTGTCGGCACGTGTCACCCTTGCCGACAGATGAAGTATGTTGGGGATACATGGACATATAGTTGGAAGATACAAAAATTGCAATTTGCTAAACTTCAGCCAACTAAATTATATTCCGTCTCGATCGGTCTAATTTTTCCTTGTTGTAATACGTTGCTTGTTCATCATTTATTCCTTGATGTTGCCGCAATTTCTACATTTTTTTTGTTCACTATTGCATAGCATATCGCAATATGTACTACTACAAATGTTGCATACTCTCGTCTTAGTACAATATTTATTTCCTTATGTTGCATAGTATTATTACACTAGTTGTTCGTACATGTTGCGATATTGACTGAAATTTGGTGGAATTTTGGCTACTGAAACATAGCATGTTCCTAATTCTCCGATAATTGGTTTCAAGGGAAACATATCCCACGTGTATTTTTTTTAATAAAAAATTCTCCTACATGGATGTCCGATATTTCAACAATCCATCTGTGAATCGATTTCAATTGATGAAAGCCCTTACAAAAATAAGCCCTGAAAATAGGCCTATAGTTTGCATACGCCCCTCGATTAACTGCATCTTGCTTCATCAGCATCAAACATTGTGCATGGGTGACGAAGCCCTTTGACTGGACGGACGTCGTTTGCGTTCGTCGCCATGTATCATCGTTGCCGACAGATGAAGCATGCCGCGCGCGGGAAGGGGGGGGGGGGGGGGGGGGGGGCAGAGAACCTATCAAGTGTTACCGTATTACTACTTACAATTACAGGTTCCAAAACACATCTAAAATTTCAATAAAAACATAGATCAATAGAGCATAGTATACTTGTGCAAGGAGAAATGAAAAGTGAAATTGGTCTATGAATAATCTGGGTTGTTAATTGTTTATCTCAGACCGCAAACCGCTACTATTCATAGGTTGATTTCTCTTATTTTTTCCTCCTTGCACAAGTATGTGTTGCACTTAAAATTTTGAAATATGGTAAATTATATGCTTTGTCCATTCCTTGTTTTGTTGGAATTTTAGATGCACTTTTAAAGGTATTTGTTGTGCTTGACAATAACAAGATAGTACGCACGGGAACCTTTGGCAGCACCCGATCTTCTCCCAATCAGGGCTGGATTGATTGACATAAAACTGTCATCCTTCACTACACCGCGGTACACTACGACAGATGGACGATCAGACGACAAAAACACATTTGGCTACCAATATACTCCCTCCGTTCATTTTTACATGTCACTTTGGGGTTGTGCACGGGAATTAAGTAGAAGTGAAAAAGGTGGGTGCTCTGAAAACGAGAAAGAGAGAGATAGAGATGGAGGTGTAGTGGAAAGAGAGAATATTGTATTGGGAAGAGGGAAAGGTGCATTGGGAAGTGAGAATGACATGTAATTTGAGAAAAAAGGGTAAGGCTAGAATGACATGTATTGTTGAACGGAGGGAGTAAGTCAGTAGAAATCTTTACGGATCAATGGGTTAATTTTGATGCTATATTGTAAGTTGCAACCGGCCGACATGTTTTTACTGATGGTTTGTTGAACCCAATTTAGATTAATTAGGGCGTGTTTGGTTTGGCTTTTTTTGGCTTTGGCTTTCTAAAAAAGCCAAAAGCCCAACCAAACGGGTTGACTATCAAAAAAAGTCACAGCCAAAAGCAGCTTTTGTCTAGTTCATTTCTGAAAGTAGGTAGGAAGGTGCTTTTTTGGGCTTTGGCTTTCACAAGTATGAAGAAATTACCTATATACATGTATACATACATACATACATATGTACACATATACATATGAATATTTATAATATGCATAAAATATTTATAATATTTATATATACATAAAATATTTATAATATTAACATATATATGTGTATGTACATATAGTATTTGTAAAACATACATATACATTTACATATGTAGGTATAAATATTATATAAAAATGTACATATTTATTTATAATATTTATATAGACAAAAATTTATAATATATACATATATATGTATATGTACATATAATATTTATAAAACATACATATACATTTTGTATGTATATATAAATATTATATACAAGTGTGTACATTTATATACATATGAATATGTTATATATGTGTGTATATACATACATATACATGATATGTAGTCAGTTTCCAAAAAGCCACAACTGTTTCACCAAACGGCTTTTAACTTTCTCACAGCTTAAATCCCACAGCAGCTTTTTTCACAGCTCACAGCCCACAGCAGCTTTTTTGACAGCCACAGCCCAACCAAACACACCCTTAGTCAAAGATAATTCGTACAATTCTCGGGTATTATACACGCCAAGTACAATTCTCGACGCTAGTGTTTCCGAACGTAGGCGTGTGTTCCTACTTCCTGCTAGCAAACACACGGCAGCAGTACACCAACCAACACCTACATACTAGCATTTGACCGCCAAGAGATGTGCACCGTCGTAGAGTTATGATTGGGGCGCTATTATCTACTACCACTGCTCCGGCACAGCAAAAGCTCCGGCGGCCGGACGGCGTTGACGATGGCACCACGAGGCAGTAAGCTCAATTCGGTTCGGTTCGTCTCTGGCCGCCCCACTACCTCGCTCCCTCGCCACCGTGCGCACGCGCCTTTCGTCCACGCTCCCCTTCCCCGAAACAGCAAAGGAACTGGCTAGCTAGCGTGCGCTTCTGTCTTCTCCGGCTTCACTCACTCCCCGTCGTCCGGCCAGCTGGAGCACGACGCATGGCGTTAAGACCCCGGTCCAAAAAGGTGTCGCGCTCGTTCGTTCGCGCGCGCGCCAAAAGCAAAGCCATTCCTCGCCGGTGGGCCCGGGGCTCCACTCCGCGGCGCCTTCCCGCCACGTGCCCCTCCCGCCGTGACGTGGAACCCACCACCCGCCACCGCTTCCTCTCGATATATACCCCGCCACGCCTCGCCTTCCCCTTCCTCACTACGGATCCATCGATCACTCGCCACCGCGCCCACGTCCACCCCACCCACCGCGCATGCCACCTCGCGCCGATTACCTCACCTGCTCTGCTTCGTGTTCCTTGCTAAGATCCCTGCTTACTAATTACAGATAACGTGTGCTCTTCTGTCTGCTGCTCGGCAGATTGATCGAGCTCTGTAAGTGCCCGGCTAGCTCTGCCGCCAGGAAGAAACAGCTTGAGCTCAGAAACAGAGTCGGCGGATAACGGCAATGCCTCCCAACGGCCAGGACGCGATGCACGGCGGGAATAGCGCCGCCCCCGCCATGCCGGCTCCGGCAGCGGTCACGGCGCCGTCGAAGATGGACTGCTTCATGACCACCGTCTGCACGCCCCTCAACCTGCAGTTCATCGACGTCTCCTACCGCGTCAAGGTCGAGCGCTCCACTTTGTCCTCGTCGGCGGCGAAGTCGGCGCCGCAGCAGCAGCCGGGCCGGATATCTCACTCAGGCCCCGGCGGCGTCGGCGCCGCCGCATCGCCGTCACCGGCGACGGAGGAGCGAACGATCCTGAAGGGCGTCACCGGCGAGGCCCGCCCAGGAGAAATCCTCGCGGTCCTGGGCCCATCCGGGAGCGGCAAATCAACGCTCCTCTCCATCCTCGGCGGCCGCCTCCACCCCACAACCCGCCACGCCGGCGCCGTGCTCGCCGGCGGCCGCCCCTTCACCCGCGCCACGCAGCGCCGCACGGGCTTCGTGGCCCAAGACGACGTCCTCCACCCGCACCTCACCGTCCGGGAGACGCTCACCTTCTGCGCCGCGCTCCGCCTGCCCCGCTCCACCACCACCTCCGCCAAACGCGCCGCCGCCGACGCCGTCATCGCCGAGCTCGGCCTCGCCGCCTGCGCCGACACGCTGGTCGGCAACGCGTTCGTGCGCGGCGTGTCCGGCGGCGAGCGGAAGCGGGTCAGCATCGGGCACGAGCTTCTCGTCAACCCGAGCCTGCTCGTCCTCGACGAGCCCACCTCCGGGCTCGACTCCACCGCGGCGGCGCGGCTCGTCGCCACGCTGTCGGCGCTGGCGAGGAAGGGAAGGACGGTGGTGATGTCGGTGCACCAGCCTTCGTCGCGGGTGTACCGGATGTTCGACGCCGTGCTGCTGCTCGCCGAGGGGAGCTGTCTCTACTACGGCGCCGGGCGAGACGCCATGGATT
Organism: Eragrostis curvula; assembly: GCA_007726485.1. Classification (NCBI taxonomy): domain Eukaryota; kingdom Viridiplantae; phylum Streptophyta; class Magnoliopsida; order Poales; family Poaceae; genus Eragrostis; species Eragrostis curvula. Next base: position 45,788,623 of record CM017440.1, read on the forward strand.
ACTTCGCGTCGGTTGGGTTCGCGCCCGGGTTCCATGTTAACCCGGCTGACTTCATGCTCGACCTCGCCAATGGTGAGTTTTTTTTTTTTTTGCCTTGCCTGCCTACAACACGCTATCTACTTGTGTCTCTGTTTCTGCAACAACCTCCTCCACTGTTTCGTTCTACTAGCTAGTTGTTGCTCGAGATTACGAGGGGAAAAAAAAAACATGGACGTGTACAAGAACCGTCACAATAAATTAAATTTTCACAAGAAGAAAAGTAGCGACACCAGCTAGCAGATATTTACGTTCAGAAAAATCAACAAGATATATTGTGTTCGATTACACCTAGTTAGTAATCTAGAAACAAACTTAATGGTATTTTTGTAACTACTAGTGCCTAACATCAGATAGGATATGTAGCTAGATTGACCAGCCCACCAAAAAAAAAAAAAAAAAAGAGTTGGCGATTGAGTGACTCCAAGCCGGAGACAGATAGAAAGACGGGGGGCATCAAATTTGGTATGTGGTGTGGCTTTGAAGTCAGGACTGGCGCATGTTCTTGTGCGTGCTCCTTCCCCTTTCGCGCTTGTTGTAAGGATTAGAATAATCATGGCATTACAGACAAGGCAACCCACCTGGTGTGGTGAGTAGGGGTGAGTGTGGAGTGCACCCAACAAAGAGGGAAGGAGGGAGAGAGGAGAAAGGGAAACAAAAGAGTGGAGCGGGTGAGTGCTTGCCTTCCCTAGCTAGTGATCTCTCCCTTTTTTTTTCAAAGCACTTTATGGTTGAAAAATCTCTCGTACGGGACACATGTCAGCTAAGGCATGAATAGGGGACTACCAGTGGGCCTCTGAACATCATCACACTATGCAGAAAGCTACCTCTCCCACTGCGCACCTGGGAACCCGTTAGTGGTACACCCTTACATGCTCCGAGGTGCGGCGACAGCGCGACGGGGCATGCTAGTTATGGCCATGATAGAAACTGGAACACATCGCAATTCGATAGTACAAATTTCCCACATTCTAAATCGGGGCTTAATTTCGACAGCCCACACACGCATGGATAAGCCGTTTCCACGCGGGAGAATAACATTTGGTACCCTGCACGACACATCAGGCACCGCCGGTTCCATGAACCGGTGGGCATTCGGGCCCCTGTTTTCGGCAGGTGGCAAGGCACCACCATTCATCAGAGCACATAATCTGGATCAACCTCACCCTGAACTGAACATGTTCAGGATTGCACAACAGTGATGGGTGGATCCAACACCTGTAGCAGCTTTTAGTTGGATCTGGTTCCTCCTTATTGCCACCTTTTACATGGTGGTTGGCGTCACGCATGAGCAAATCCTCCAAGCTAGCCTGAGGATAATATGCAGGTGATGGGTATTGTTGTACCCGGTGCCCTGTCTCGCTAGACACGGAAATATATGCCCCTGTGCTCATGCCGGCTTTATTAGACAGGAGGAATCATTTTCTGGTGCAAATTTGCCCCCTTTGGGAGGGGCCTCTCTCAACTTTTGCCTTGGCGTTGGCACCTCTTTTTTAAATTTGCTCAGTGCACCAGCACATCAAACCGAAAAGGCTTGTGCAGTGTCCACCACCTATCCAAAGGCCCCTTCGTGCCATAGCCCCATCCATCTCGTGGACCCTGCTCTTGCCGCGTGATTTATGTTGATGGCCCTTGAGGTGTCTGACGGACAATCCAGTGGCCAGAGCAAAATTAGTTAGACGACGGAAAGAAATGCAAAATCACAATATTAGTTTAATAAAATCACATTACCATTTCCCAAATAGTAGTATCTGTGCCGGCAGCTCCTTTTTTTCCCCCTGTTCTTGATTCATCAATTGATTTTGTTATCTAACAACTGTTTTTCACTATTGTGCAGGTTTTGCTCAGGCAGATTACAGTTGCACAACCGAAGGCGGGAACGTGAAGCAGTCGTTGATCTCGTCCTACAACAAGGTTCTCGCCCCGAGGGTGAAGGCCTCCATCAGCGCCGACGTCGCGGAGCAGCACGCGCAGCAGAGTGGCGCCGGCGAGCCACCGATTCCGGCGGCGACGGAGGGCTGCAGCGGCAGCGGCAGCGGGTGCGTGGCGAGCTGGTGCGACCAGTTCACGATCCTGCTCCGTCGCAGCCTCAAGGAGCGCCGCCACGAGACGTTCACGTCGCTGCGCGTGTTCCAGATCCTAGCCCCCGCACTGGTCGCCGGCGCCATGTGGTGGCGCTCCTCGCCGCTCGCCGTCGGCGACCGCCTCGGCCTCCTCTTTTTCGTCTCCATCTTCTGGGGAGTCTTCGCCTCCTTCAACGCCGTCTTCGCCTTCCCGCAGGAACGGCCCGTCCTGGCCCGGGAGCGCGCGTCGGGAATATACGCGCTCTCCTCCTACTTCGCGGCGCGCATGGCGGGTGACCTGCCCATGGAGCTCGCCCTGCCCACGGCGTTCACCGTCGTCGTCTACCTCATGGCCGGGCTCAACCCTTCCCTCGCCGCGTTCGCGCTCACGCTCGCCGTGATTTTGGGGTACGTGCTCGTCGCCGGCGGGCTGGGACTCGCCGTCGGCGCCGTCATGATGGACGCCAAGCGCGCGTCCACGCTGGTGACCGTCATCATGCTGGCCTACCTCCTCACGGGCGGGTTCTACGTGCACAACGTGCCGGGGTTCATGGTGTGGGCGAAGTACACGTCGTTCACCTACTACTGCTACCGCCTGCTCATCGCCGTGCAGTACGCGGGGCACCTGCGACGCCTGCTGCCGCCGGAGGACGTCGTCGGCGAGGCTTCCCCCGGCGAGTGCGTCGCCGCGCTCGTCGCCATGTTCTTCGGGTACCGGCTGCTGGCCTACCTCGCGCTGCGCCGCATCAGGACGTGATTGCGTCGTCGCGGCCGGCGCGCGTCGGTTGATTTAGCTAGCTAGCTAGGTGTCCATTAATGCTATTAACTAATGATCAGCCCGGCCGCCGGCCGGCCGGCAGGTGCAAGGAGAGGGCTCCGGCGCGCACGGCCAAAGCGAGCCGTGGCGCCGGCGAGCGGCCGGGCGACGGAGGAGGTGGATGGATGACTCGACCCGATGACGCGGTTGTTGTTGGCGCGGCGATTGACGAGGCCGGCCCGTCTTCTTCTCTCGAGATCTCTTTTTTTTTTTCTCCCCATTTTCTTTGCTAAAGGCAAAAGAAAAAAAAAATGATGGTTTCTGCTTCCCCATCGATGGAGATGGCTTCTTTGCAAGTGTATGATTACTACATTTCTTACCGGGTGTAAGTTGGGTGCCTTGGAAGTATGATGATGAATTGTTGATGCAATTGGTCAAGAAATGAAGTGAATGTGAATGTATATGACGATTACAAGATCAAGCATGTTGCTGACTTCAACGCACCCTGACTTTGGAACGAATTAATTCCAAGCAGTATATGGATAAGAAACCGGCGAATCAAAACTTGCTGAAAGAATCTTGTGAAATCAAATAATCCTTGCATTCCAGACCTGTTATACTTGAGTGGAACAGTAGTGGTACGACGTTCATGCTCCGCTGCTCTCATAGAGTTTGAAGTTGATTTACTTTCCCCGACCATGGAGGAGCCTACGCTACACAAGTTCAGCTTTCCCAAAAGCAAATTTGAAAGCAGAGCTGCGTCAGGAAAGGAAAGCAGAGGATCGCCACTGTGCAAGTCTGTACCCGTCTAAGCGGACATCACGGTTCTTTTTTATTGATGTCATATAAAAAAAAAGATGATTCTAATTTTTTCTTCTTAGTTCATTATGTCATGGGCTCGGCAGTGGCGAAGCTAGGCTGTGCTACTTAGGCGCTGTTCGTTTCTTTTAGCGCTAAATTTTAGAGTCTTCTAAATAAAAAGAATCTAGTACTAAATAAAGTCTAATGATAAAACCTTTTTACAGATGGGTACATCTTTACGAGACGAATCTAACGAGCCTAAGTAAGCTATGTTTTGCTACAGTCATGCTACAGTAACCATCGTCTAACCACGGATTACTTACCCTCATTAGATTCGTCTCGCGAATTAGACCAGAGATTCTGCAATTAGTTTTGTAATTAAACTTTATTTAATACTTTTAAATGATAAGATTTTTTTTTAAACCTCTCTAAATTTTAAACCTCTATGAAATGAACACCCTCTCAGTGGACATGCACCGTGGTCAAAGTTAACTTGGTAGGAATTGGCTCATAATCACTACTAGTGTACCCCTCGAATTTTTAACGACAAAACATAACATTTCTATATGCATGACACCAGTCCACTCGGCCTGACCTGGCTGCGGCTTCCACAGTCCACTTCGCCAATGACAATTCGTCTCCCCCGCACACGTGGAGTGATCCCATTGCTTCCATGAGGTGTTGTCTCGTCTTGCTGTCAGGCCGGCGCTGCATGGGGACAATAGTCAATTTGCAAGTAACTGTACTTTGCAAAATCTAACTATGTTAAATAGAAATTGTAACTTTAAATTATTGCAAACAAGTCCCCGGCACAAGTAGTTAGGCTTGTTGCTTCTGATTGTTTCATGTAGCCTGACAATCCGGTCCCGTCTTCCACCTCTCCCCCTCGTGTGTTAACAAATCTTGTACTCCCTCCGTTTCAAAATATATGCAGTTCTGGGTTTGGACACGGTAACTAAAAAGATATGAGAAAGGTGATGGGCACAGAAAAACAATGAGGATTGAAAGAGGAGAGAGATAGAGATAGACACAGGAAACGATGTACTGGAAAGTAGGAAAGTTGCATTGGGAACCGAGAATTACTTATATTTTGGCAAAAATTTTGAATGCTAGAACTACCTATAATTTGAAACAGAGAGAGTATGTAATTCTTTCATCCTTTACATAAATTCGTTCAAGTTGACCCTTACCAATCGTAGTCCCTCTTTAAAAAATCAGCTTATTATATTTTTCCCGCTTGTTAGAGGAGATTGAACAATTCCCATGTACCTGGATGAAACATGTATATCCAGTCTCATTAACTAGAAGCACAATGGAGGTGGACACTGCAACATTGGATAGGCCCGGTGGAAGGTCACCGCAGCTGATCTCGGACGCTTGGCTAAGAGATGTGTGTTGCTATGTGTCGTTATCCAATCTATTCAATCGAATATGTTAAGGCTAGTGTGTATGAATCAAGTCTTCTTTTGGAGGCATATTTTGGTTGGTTTTGTAGGCTGTAAACAAAAGTTCAATTAAATGTTGATAAGATGTGGGTTTGGAAGACTTGAAGGACGTTTGACAGGTGACAAGGATAGTATGAGGATCAAGTCAAAATATCCACATCGCGAAAGAGAGGCAGGAGCATGTAGATTAAAACGATACAAATTTTTTGTGTGGGTTAGAATATGGGATGTGAATACTTTAATTTGACTTGCGGCATCAAGGATCAGCAGATATTGATGGATTTAAACGTTACAAAGTTATTGCATGGACTAGGACATGGGACAAGGAGAAAACCTGAGAATTTTTGCTTGTGGTGCCAAGGAGAGACACATATGATGGATCTAAATGTTACAAACTTCGTGGGTTGGGACAGAAGAAGTGGAGAGGACCTGAGAATTTTGACATGATGTAGACAAAGTGAGAAATGGACAACCCACACAAGAAGTGCAAAATCGATGAATCAAGCCACATAAAAAGTGATTTTTGGCTTGTGGTACCAAGGAGAGACAAATATGATGGATCATATTGTTACAAACCTCCAAAAACAAGGGAAAATACTCAAAGTGAGAAATGGACAACAAGAAATTTCGAAAAAGTACAAAAGATGTGATATAGACAAAATGAGAAATTTAACAAATGTCCAAAAGATGTGATATTATAGACTAAGCGCCCAACCAATTGGAAAGACATGCTGACTACTTGACTTGCGGTAGTGAAAGGCAGCGCCATGTGATGTATGCATCGCTGTTTTGTTGACTAATGGTCGTGGGACATGTTTATGATTCAAACCTTACGGGTACAAGGGAATAATTAAAATTAAAAAAAAAAGATTTGGCAGAAATACTGAACCTCTTCGGTTATATATATAAAATATTAGTTAGTTCAAGTTACTAGAGGAATTATAATACAAAAAAACTCTACTGAGTAATTTAGGTCAATCTCATACTATAATATTCTTTTCTACGCACAATACAACGTGGACGTCCACATACATAACACATGAACAAACATGCTAATACCTCTAAAAATGACTCCGAGAGATTAAGCTCAATACCTCGCCAATGATAAAGTCACAATTGGCGTCTCACTGTTGTCGGTCTAGGTCATACCATCACAAAGATAAGAAGAGGAGGTTTTCTCTCTCTCAGGTCTAGTAACATATAAGGCCCTACAACAAGTGGATTTCAATAAAATTTTAAATAGTACTCTTCTTCTGCATATAGGAGTACAATGTTTCCTTACAATTTAATCCCTGCTAGCAGCACTTTGGAGACAGGAGGTCAACTTTGAACAAGGTACGTGTTTTTTTTGGGGGGGCGATACAACAAGTATTCTATCTAAATGATGACTGCTATCTCAACTCCATGCTAGCACATTTTGGATGTTATAAATAGCATCTAGTACCAAATGACTCACCTTACGAGCAACAGTTGAAAACGTTTCCAATCTTGATCGGTGGATCGCGTCATCTCTCGTCCCTCTCGCTTTTGATACTCAATCTTCCTCTCAGGATAGCTTAGTGTGTGCATCCATCAACACCAAATATTATGGCTTTCAGTTCAATGCATTGTAGTCATACTCCATAGTATATATTCTAGAGTTGCTACACGCAGTGCCGAGAGAATGAGGTACCACATTGGATAATTTGTTGGAATACCCGTGAGGCAACATTTTTCCTTGAAACCGGACAAATTTTATCTTCCTATATGCCCATCTAGACCCGACATGCTTCCTCTGTCGGCAACGGTGACACGTGGCGACGGACGTAATCACATCCGTTCGGTCAACGGGCTTCGTCACCAAAGCCGATGAACAGAGGCGCGTACAGTTAACCGAGGCGCGTCTGCAGACTAGACGTTCGTCATCTTCGCTGCTCCTGCACTGCACTGCATCTCCGATGATGACCGCTGAACCGAGCCGTTGGCACGCGCCGGGGTTTCGGCATCAATCGAGCTAGCTAGCAACCTAGTGGGTCTCTGACCTTGTTTTCCGTGGCAGAGTTGGGAGAACGCGTGTGCTGCCTACCTAGAAACCGATCGCGCAGCAGCATCAACGGATCGGATATGCACGCCTACGTCGCAAACTCAGAGGCGTAGCAGTAACCAGCTGCTATAGCTTGCCAGTTTCTTCCCTTTTGATGATCGTAGAATAAAGGAAAGGTTCTTCTTTCGTTCGGTTTTTCTTGGATGGGACATGTTCGATCGCCAGCAAGGCCCCCTTGTTTCCGTGCCGCTTCAATGAATTCCTCCTCGTCTCCGACGCCATGCCATGCCATGCAGGAGGGCGCGGGAAAGCGCGCGACCAGATTTCCTTCCTCCTCGTTTACCATGCCCCCGCCAGGAAACCTGCACTGCCGGCGACCCTGCTTTTGTCTGGACGCGGCTACGTGCAAGCCACCGCGGAGATGCCGCTTACGTGTACGACGGCCCACTTCTGACGTGTACATGCGGACAAACTGTCCCACCTCACGTCAGTTACTCGTCGACCTAGCTAGTAGTAGCAGGAGTATGGAGTATACGTTAGTAGTACAATAATATGTAAATTTTTTTCCCATGCAGACGCTATATATACCTCCTCTAGATAGATGTGCTTCTAGAAAGCTTGCAGTCAGCTATATTGAAAACTAAATTTCCACCGGCCAACAATATACTCTCTTCGTTTGCAAAATAATCTCGTTAGGACAATGAAATTAATTCAATGTTTTTCAAGTGACAAATTAGTTCAATTTTGAACTAATCCTACTGTCCTAACGACTTCATTTGGCGACAGAGGAAGTATATGGGTTTACTAGTAACCATGTAAACCGCATTTTCTTGACGGCCCTATACGTAAGTAGTACAATAATAATCTTTTTCGTCGACGCTATATATGCCTCCTCTAGATAGATGTGCTTCTAGAAAGCCTGCAGTCAGCTAGCCAAAACTAAATTTCCACCAGCCATTATACTCCCTCCATTTTGCAAAATGATGTTGTCAGGACAATGGAATTAGTATTTTTCGAGTGACAATCAGTTCAATTTTAATTTTTTTATTACACCGTACAACTCGGACACTCATCCATATGAACGCACATACGCAAACCCTACCTCTATGAGCATCTTCGAAGACTGAGCCGGCAAATCCACAAGATTGACGAAGTCATCACTAGTGCTTCGTTGTCGATGGTCACGTCGTTTACCGCCGAAAGGACAACGCCGTTAAATCCTAAAAAATTCGCTCCCATGGAGACCCATTTACAACCAAGGGAGTATATCGGTCTACTAGTATCCATGTACAACCACATTTTCTTGACGGCCCTATACCGTGAGAATGATCACGTACTACAATACAGGACCACATAGCATTTTTCCAATAGTACGGAATAACATTTAACATTAATTGTTCCAACTAGACCCTAGTACTAAGTACTACTAACCAAGGACCTGACACTAAGTAGTGGTCAAGGGTGTACTAATTAAATTGGAGGAATAAGCCTCATGATTAAAACAAAGCGGAGAGCAACAGGAGGAGCGCAAACTAATTAGTAGTACAACCATGGCCATGTTTTCATGTGTTTGGATACACATACGTGGCGCATCTAACATATGGCCGCGTGCTGGAGCTGCACGCAGCAGAAAGCGAGGCCGGTGATCGCCGTCGTGTTCTGCGCCACACATGTTCACGATCGAGCTGCAGCTAGCCACCGGGTTGATGATCTGCGTGTTTGTTTCGTTCACGCGGAAGACCACGGCTCCATAGCATGCATCATGTGCGACCTTTCGGTCCTGTTTGTTGGGTGCCTTTTCCGCATCTTATATATATATCAGGTGTCCATCTATCTCTCGGACACAACCAGATGAAAATCTCATCCGGACACGCATGTCTGTCCGGCAACCAGAGCTCAGCTAGCAGCGAAGTTAGCAACAAACAAGTGTGAGGTACTAGCAATACAGTAATCAACTAGGAAAAGCAAGTCAGAACAAGATATGTGTGAGGCCCACCCACGTTTCCATGTAGTGGTCGGTGCAGGTTAGTTGTGTGTAGCTGGTTTTAATTTGTACCACAGGGAGCCACGTGTATGTGTATATATATACTTGTAAATCTACGCATGAAGCATGCACCTAACCCTGATTAGGTAGCTGATGATGTAGTTGAGTAGAGTGGCAATATGATGGTGATGCATAATAAAATGACATGCATGCCTGCTGCTTATCGCACATTATGAATTACGACGTAGGAACGGAAGAAACCTATATGACCATAGTACGCTAGCTAGAATGTGAGCGACGAATCTGGCAGAATAATTTTACATGACCATAGAAGGAGCACATTGTGAAGTCAGTGATGCAAAATTCGTGGGTATTAATCAAGTTTAGGTGATGGAATAACATGATAATCACATGATGCGAATATACAGCTAGAAAAAAGAAGTCTACTACTAGGCAATAGTTCAAAGGATGACTCGATGATGATGACGATGATGCTAGCGATAATTTTGAAGTCAATGGTTCTATGCATTGAATACTTAATTAAAAACAGCTGAAAATGTAGCTAACGCAAGTATGAGCACATGAGTTCCATCACAGAACATTGACGTTTCGATTCGTCTAGATGGACCTGTGTGTGGCGAGTAAGACACAAAATGATTGATGTACAACATAATTAAGGTCACCAATTATATATTCAACTGTTGTTTCATCACCATCACGGTCACACCAAGTAGATTGACCATGTTTAAATAATGATGCAGATTCGTTGATTGAGGGCACCAATTGTCTCAAGGTTCGACTTTGTTGCTTGAACGGCAAAGGTTAGGTTAGCCTGAAGTCTACACTTCAAAGCGACTATGCAATGTATGATTCGATTAGGTCGGGCATAGTAAACAAAATTTTCTTGATCTTCAATTATTATGATATTCCCCTTTTTCTTCAGTATGTGATGTGTAATTTACTCTAATATAAACACAGATTAATTATGATAAAAAATACACTGTCGATGGTCTCGAAACTTGTTTGGGTAGATATACTGGCCTCAATATGATTTATCTAACATTCAATGTGCAGACACCAGGTACAAAACTTGTATACATTAGGAATATGCTTTTTTTGCAATCCTGAATTAGTAAAAAATGAACATATGATCGACAGGGGAAAAGGGTGGTATGAGGTAGATGTGGAAAAAATATAGAAAATTAATGATTCTGTTGGTGGATACTGTAAGGTCCAAACCAGGTATTGCTACTTCAGGTAGTTATTAAATCTGTCACATCTATTTACAACTGGACAATAACCCATTAGTTTTGTAACTTGATGTGGTTCCAAGAAAAGAAAGAGCCTCGAGCTAGCATTATGGTTTATGTTAATGGAAGTTAAGTACAATCAATGGGTGATCAACATTTAATTGTATCGATTGACTTTACCTGTTTTGTTCAGATGGGTTGAATAAGATGCTTAAAGCAAGTGCTGGTCGGCTTAGGTGCTGCCTCTTTTTTCATAACATCAGATCAAGCGCAGATCTCTTGACAACTAGCTGGAAATATAATACATAATATACCCGTACGGTAAAGAAAGCTCAGCAAAATAACAAGGGACATGTGTGAAGCTGTAGTAGGAATGGATATAGTGCGCACATATGGCCGGTGCAACTTGCGGTTGAGAAGAGAACGTCGTGCACTCAAGTGGAGATGTTTACACATGCATCTAGTTAATTAGCCACGTATTACTATCCAAAAAGAATAAATATATATCCCTTTCAATGAAAAAGTGAGAGAGAAAATAGTTCAACATGTCAATGATATAACTTGCATATATGTTATACCTTACAAGGAAAGTTACAGGTAAGAAAATTAGCATGATATCTGTTCATCTGTGGATCAGAATTGTTCCAGATTTATTGTTAGCAGCGCAACACAATGTAGAGGATGGTACACAGGTGCAACACCACTTGCACGGATATTCTTGAAAACATGCGTAGGACGATCTGTTAAGTTGATCTCTAACCCCGCAGGCCCAAAGGCCCGTGGCCCTTGATCGCGCCCTGATCGGGGGAGCCCAACCCAACCATTGGTTGGTGGGCCCCTGTTGCCAGCGCCATATAAAAGAGGTGGGGGCCGGTGGCTCACAGTACGAGGTTCACTATGAGCACCGCACCCACCAACAAACCCTAACCCGATCCCGAGGGGGCGCTGAGGCAACGGGAAGCTCCACCGCCGCCACCACGTCACAGTACGGCCCCGGCGTCCCGGGCCAGTGCCGCTACCGGCCCGAGGGATAACAGGCATCTCACCCGTGGACGCACCTCTGCCCCGACACCGACGCCCACCGCCGTCGCACAGCCGCCGCCCGTCGACGCCATGGCTGCACCTGCTCCCGCTGCTACACACGAAGGTATGCATCACTCCCCTCCTCTCTCTCTCTCTCGCAGATCCAAACTTACTCATGTCTAGAATTGATGTTTAGGACCCGCTTGATCTACACCTAGTGTTTACAGATTCTATCACGATCACCATGCAAGCATGCAGCTCAAATGGCCTCAATTACTTGATCTGGTGACATTTATGCTAAATGAAAATCTGCATGTGTCAATTTCACTTCAAATATTCCCTCAGTTCAATTTTTTTTATTGCAGTTTTTTTCCTAAGTCAAACATTTGTATCTTATAATCTAACAAAATAAGGTTTCTGGTTTCAGATTTACAGTGAGAAATTAATGGTCAATGATAGAAATGTTTTACCTTAATTAGAACAAACCTAGAATAAAATTAATATGAAAGAGGGAACGTTTAAAAGAGGCATGAGCTCCACCTGGATGCATGGTTATATGAATTGTGCACCTTTTTTCTTCAATAATGTCCTAGAATATTCTTGTGATCGAGAGGGACAGACATGGCTGAGGTGTATATCTCAGGTCCATTCCATTATTTATTTGGTTCCTAGTTAAACGTTAGAAAAAACATAGAAAGTATATGCTATGAGTTTACTTGTGATGATAGTAACAAAAAAAAAGCCTTCGATCAAGTAGAAAATTTACTAAACAATGTACATAATAGTGGCCAGGGTTTCACGCACAATAATGACTCTATATTTTGGGGTCAATTATATTTTGGAAGACTTGCAATTATTCCAAAAAATTGAGAAATTGTCGAGAATCAATAATATGAAGAGATAACTAAAGTTAGCATGATTATTGGCTTTACTGATCCTTAAAACCCGAAGCAATTATTGATGCGAGTTTAGCTGAATAGAACTGTACACGTTGATAACTTGGTCAGTTGTCCCATTCCTACCTTGCCCTTTTGTTTTAGCCACTGCATCTGTTCTTTAAATTGTTCTCTTCATACAGAAACAAAAAGAGTGGGTCGATGGCCGGCCAATGACAATCATGTATTTGATTTCATTTATGCAGAATCTTTGCTTTGTACGGTGTGTATTAACATACTCCACCTACACGATCTCCTATTTTGCTCTGGACCATATGCATGCACCTAATATTTTCTCCTATCTACAAACTAGCATTGAAACGCTGCTACTAAAGCATCAGAGAACTTTTTTCGTGAACTGATGGTTCTTGTTCTTGGTGAAATATAGACACTAATTTTTCTGGCCACCCATTGTCCATTTGAATTTTATATAATCTGGTCGTGATTAGATCATACAAAGTCATCATTAAAATATAAAATATAATCAACTATGGAACAGACTGAGATATGCCTTGCAGTTACGTGGACATCAGATCGGAACAACTCACAAATGCATGAATTAGTGTCAGACAATGACACTAATGTTGTACTATTGTGCATCAGCATGGCTCGGAAAGTGCCCTAGTTGTTAAGATATTGAGTAGGCAGCATGTTCTTCCGAAAAAGCGATGATGGTGATTGGAATATTTAAGGATACGACTATACTAATGTAGCCAACCCCATGTGCAGTGAATTGCATCAATGTTACTCCTGCAGTGTGATGTGAACTAAGGTTCTCGATCTTCCGAAAGGTTCTGATAACTCTCGATTTGGTGGAGACTTGACACACGTCGATCCGGCTCCCGAACAACACGTTCTGAACCCCGCAATCGCAGCACCACGTCTCTTCGGGTTATCGACCGGCGATGCACGGTCGACCTCGCCAAGAAGGGTTATCCTTGCCTGCGAATCGAAGAACACAAGCAAAAACACAGAAGAATGCAACCAAATTGCTGAAATCTGAATTAAGATCACAAGTTGGGGTCTCACAAACCGATGAACGGCGAAACTGTTCTTGACAGAATAATCTAAGCAAAACCCCACCCTAACTTGGGCGGCGGCTACTGATGATATAGGGTTTAGGGGCGTGCAACACCCCTGTACGCGCCCCTAATGGGCTCATACGAAATACAAGGCCCAAAGACCAAAAGACGGCGGCGCAGCACCGAGACAGATTTTGTACGTCAACTTGTTTCGACCATTCCCCATGACCCCGGTCGTATTTGGACCTGAGACTGGTAACATTGGAAAGGTGATCAAATTATCTTTCCGTGCATATGTAGAACATCCAAAACCGAGCCTGTATGCGACCTGGGCAACCGTTTTAATTCAGACTACTTCTGGACTCCGAAACGGACTCGAAGTCGACTTGGATTGGGCCTCTAACTTGACATGGACGCCCTTGCTGGCTCCTCCACGCCTCCAAGCTCCTCTCCAGCTATCTCATCATCATCACCATAGTTCCTAACAATAATTAAATCATTAGGTAGCATTTTATTCTTGAAATCATGCAAACAAAGCATTAGGAACGAGCTCACTCGTAAATTCAATTTCCGTGCATGATTTCCAGTGATTGGACCATGCATGTACAACGTAGGAGCGTTAGTTCTATCCGATGGAGTGATGTACTCATCACAATGTGCATTGGTTCTACACATACTTCTCTGATAAAAGAAAAAATGCAAAATATTCATATTGATATATTAGCAGCACACAGTTAATTAAAATATGCTCAAAACATATGTTGTACATTATATAAAAGGATTAATGAAACAAAGTCTAGCTAGTTTACGGATACATAGGTTCATTCAGACCAAACAAAAGATAGATAATACAGGGTCCTAAAAACCTGGACGTAGGACACAAGCTTCTCTGAGGCACAGCTTTGTTTTTTTCCCCTCCTTGTAGTGAAGAATCCTACGTCTGTCAGCCCTTGCCTTCTTGCAATGGACCAGCTCAATCAGGAAATTCGATAAAGGGCCCAGGGCACATATAGTCACATGACAAATTAAAGGAAGAGAAATTAATCAGAAGTGATGATATTTGCTTCACTTTTGTACACATTAAGTTGCACAGACAGCCACAGTTAGCACAATCATTCTCTTTTAAAAAATCATGGTTGAGGCGGCGGCGCAACCCTAGCCTTCTTCCGACCGGCGCGGCAACATCGTGGTTGGGGCGGCGCAAGGAGGGTCGACGACGACGGCGACGAGGTGGCGGCGGATCTCGTGGATGTCGTGATGGCGGAACAGCTCGCCGGGGCGGATCTCGCGCTAGGCGGCGGATCTCACGAGGTGGTCGACGGCGGCGGATTCGAGTTCGGCGACGCGGCGCCCCTCCCTCCGAGCTCTGATACGGCGGCTGAGCTGGCCTCTCTCCGGCGAGGCATCGGCGGCGGGTCGCAGGCGTGGCGGCGGATCTGGCCGGCCTCCCCGGCGAGGCAGGGGCGGCGGGTCCTGCTAGGGTTGCGGGGGGCCTGTGCGGGCCTGCCAGGCCCGGTCATTTTTTATTTAATTTTTCTGGAGCCTTGCAGTGCGGACGAACGTGTCCGTCGCTGCTCTTTATTTTTTAGCAGTGGCGGAAGCACAATGGCGGACGGTTTGTCCGCCACTGTAGGGCAAATTCGCCCGCTACTTAAGGGCGTTATTGTACCAGTGTTTATGGTGTCTAACCCAACCAGAGGGAAATAAAACCCCAAGTAAACCACTTTCCACTATAGATGAACCAGATTGCTTATATTGTCTCCTGCTGATGTTTCACTATTATACTGAAATCAGTACTATAGCATCAGCAAGGTGATGAGCATCTGTGTCTTTCTATCTTAAAAATTAGAAGCACCAAATGAAAGCAGGTGTATATTCACTAATAAGAGTATATAAGGATAGAGGACATAATAAGCAAGCATGATTAGCATCATAACGTATACTATATGTGCTTCTGGCAAAGAAAAGGTAGTTGGTGCACGAATGGTTGGATCGATGGTCAAGCAAAGAACAGGATTGAACAGGATTCCAGAACATAACTCAAGATCTTCCAATCAATGCGTGAGTATTGCCTAGCTAGGTCATGGTCATCCATACGATTATTGCATTTTTTGTCTACACTACTTGTCTCCCATATTAGGAGAAATAAAATGGATTCTATAGCAAAGGATGTACTGCCTCTAGCCAAGAAAAAAAAGACTCATGCATCAAACATATACTCTAATAATCAAACTGTTTGAACACTAACCAAGTACTGGTGTTATGAACATTTATTTAATCTGAATAGATAAACGATACGACTAAATATAGGTATATTGCATACTTACCAGAATATAACGGAAGTTTTACAATATGATCTTACAATTACATTACAATAATACACATATTTATGCAAATTTAGATATTGTGTCATCATGAAGACAGTACTTCTTGGGTTGCATCTTCTATTCAAGTTTAGCAAAGGAGTACGCTTGCCCACTAGCATTAAAATTCGGTGCATATTCCATGTAACTGAAAGAAAACATGTAATAGGCACAATTAGAAGCACTTTGTCAGTCAGCCTTACTTTCAAACGATAGATGCTCAACACACAGAGAGCCAAGAGAGGTCTAGCTAAAAAGGGGGCTGCAAGTGCAATAATAGTACAATACACGCCATGGATGCATGGGTCGTCGTTAGCTAGCGTGTTCGATCATAATCGATAGGTCCATAATAGGCACTCGGTTATTTTCCTTTTCTGTCCAAAGAGTCAACGGAGAAGCTGCACGCATGTATACAGGTGTGTGGCTGGTCGTCCATCCAGGAGTCTGATTCTTTTTTTTTTCAATGAACAGGAGGAGCACGCTCCTAATAGTTATATATTATAAAAACATGTAAGCATTGTTTGGACAAACAAAAAGATAATGCTAGAAAAGAAAAAAACCAAAAGTTACAAATGATCTGATGCATCGGAGAGGATCAGGATGGATGTTAATGTCACCCATGCTTATTGGGATCTCGATTGATGTCTGACATGTTGTTTCATTCGCGAAATTTGATCCAGCACTTTTGTTTCTTTGTTTTTGATGGTGATAATTCATCCAAAAGATGTTTTAATGTATTAATTGGAGAAAAATATGCTACTTGGATGTCGTTAAAGTCATGCTTTCTTTTGTTAGTTGCACGAGCACCAAATATGTGAGGAGGAAATATAGAAGCTTTGTGACCATCTCCATGCATGGTTCCACGCAAATTCGCCAAGCATGCCAAACAAGAAAAATATAAAAGATGTTAGCTACTATAAATCAAATACAAAAACCTTCAGGAACAAGAAAAGATAAATTTTCACAACCAATGCAAGTAGGTTTAGCGACGTATCAACATGCTTTACATGCTTAGCTTATCTAGTTGGCATGCACACATGGCTGATGGCTCAGATGATGGATCATTGTCAATGGGCCCACATGGGCCCGGCCTCATGCAGTTTGGCAGGCCACAAGAGGTAACAAAGGCGCCACGTGTCCTTAATTGCTTAATCAGCTTTTGCATGCAGCCACCCATCTGTGGGGCCGGATCTGCACTCACAAGGAGGTGGCGCCATGTGTAAATGTGAACAGCATGATGCGGAGGGCGGCTCCTGCACGGAGCCGCCAAAGTTGGACATGGTCACGTGAACCTGAACCGGAGAATATACTTTTTCATCGGTTTCAATTTGGCCATCGTACTCGAGAAAATGCAAATTGTGGCCACTAATCTCGTTAGACGGTGTCGATACGGCCATCATCCTCGTAATGATACATATTCAAGTGATGTGACAATGTATTGATGTGTATTATTGCTCCTAAAATGGAAACTTTTTACAGCATGGAAATTTCCAGCAGCGGGTTCTTTTTTTTTTAACTGAACATGACGTGCTCCTTTTGAATTCTTTTTTAATTGCTACACATGTTTTCCTCTCTACTTAACTAGTTCGCTACACAGGACATTGGGCCTTGTGACAAGCAGCCAGAATTTTGCAATAAGTAAAAATTATCAGATAACAAGATAATAAAGTTGTATTACAGTCAGCCACCGCCGCTAGTCGCTCGACCTCTATTTTACAAATCGCAACCGTTCACACATATCCCTTTTTTGTAGCCAGCCACCACCATACCGCTAGTGGCTCGACCTCATTTTCACATATTGCACCACAAGGATTCGATCCTTATTGCGTACATGAATGTCCAGAAATGGTAACAAATCATGTTAATGTGATGTAAATGAAAAATAGCATTTATTCTGCCATGCTGGAGTGAGTTTTCCAAGTTGGACGCCATGCCTAGTGATACGTATGCCATGTCATTCAAATATGTATGATTATCAGGACAATAGTGGTATCAACACAACCAGATATTAATGGCATTCCTTGCATATTCTGGAGTACGATGACCAAATCAAAACAGATGAACAAGTATGATGGCCATGCTTTGCATTTTACTTTTAAAGTTGTGGTAGCAACAATAGATCACCTCACTGAAACTTTGTTTGCGCACCACATGTAAGACTCGATCACCTTAGTGAAACAACAAAATGAGAGTCAGGTCGAGGAGGAAGTTCAAAAATAGAACTCAAAGGCTGGAGCAAACGTCTATGTTAGACACCATGCGTAGCTATATGTATGCCACGTCATCCAAATACGTAGGATTCCAAGAATAATGGCCGTATTGGCACAATGCAATAAGATTAGTGGCCATGATTTACACTTTTTTTAGTAAGATGGCCAAATTGACACATAGGGACAAGTACAGTGGCTATTGATGCATTTTACTCTTGTTTTAAAAGAAACCATAGCCTAACATTGTTGGAAGTAACACTAGTAGAAGTAAATAATGCATACTACCTGTATAGGTTGAAGTATCGTCATACGGCTCCAAGCGATAAGGGTATCCTATTCTTGTGTAAATAAGTCTCTAGGAGCATCTGAAGACAACACTAGTACAGTAGTAAGTTCATGCATGCAATGAAATCTCCATCTCCACTTCTTGTACTGAGAATGGGCGGAGAGTTTAATAAATTTAGTTTTGCAAATAGTTAACCGGTAGTTGTGATTATCGGAGAGACCTTATCTTACTTTTTACACCATCCCAAGTTCCGATGTCCTGGGGCGTCTCTTCATCATCAACATCTACCTTTAGGAAAATTGCAGGGCACTCAAACACGCTCTATATCTTACAAAAAGAAAGTTCCAATATCCAATCCAAACACACAGACAGGTCGATCAATCACAACACAGGGTATCCATCCATACGTGTACGTATATGCATCTTTTCTTTTCCCGTCAGCTAGCTTTAACCTGAGCAATTGACTTGTATTGTTTGGAGCCGCACGTTAGGAAGGCGCAAATGTCGCATCCGCTTCTTTTGCTTCGATCGCCATTTTCTCTTTAACAAAAGCTCGAGAAGGCCAAAGCTGTGGCGCCAGCTCGAGGCCTCGTATCTCTCGCCGAATCTTCATGGTATATGTGCGCCGAAGAATATGCAGTGACTTGCCATTGGCACCAAGGGGTTTATTTGTGTTTGCAGCCATGGATGGTTGGATGGAGCATGGTTGGGAGACGTTAAAAATATCTAGCTTCGTGTATCCTAGTAGAATGAAAATATCTTGATCATATACAAGTCATACACTACTTGCTAGGAGTATTGTATGTGTGGGCCACGCGAATTGCAGACTTTGGCATAGTGACAACCGTAAGTTTATAGTATGTAGAGAAAAGGAGGGCAGAAGAATGATAGTGCGCTAGCACAGCTGTGCGGCTAGACATAGAGAGTGAAAAATTGGGTACGACGATGATGGCCAATGGCATGCAAGCAGCGGCACGGCTGGACACGTGTTTCGTTGGTTGACGTTCAAATGCTTCAATGTAGTGATCACTATTTGATGAGGACATCCCGGTCATACATGACGAAGATATATTGGTGGATATGCCATGTCCAACTCCGGTTTCATATGAGGCAACAAGAGTAGGACCTATTATACGCAGCCGTGCAAAGATGATACAACAAGAGGTGAACTCGCTCCTTACATCACATAACCTTCATATTGATGAGAATTATATGCTACTTTTACTCAGGTTTACACATGAGGATACTTCAATGGATTACATGGAGAATGTCAAGGATGCTGCCCAAGACAAGCATGGTTACAAGTTCCTGAACCAAGATTATGTGATAGAAGCATCAACTTCACGTCCAAGTCTGTACCAATATGGGCCGACATGTTGCATAATATACATGGTTGGAAAGATAATTGAGTTTTCTTTCCAACGCAACAAACCGCTAGTCCATTGGACTTCCCAATAAGGAGTTATGACCATTTTACTTAATGCTGCCCAGAAGTTGAGAGGACCCCCGAGAGCTGAAGAAAACTTCGTGAATACTTCCACCTGTTGGCCTTCCACCTTCCAACGTGGTGACTTCAGTTCATACCTATCTAGGAGGGTTGTTCCTAGTATAAATAACCCCTATGTATCCAGCAAAAACAACTTTTGATCATTTGATAATTTGATAAACCAACATGGTTTTGCATCCAAGCTGCTGAGTGCCTTGCACACCTTTGTTCTTCCTTGTTCTTCTTGGACTTGTGAAGAGATCTCTCTGAGATCCCCTGATTCGTGCTCTTCGCTTTCGGGCTAATTGTGTGGATTAGTCCCGATTTGTGGTTTTGCGGTCGTTTGGAGATCGAGTCGACGTCCTCAAGATTTCGGTGCCTCTCTCCCCATCGCTTGGTCACATCCAACCTTGGTAGGTATAAAGCTACTTATCCCCGCTGTTCGCAGCAAGTTATCCTTGATTTCGTTAGCCTACTGTCGTGAAGATCGGGACACCCTTGCCGATTCACATCGGTTACTATCATTTGGTATCAGATTTCAAGTTGCCACGGTAGGTTTTTTCACCATCCATTTAGTTTATCATCTTGTTCCTATCATTTGTTCCCTGTCCTAGAGTCCAGAAAAGCCCCCCCCCCCCCCCCCCTAAAAAAATCCTATAACCTTTGTTGGTATTGTTAATCTTGTGTCGTTTGCACTCATCACGTTGCTAGTCACCATCTTTGTTTTTGCACCGTGTTCTTCTTATTTTGTTATCTGCACCCCCCATTTTTTATCATCTTGTGTTTGCTGAAAAAATAATTAGAAAGAAAGAGTAAAAAAAAAGAGAGAAAAAAAAGTTAAAAAGAGAGAGAAAAAAAAGAAGTTGAAAGGGGTTGTGTCGCAGATTGTGTTGCTGCGTATTTCAAATTCTGAACCTCGAGTTTCTCGTGCTTGTGACAGCAACATTACATCTCATTTGAGTGGATAACGTGCTTGATTTTCAGTACCAAAACCCCTCCTTGAACAGCCACCTATTGCTCCACATAATATACCGTAATCGGACTACTCGACTTGTAATCCTTTCAACCGCCTAATCACAGCTGAGGTACCGCCACTTTTGCACACTCACAAGTCCTTGAGAACAGGTAAGAACTTGGGTAAGCAAGAGGTGAGGTTGTGTGATTCCACATATTTTACCTATTCCACTATACTCCCTCTGTTCCAAAATGTAAGCATTTGTTGACTTTTAAGCATCATGTTTGACCCTTCGTCTTATTCAAAAAAGTTATGAAAATATTATTTATTTTGTTACAATTTGTTTTATCATTAGACATACTTTAAGTATGACTTATTTATTTTATATTTTTGTATAAAAATTTGAATAAGACAAAGGGTCAAACGTGATGTTGAAAAGTCAACAAATGCTTACATTTTGGAACGGAGCTAGTATCTTGTACAGCTCTAACATGTCAGGATCACATTCAAGTATTCATGGTTGATATATTGGAGGAGAAGAAGATGATGCACCCGTCGCGCGTGCTGAAATTCGCCAACTCCAAGCATCACTGCTGCAAGCCATGGAGACGATGTTCAATGAACGTCTTCCTGCAGCTGGAGGTGGTCGGGCTCCACGACAACATAGCCCTGCCAATTCTCATGGTGAATTTGATGATGAAAATTCAGTGGGAAGGACTGAAGACTACTACTTTGGCCATCGTCGTGGTCGTGGTGGTCGCTTTGGCCATGGTGGACAACATGGAGGAGGTGCTCGTGGGCGTGGCTTTCGCCCCCATGTGCATTTTGATGATGATAATTTTCGTTATAATTCTGATCATGATGAGGCATATGCTGAAAATGAGAACCCGTTTGCAAACCGTGGGCTGTTTGGACAGCAATATGATCATCGTCAAGGTCCTGTTTATGATGCTCACGAGTTGCCTCGTAATCGCCATAGAGGTGATCCGGATAATCTTGCTCGAATCAAGTTAAGTGTCCCCAAATTTACGGGACGTGAAGAC
Source organism: Eragrostis curvula (assembly GCA_007726485.1). NCBI lineage: Eukaryota > Viridiplantae > Streptophyta > Magnoliopsida > Poales > Poaceae > Eragrostis > Eragrostis curvula. The sequence goes on from CM017440.1 coordinate 45,810,305, forward strand.
CCGGATGCATATCTTGAATGGGAAGAACAATGTGATCAAATTTTCAGTGTGCATGATCTCTCCGATTGGAGGCGTGTAAACCTTGCTTCCGTTGAGTTTTCAGGCTATGCACTCACTTGGTGGAATCAAATTCAAGAGAATCAACATGTATTAGGGCGTGCTTATATTGATACTTGGCCTGAAACGAAACAAGTGATGAGAAGACGCTTTGTACCATCAAGTTATCAACGTGACCTTCGCAATAGATTGCAGAATTTGAGACAAAGGTCCAAATCGGTTGATGATTATTATAAGGAGATGGAGCTGCTCTTGGTTCGGACTGGAACTAGGGAGGATGCTGAATCAAAAATGGCAAGATTTTTGCATGGTCTCAATGATGAAATTTCAGGTTTTGTGGAGATGTTTCCATATCACAATCTGCAAGATCTTGTGGATCAAGCTATGCGCACCGAGAGGAAAATTCAGAAAGAGGGACGTGGTTGATCCTATGGGAATCGATCTATTTCAGCTCCATGGCAACGACAGCAGCCTGGTACCTCTATTGTTGGAGGTAGATCTCATGGTGGTGCAGCCAAGCCTTCTCCATCCATTGGTGCTGCAAAGACATCATTTTCTACTGCTTCTTCTCCAACAATTCAGCACGAGCAACGACGCCCTACTGCAAGTACAGCAGCCCCCTCAGCTACATCAGTGGCTGCATCATCTTCACAAAGCCGAGGCATTGTTTGTCACAAGTGCAAAGGCCGTGGGCATGTCGCTGCCCAATGTCCTAGTCGGAGGACCATGATTGTGAATGAGCAAGGCGAATGGGAATCTAAAAGTGATCCAGAAGATGAGCCACGCTACGATGAGGAAGTTGGAAATGATGAGAATGAGATCCAACCTGATGAAGGTGATAATAATTGCTTTATCTCTCAAAGAGCTCTTAGTGTTACTGCTGTGAAAGAAGAGAGTGGACAGCGGCACAATCTTTTTCACACCCGTGGCATGATCAAAGACAAGCTATGTAGAATTTTTGTTGATAATGGCAGCTGCAATAATATTGCAAGTCAAGAATTGGTGGAGAAAATGGGGTTAAAACAGAGACGACATCCTGAACCATACAAGATGCAATGGCTTAATGAGTGTGGGATGCTACGAGTGAACAGCATTGCCACCGTTCCTTTCTCAAGTATAAAGATCATGTTAAGTGTGATGTGGTGCCTATGCAAGCATGCCAGCTACTGTTGGGAAGACCATGGTTATATGATCGTGATGTTTAGATTTGTGGTCGTTCTAACAAGCTTGTGTTCATGTACAAAGGGGAGCGTCTCACTTTGCTTCCTTTGACACTGGAACAAATTGTAAAGGATGATTTGAAAAGAAAACAGCGAGAGAGTGAGAACCACCTGTGAGTGACCCACAAACAAAGTGAGGGAGTGTCTCCAAAGCCAAACAAAACCCCACAACCACAAAGAACCGAGCCAAAGGGAAAAGAGGGTTTAGCGATGATGGCTAGGAAAAGGGATTTAAAAGAATTGAGTGAGCCCAACGTCGTGTTCTTTGTACTTCTGTACAAGGACAATTGTCTTTCGACTAACAACTTACCATCACTTTGCCAAGTGCCATTTTTGATGTGTTACAGGAATATGAAGATGTGTTCCCAGATGAAGTACCACCAGGGCTGCCACCAAAGAGAGGAATCGAGCATCAAATTGACCTCGTCCCTGGTTCTTCACTTCCTAACCGTGCACCATACCGCACAAACCCGGAGGAAACAAAAGAAATTCGGTGCCAAGTGCAAGAGCTCATTGAAAAAGGGTATGTAAAGGAAAGTCTCTCACCTTGTGCGGTTCCAGTTCTTTTAGTTCCAAAGAAAGATGGCTCATGGAGAATGTGCGTTGATTGCCGAGCCATAAATAACATCACAATCAGGTATAGGCACCCCATACCTAGGCTTGATGACATGCTTGATGAGCTTAGTGGTGCTATCATTTTTACAAAAATTGACTTGAGAAGTGGCTATCACCAAATCCGAATGAGAGAGGGGGACGAGTGGAAAACAGCTTTCAAAACCAAGTTTGGTTTATATGAATGGTTGGTGATGCCTTTTGGATTGACCAATGCTCCTAGTACTTTTATGAGATTGATGAATCATGTGCTTAGAGCCTTTATTGGAAAGTTTACTTTGATGATATCTTAATTTACAGCAAGTCTCTTGATGAACATGTTGAACATATAAAATGCGTGCTTGCTGTTTTGAGAACACAATGCTTGTATGCTAATCTTGACAAGTGCACCTTTTGCACCGATAAGGTAGTCTTTCTCGGCTATGTTGTTTCAGGTCAAGGCATGGAGGTTGATGAAGAAAAGATCAAGGTTGTTTGTGAGTGGCACTATCACAAAAATGTCCTGTAGCAACGGAAGGCGTTTTACAGTAGCGACGAGTCAAAAGAAATCCACCCCTAAAAGTTGTTCAGCATTTGTAGCGGCGGGTCTTAAAATGATCCGTCGCTAGAAATATTTGTAACGGCGGGTCCTAAAGTAATCCGCCCCAACAAACTTGCAATCGTCATCACAAAGATTTTTAAAGGCTTTCATCTTTGTGCTCCGTCGCTAAAAGGAGCTGCCAGTTCCTCTCTCCCCGTCTGTGCCATGTCACCGATCCGCGAGCCAATCTCTCAACGAATCAGGCGTGAGCACACAGATTGTGCTTTCTCCTCTTACCAACGCCTGTAACTATTCCTTTTTCCTCACCTTCCTCTCTCTCTCTCTCTCTCCCTCCACTTCCTCTCTTTCTCTCTCTCCACCGGTCATGGAGCAGGCGGGGCAGGGCGTGAGAAGAGCGGAGGGCACGCTCGTGGCGAGCGGGAGGGCAGCGGGTCGGGCGGGCCGCGACCAAGGTGGCAGTCAAGGGGCGGCGGGACGGGCGGACCTCATCACTGCGGGCGGCGATGACCACGACGGCGATGGCCACGCGCGGCAGCAACGACGACGCCCACGCACGGCGGCAAGGCGAGGCGCAGCACTGCCCCCTCCTCTCCCTCTCCTGACGATGCGGCGTCGGCGGCCAGCCCCTCCTCTCCCTCTCCCTGCGCCCATGGAAGAGGACTCGATGTGGTCGGGTCCAGTGTGCGTGTGCAACCCAATCACCATCACATGTTGTAGCAGAGGAAAGGGAAGTAAAGTGTTGGTTCATGCTTTGCTTCGATTCGATATGTTCGCATGACATGGGGATTGGATTCGATTTCTCAACATCATTTCGTGGGCAACAGCTTCGTTTTAATTTGATTTGTCTGAGTTCCTGCTGATTTTGCTTCTCTCTTTTGAATCTCTTAGCAGGAGGAGCCTTCGAGGATCTCTGCGCAAAGGAGGACTCCGTCCATGCAGCACGGAGGACGTGTGGAGGCGGCGGCGCGGAGGGCGTGCTGCTCGACGGCGGCAACACGGAGGACGTGCGGCTCGACAGCGACGGCGGCGGCGCGTTGGGCTGGTGGTTGTGGGCCCAGCCCTTTTTTTTTTGTTTTTTATGTTGAGTTGTTGGGGCGGGTGTTGACGGTCCTTACGACCCATTTTTACCATCAACTTTATGCACCTTTTGGACCTAACACCATCACCAAGAGTAGACATAGGGCTTATTTCTAACAAATTCCACTAGTCTTGGTGAAATTATGAGTGCAGGTGCAATTCGTATAAAAACAAGGGAAAACAGGCTCCAAGCATGAACTTTTGCAATCAACAGATTTTCCCGGACTAAAGAACTTAGTGCAAAAGCCCAAAACCACAGAATCAAGTGTCAAGATCAAATAATGCAAGTGGATTGGGCCTGTACACAGCCAAGGGAGGAAGCCAGAGGAAGATGAGACCCAGTGGGGCTCAGGCCAGGTCGGCCGACCCCCCCTGGCCAGGTCGGCCGACCTGACAGGGAGGCCCCCCTGGCCCATCTTTTTATGGCGGTTCACAACCGACCTCTGGAGGTCGGTTCCCACTGCATTAATTGTCACCGACCTCGGGAACCGCCTCAAAGTTGCCGACATTCCAAGGCTATAAATAAAGGGGTACCCCCCCTCTCAACACAACAACACACCACAAGACACAAGACTCTCCTCATTTCCAATCCACAGGCCGAGAGCCTCTTGTATATTAGTAGAATAGGAGAGAGGGCAAGGAAGAGATAGGAGTTCTCCTCCCCTTTTCATTGGAGGTTTAGTTCCTATTCTTTTACCTTGGCGTGTAAACACTTCTAGTGATTATACGTGGTGATTATCTATCTATTGAGCTTTATCATTCGTCTAGGCATAATTCTTGTTATACTCGTTCAACGGGATCGTCGCTCCGCAAGGAGTGCTCTAGTTCTCTGAATCAGTATCAGGCCGGGGCTAGAGTAGTGATCGATAGCATAGACGTGGTGTCTAGGCTGGAGGTCGCCTTTGACCGCTGTGTGCTCCACGGTTTGTAGAGGTAGGTGGCAGGAAGTGACAGCCCTGTCCATCCAAAGGAACCCTCCACGTTCAGGTACATAGTAGAGCCATTAGCCGGAGTGGCTTGGCAGACCAAAGCCTAAGCCGGTGCTCGAAGTAGACGAGTAGAACCTGAATTCGTCTAACCTTAGAAATATTTAGATAATAATCACCCTCTCAATCCTAAGCTGCTAGTTGTCTTGGTTGTCCTTGGGTAAAACTTGCCTTGCGGTAGAATAACTCCGTTCCTTGGGGAAAACAAATACGATACCTTGGAATACTCCCGGGTGAAGTGCTACAACGGTATTCCGTGCGCTTGCGGATTTATCTGTGACGTAAGAAATACCAACAAGCATTTCTGGCGCCGTTGCCGGGGAACGGTTGATATCTCTATTGCAAATTAAGTTTGCCCTCGTAATCTATCTTATTTACCGTTCTGTTTTTATTTCCCTTAAATTCAAAAAAAAAAAACTCACAAAAAAAACATTTCATGGAGTCACAACCCACCATCCAATCATTCTCTACTCCACGGGGCGAGCTCTTAGAGCCACCATCATCATCACAACCTATTTCTTCATCTGGCTATGAGTTTTCCCCCGATTACATTTTGATGATAAGAGGTTTATCCTTTTCAGGTTCTAAACATGAAAATCCTTATGAACACTTGCGAGAGTTTGAGCATTTGTGTTCATGCCGATCGATCCATTGCATGACACAAGAAACATTGAAATGGAAATTGTTTCCCTTCTCTCTCAATGAGAAGGCGAGGCAATGGTACATTTACACCGCTAAGAGAGTAAACGGTGATTGGAAAGAATTGCGAGACAAATTTTGTCTAGCATTCTTCCCCGTATCTCGTATTACTTCTCTACGAGCGGAAATAATTAACTTTCGTCAAGAAGAGGAGGAAACTTTAAGTGCATCTTGGATCAGATTCTGTTCATTAACAGACTCTGGACCAGAATTGTTGCTCCCCGAACCAGTTTTATTGCAACATTTTTATTCGGGATTGAGCAGCGATACCGCACTTTATCTTGACACGGCCGCTGGTGGATCTTTTACTCATAAGACCATAGCGGAAGCACACGAACTTTTGGATCGAATTGTGGAAAACACGCCTTTTTCCGCTGATTTACTAGTTGAGCCGGAGTCAATAGATGAGGAACTCGTTGCGCAAGAAACACAACAATTGGTGCCTACATTGGTAGAGCCGACACCCGAGTTCTCATCTAACATAAGAACCATGATAGAGGAAGATGAACCTCTTGAGTTCCCATTTGAGTTCGAGGAAGAGATTTTCAAAAATTTTGGAAACACCTTGAACTACTCTTGTCAACAGAAACCTCAGATCTGTGCATCAACCCCCGAACCTTTGGAAAAAGATTTTCTCTTAAAAACTATTCGGGAGTTGACGGCGATCATGAGCGATGAATGGTTGAAGGAAAATGAGCTTTCTTCCGATATAATTCAACTTGTCCTCCCCACCTCAACCATTCAAAGCTTAATTCGGGAATCCAAAGTTGACGTTCTCTACAGCCCTCTAGTAGGAGCCAACATCATGTCCGAATCCTTTGCTTTAACCATGTTCGGCAGCGAAGCATGGGAACCCACTAGCAAACTCCTTAGAACCTCTCCGGGGCATATCTTTGAGGGTTTGGGGATCGTTAGAGGCGTTCGCATCAAGCACGATGAAGCGGAGGTATCCTTGGACTTCCATGTCTTCGGAATCTCGGATTTCGATGTCTTTGTAGGATATCCCATAGAAAAACTTTTCTTGGAGACGTCACCTTTTGGAACCATCGACTTCACCCTCGGCGATGAACCTTTCTCTATTCCTATCACTCAAGCACGAAATTCCTTCGCCGAGGAGCTACCTAAGGAAGATGAATGCATAGAGGAGGTTATGGCGATATTTCTTCATAAAACCCCCGAATCATCTTTGGATGAAGATGCTCTTGATTTTGTTCTAGAAGAAGATGATTCGGAGGAAATTTTAGAGCTACCTGAAACCCTTGCACCGCCACCACCTCCAATAGAACTTAAACCACTTCCACCAGGCTTGCGCTACGCTTTTCTTCACGGAAACCCCGAAACCCCTGTCATCTTAAGTGACAAGCTTTCGGAGGAAGAAAGCACTAAACTCTTAGCCGTGTTAGAAAAGCATCGCTCCGTTCTTGGCTACTCGCTAGGAGACCTCAAAGGAATCAACCCTGCTCTTTGCACCCATCGCATTCCCATAGACCCTGAAAGTACACCTTCTAGGGAACCTCAAAGGAGGCTAAATAATGCGATGAGAGAGGTTGTTAAGAAAGAGGTCTTAAAACTCTTGCATGCTGGTATTATCTATTCTGTTCCACACAGCGAGTGGGTGAGTCCAGTGCAGGTTGTGCCCAAGAAGGGAGGAATGACGGTCGTCCATAACGACAAGGATGAGTTAATCCCTTAACGAACCGTCACGGGATGGAGGATGTGCATTGATTACCGAAAACTTAACAAGGCCACAAAGAAAGATCATTTTCCGCTGCCCTTCATCGATGAGATGTTGGAACGGCTGGCAAATCATTCCTTCTTTTGTTTCCTTGATGGGTATTTGGGATATCATCAAATCCCCATCCATCCCAACGATCAAAGTAAGACCACTTTTACATGCCCTTACGGAACTTATGCTTATCGACGAATGTCTTTCGGGCTATGTAATGCTCCTGCTTCTTTTCAACGATGCATGATGTCTATCTTTTCTGACATGATCGAGGAAATTATGGAAGTTTTCATGGATGATTTCTCTGTTTATGGAAAAACCTTCGATCATTGTTTAGAAAATTTAGACAAAGTCCTGCAACGTTGCCAAGAAAAGGATTTAGTGCTCAATTGGGAAAAGTGCCACTTCATGGTTAGAGAAGGCATAGTCCTTGGGCACTTAATCTCTGAAAGAGGGATAGAGGTGGACAAAGCTAAATTAGAAGTAATAGAAAAACTTCCACCTCCTGTTAATATTAAGGGTGTTCGCAGTTTTCCTAGACATGCGGGGTTCTATCGTCGTTTCATTAAAGATTTTTCTCAAATTGCTAGACCCCTTACAAATCTGCTCGCAAAAGATGCACCCTTTGAGTTTTCTGATGATTGCATGATTGCCTTTACTACTCTCAAAAATGCACTCATCTCAGCTCCAATTATCCAACCCCCTGATTGGACGCTGCCTTTTGAAATTATGTGTGATGCTAGTGACTATGCTGTGGGGGCTGTTCTCGGTCAAACTAGAGATAAAAAGCATCATGCAATTTCTTATGCAAGCAAAACGCTGACAGGAGCTCAATTAAATTACACTACCACTGAAAAAGAGCTCCTTGCTGTTGTGTTTGCCTTTGACAAGTTTAGATCTTACTTAGCCGGAGCAAAAGTTATTGTTTACACTGATCATGCCCCTTTAAAATTTTTGCTCTCTAAGAAAGATGCTAAACCCCGTTTGATAAGATGGATTCTTCTGCTCCAAGAGTTTGATTTAGAAATTCGTGATAAGAAAGGAGTAGAAAATTCTGTAGCGGATCATTTGTCGCGCATGCAATTCACTAACCCGCAGGAACTACCCATCAATGACTTCTTGCGCGACGACATGCTGCTCCAAGTGAGGGACGCGCATCCATGGTACGCCAACATCGTGAACTTCATCGTGACGGGGTACGTACCGCCCGGAGAAAACAAGAAACGACTCATCTACGAGAGTCGCCGTTGTTGGTATTTCTTAACGTCACAGATAAATCCGCAAGCGTACGGAGAATACCGTTGTAGCACTTCACCCGTGAGTATTCAAGGGTATCGTTATTTATATTATCCCAAAGGAACGGAGTGGAATTATCTACTAGTCTAGCTGTCCAAGGACACGAAGAAGGATGGTAGGTATGGGTAGAGAGGATTCCTATGGATGAAGTTCTATCTGGAACAAGGAAGAGTAAACACAGCAAGGCTGTCACCACCTACCGGCAAACCCCCCTACTAGGACACGTGACACTAGGGCTATTAAGTCCTTAGGCCAGTCCTAGGGTCACGTGACAACAAGGCAATTAAGACCTCGCTGCCAGACCGATTCTCAGCAGTCAATTCCCTAGAACAGAGAGGATTAAGCAAGCAGGGCTGTCACCACCTACCGGCGACTCTCTCCTAGGACATGTGACACTAGGGCTATTAAGTCCCTATGCCAGTCCCAAGGTCACGTGACAACAAGGCAATCAAGTCCTCACTGCCAGACCTATTCTAGTTCACAAGACTAAAGATAAATTCCGCCTCTAAATGCTTACTTAAATAGAACGATGATCATGCAAGCAAGTAAAGGAAGAACTTATATTAGAATAGAAATATGCAATCCAATAGAAGATCGAGAGTACTTACTTCTAATGAAGATGAACGACGAACGAACGATGAACGAACGACGAACGAACGATGAACGATGAACGAACGACGAACGAACGATGAACGAACGAAGAACAATCCACTATAAATAAGTATCCTCCAAGATACAAGATTTGGGCTAAGTCCTCACAAGGGAAGGACTACCCTTCTCTCCTACCCTACTCTCTCCCTACTCTACTAGTGTACAAGGGGCTCTAGGCCCTTGGGAGTGGAATGAGGCTCTCCTTCTTGTCTATTCTTGAGGGGAGGGGGTACCCCTCTATTTATAGTCTTGAGTAGGTCGGTTTGGGGGCCTCCACCGCCTCAATGCACCGCCTCAACGCATTAAATGCAGGCAGAACCGACATCAGGAAGGCGGTGGCGACCAGCCAGAGAAAGATGGGCCAGATTGGCCACTGTAGCAGGTCGGCCGACCTCACTGTAGCAGGTCGGCCGACCCCCCCTTGGCCCATTTGGCCTTGGGCTTTGGCCGAGGGGTCCTCCTTGATGTCTTGTTCAATGATCTTTGTGCATTGGCCCAAGTTGGTTGAGTTTTGTATGACGTTTGATCCATATCTTGTTGGGCTGCCTGTGCTGATTTTCTCGGAGTGATGTGTTGTGGCCTTCTTGATGTGAATTCCCTCCTTTTGATATGAAATGTACCTGCACTCACAAATTCACCAACACTCGTGGAAATCGTTAGTAATAAACTCCTACCACTATGTTTGGTGTTCATTTTATTTCTTTTATGCAGGTAATTGACGGTCAAAAGCGGTACTTAAGGGCCGTCAACAACACCCCCACACTTGAGCCTTTGCTCGTCCTCGAGTGAAGGTGGAAGATTAAGATAAAGCATGACTTCCTATGGTATGATGCTAGCATACAAGTTATTCCAAGCCATACCTGCACCTGTGAACTTTGAAGTGGCTAACATGTTATCTTGGGCGGTTGAGGAATGGAACGATCTTGATTCAAGTCATCAATACCCCTCTGCTGAGTAACTTGGGTTTTTGAAAGATTTTCAAAGTAAAAACATAGCTTGTACTCCTTGAATGATAACTCTCGGATCGCTCAATGTGTATGATTCCTCACCAAGGCAATGGGTTGCCTCTTTTCATCCTGCTTCTATGTAAGGCTTTATGTGGAGCTTGGTAGGGATGAAAAGGGGCATACTTGTATCACTTATATTGCAAAGTCAAAGAGTGGATCCAAAAGAGAAAACAAGCCATACAATCTGATCAAGAGTGTGTGTGTGAGTGGATATGTGTGTGGAAGATGGAATGAGATGGATACTCCTTGATGTGATGATATCTCTCTCGTGCTTGAATTTTGTTTGAGAACATGGCTATCGCTTCTTTTCTTTCTTCTCTCCCTTTTTTTTTCAACCATACTCACTATGTTTGAGGTCTCTCTTTTCCTTTTTTTTTTCTCATGCTTCTGAGCACTAACACTTTCTTTCTTTCTTTCTTTCTTTCTTTTTCATGAACTCTTTCTCTCCTTTTTTTTTTTTTGATAGCCATGCCTCTTTTGCAAGAGTATTTGAAGAGAGATATCAACAAAAAATGAAGGAGTATTTTGTTTTGGTGGATGGATGAATGGAAAGGATGTTGCTAACTTCCAGTGTAGAAGTTAGCATGTTTTGTGGTGGTGGTGGTGGTGTATGTGTACGTGATCTTGACCAGGAAAGTATGACAAGAATCTCACAAGGGTCACACAATTTGACAAAGCTCAAAGCAATAACAAGTAGCATTTTGTAGGGGTTTTCAATGTGATCATTATCTGGCTCTGGTAGGAATTTAAGATCATTGAGGAGTGCAAAGCTATGGATTTTTAATTTTGCAAAATAAAATTCCCAAGTACTCTATACAGAAGAAGCAAGATTCCTATCATCCAACCATATCACACTCGCCAACAACTTAGATAAGCATGGGGTCCTATGATATTGGTGTTCACAAGCAACAGGTGTGCAAAGCGAGGAATAAGAATATGCAGGCCAACCAAATAGAAGCATGCATGTTTGTCGAGGGATAAAAGATTTGTTTTATCATTGAGTTAAATTTTAGTGAATGATGCAAGAAATTTATTTCAACTCAAGAATTGGAGAGTAGGGTATAGGATGTGCAAACCGTCGCATTAGATGAAGTGGAGACTAAGAGGGGTCATAGGATTGATCTTTGTCTTCTTGTCCCGATGGCTTCACTCCTTTGCGTGTTGATTGGTGCGATGTTGTGCATCATGTTGGTGGGAGACCTTGAGTGTGTGCTTGATAAAGGACCAAGAGGTCTCCCCCACACTTGTTATTGTACCTAGCTTATTTATTCGAAAGAGACAAACAAATGTGGAAACAAAAAAGGACTCTACCGGGGTTAAAGACCGGGGAGCCTAAATTTATTGAATTTAGTAAAATAACTCAAGGCGCATGATATGTTGGAAAGGGAAATAAAAACGCCTAGTTTATTCAAACTATTTTTTTTCAAGTTTATGTTTTTATCATGTAAGGCGAAAGCAAAAGGATACAAGTTGCGATACAAGTTACCTTAGTGGAGGAGGGATCCTCCCCCACACTTGTTCTTTGCCCGTAGTCCTTGATTGGTGTTGATCCCCATGATATTGATCGGGCTTTGTGCAGCGTGGCATGATGTTGGTATGTCGTCTTTCTTCAACGCGTTGTTGAGTCGCTTGTCGGCCCTTTTCATGGCTGCACATAAGAGCGAAAACACAAGAGCAAACTCGAGAACGGGTTATGTTAGTGTAAACAATGTGGATCACCCGTCGGTTGCTGCAAAGTTTCTTGATCGCAACAAAAGAATGCAAATAAAATCAAAAGAAGAAAAAGGGAAAATCGTTTTCTTGAACTTGAGACAAATGCAATGAAAACATGGAGAAATGTGAGCAAAAATTCTGTTGAGAAGGTGCTTAAGTAAAACGAGAAATGGAATTGAAGATTCAAGCACTCTTCCTTCAAAAAAAATAAAAAGATGAAGTCCAACTTGGCACACAACTCCCCAATGGCTATGTGATAAGAAGTCAATGGGAGTTATGCCAAAATTCCTCCAAAATTTTGCTCAAAACATTTTCCAACAGAAGATTGTCTCAAATTCATTTTCACAAAAGAAATAGAAAACTCTTCTTTTTTTTCTTTTTTTTTTAAATGCAAATGGCAGGTGGTTTGAACAATCCCAAACAAATGTTGGGAAGATTCAAACATGCAAGAATGCAAGTGGGAAAATCAAATATGCATGTTGATGGAGAAATCAAATATGCAAAAGAATGCAAATATGAAAGAAGCAAATATGAGATAACTACCGATTATCCTGTCGGCAAGGGCATCATCATTTTAAGTCCGATGAGCAAGACTTTTCTCCGTCATGTTTAGCTTAATGATGTGGCTCCGGAAGAATGATCTGCATGGTTAGTGCCAATATACTACAACGATATTTGCAATATTTATGATAAATGAAAGCATCTACAACCGTCCTGAAGAAAAAGTAACAAAACAAAGGATCAAGGTGGTTGTAGGCATCAAACGTGGTCTTGGCTCTAACGGGTGATGACTTTAGAGACTCATGGCATGAGCATGTTTCTTGTGGGTGTTCAAGAAAGAAGCTCTCATGCTCATGCTTAGGATCAAGTTCTTCTAGAGTTGATGCCTCGACGAAGTCCAAAGCCCAAGAGTTTTCCTTCTCGAGAGGTTCTTGATCACCAACAAGAATGATGCACGGAGGGCTAGAGGGAAGAGGCTCAAGATAGAGCGATGGTGATGAGGATTGTTGGGCCAGGAATGTTTCTTCTTTTCTATCCTCATCTTGGGTGGAAAACCTCTCATCCTTATGTAGAGCAAGATCCAAAGATGCAAATGGGGATACAAACATCACTTGCTCAAGTGGTTCATGATCAAGATGAGGTTTTGCCAAAGGACTTTGACAGCTAGTGCTGGTGAAAGGGGCTTCCTCAAGAATTTCCTTCATGTCCTCCTTGAGAAATGGTTCTTTGAGAGGATCGGGAGGAGTAGGAGGCATCTTGTCCTGTATGTAGTTCGAGGAGTTTCCATAATCTTCAAAAGTTTCTTCCTCAAACTCATACGGGGACTCGGGAGGCTCAACAGGCAAATCGTGGGGTGCGGACAATGAAGGGATGGATCCGGATGTTGAGGGTTCCTCGATACTTGACACGACTTGCTTTTGAAGGGACTCACTAAGATGATTGATGAAGGAATTATTTTCTGTGATCAAATCCAAGATCTTTCTTCCTTCGGTCGGTGTTTTGGAAGCAAAGGACCCTCCAGCGGCGATGTCAAGATATAGGGCGGACTTCTTGTCTAAACCCATGTAGAAATATTGCAATAACATGGGATCGGGGATAGACAAGTTTGGGCCAGAAAGAGTTAGCAAGGAAAACCTAACCCAGGCCGCACCTATGGACTCCTTCTCATTCTGCGAGAAATTGATGATTTCTAGCCGGAGAGCAACGATTCGGGATAAGGGAAAGAAGGTTGCGCAAAATTTATCTCGGAGTTTTTCCCAATCCCCATTCATGCTTCTGACGGCAATCATGTACCATTGTCCCGCTCTCTCACGAAGGGAGAAAGGAAACAACTTCCATTTCACGGTTTCTTGTGCC